>JAPFBL010000077.1:2262500-2862500 GCA_026182355.1 Hermatobates lingyangjiaoensis | reverse complement strand
TTTATCTTAGACTAAGGAATCACATGCTATACTTCTAGAATTTATTGATATTTTTTTACGTTGTTTACATTGGCTCAGACATTTTTTGAGTGAATCCATGGATTTGTCTCACGAAATGCCCTAATTAATCATTATATTGCACTCTTGAACAAAACATAATATCAGATGAACTTTTTTTTGTGTTATGAATCATAGTATCTTTGGGAAATATTGAAGTGTGCAAAATGGACTCTTTCCTCAAGAAAGAAGAGTTATTTTTTGACAAATATCCAGTTTTTTCACTATTCTAGTCTAATAGTTCACATTTATTATTTTCAAAAATTAGAAGCTCCCAGCTATACAAATTTTAAATTATACTGTAGCCTACTTTGACTTTGAGTTTGACTTCGTCAGTATGTAAAACTGGCTAATTACTAATATATTTTTTCTCATTATACATTTACAGCAAACTTATAAAGCCATGTTCTCCTGTAAGAGGTTATTTTGTAACACAAAATCTACACTTTCGCTTTTCAAAAATGTTATTACTGCTGTAGTTATACTAATGATATTATACGCGTCAGTGATGTGATGTACAAAAATAACCGTATATATTGATAAGTGGATCAATCACTATCTGTACTACCTCCAGGAATGAAAGACCAATAAACATGTCCCATTTAGACGTTTATATTATAACGCTGTTGGGGCTCCACGTTAATTTTTATGCGTATATCGGTACAGTGTAACTAAAAATATATAATATTGTAGTTAGAATATTCTAACTTAATAATTAAAACACAAGGCTCAATATCTATAGTAAAATAGCTCTCAGAAGTTCACAGATGGAAAAATAGCTCTCAGAAGTCCACAGGTAGTAAAATAGCTCTCAGAAGTTCACAGAGGTAAAATAGCTCTCAGAAATCCATAGATGGTAAAATAGCTCTCAGAAGTCCACAGAGGTAAAATAGCTCTCAGAAGTCCACAGATGTAAAAATAGCTCTCAAAAGTCCACAGAGGTAAAATAGCTTTCAGAAGTCCAGAGATGGAACAATAGCTCTTAGAAGTCCACAGGTGGTAAAATAGCTCTTAGGGAGTGCACAGAGGTATAATAGCTCTCAGGGAGTGCACAGAGGTAAAATAGCTCTCAGGGAGTGCACAGAGGTAAAATAGCTCTCAGAAGTCCACAGATAGTAAAATAGCTCTCAGGGAGTGCACAGAGGTAAAATAGCTCTCAAAAGTCCACAGATGTAACAATAGCTCTCAGAAGTCCAGAGATGGTAAAATTGCTATCAGAAGTCCACAGATGGTAAAATAGCTTTCAGAAGTCCACAGAGGTAAAATAGCTCTCAGGGAGTGCCTAGAGGTAAAATAGCTCTCAGAGAGTTCACAGATGTAAAAATAGCTCTCAGAAATCCATAGATGGTAAAATAGCTCTCAAAAGTCCACAGATGTAACAATAGCTCTCAGAAGTCCAGAGATGGTAAAATTGCTCTCAGAAGTCCACAGATGGTAAAATAGCTTTCAGAAGTCCACAGATGGTAAAATAGCTCTCAGGGAGTGCCTAGAGGTAAAATAGCTCTCAAAGAGTGCACAGATGTAAAAATAGCTCTCAGAAATCCATAGATGGTAAAATAGCTCTCAGGGAGTGTGCAAACAGAGGTTGATTCTCCTCTGTTATTGGTTCAGACCAGTAACTAGACCTGAAAATATGGCTGAACGGAATTTATGAAGAAGGAGAAAATAAAGATAAAATGTACATTAAAATAAGCTAATATATAAGAGTATAATTCATTTCAAGCACATATTTCATTACACCATTCATTATGTTTGCTGTATATTCTATCTTAATTCTAATTCTATCTTAAGCTTCAAAAATTTATTGTTTATTATTTATTCTTTCAATATTTTTATACTGAAATTTTTCCAAAATAATAGTATTTTCATATTGTCTGTTGGGAATTGTTTTGTGGTTAAGCAGCACAGCCTTTACGCTTAGCCTGCTATTCAGAAGTCGCATCAGTGTTTTTTAAAGAAAAATCAGTCCACTATAGGTAATTTATTTGGTTGAATGCTCCAAAAGCATTCAGTGTCGCTTGTACTGATAGAATATCTTGCTTGTTAGTTGTAAGGAAAGACTATAAACTGTGCTTGTCTGAAGGGTCGAAAGTCAAGTATATCAATATTTAGGGTCAAAGGGTCTCCTAGCCAGGCAAGTCAAAGTCCTTAACAAATTTAGTAGAGTGACAAAACCTTATACCACTATAATCATCCTGCCTTATCTATAAGGCTACAATAGATTTTACATTCTATGCACACTTCAAACCAATTTAATCTGTTTGTTCACAAAATCTTTATTCACTCGATTAACAAATTCGGGTATAAAATGCATATAAATGTATGATTTAACTAAAAAAAAACATAAAATCAAATTAATTACTACAAAATAAATATTTTATTTCAGGAGATGTAGTATTGCATATTTATTTGCAATTGATTACCGATTCACTAACTATTGTATTTATTGAGCAAATATAATATCTAAAATAAAAAGTATAATAAGAATAAGCCAGTATATAATTTTGTTTTTCAGAATAGATATTTTAAATTAAATCATTAAAGAAAACAATAAATATATATTTCGACCTACTCTTTATGCTGGACCAGGGTAGCTCAGTGGTTTGCTTTCGATTCTCACTCCATCCTCAATTTCTTTACTCCGAAGATGAAAAAAAATCTGAGCACGACTTTCCTCTGAGAGAATAGTCACACATGTTTTGGCCTTATATGTATGTACCTCAGCGTCTCGGCTATACCACTAAAGAAAATGTTAAGCCCCGAGCCTGTACGATGTCAAGGATACTCGTTAAGGATCCAAGAAATTTATTTCTGTTGCCTTTTCATTTTATTTTGAAAATTTATATAAAATGAAGTTGTTTTTATTCATCAGTTTTCAATTTATTTATATTATGAATGAAATTAATATGCAGGTGGCAAAAGCTCTGGAGTAAAAATTTTTATTGTTTTGAATTCTAATATTAAATGAGGTGATAAAACAAAACATCTCTTGTTCTTCTTCTACTCGTTAAAGATCGTCTACCCTAAATTCACTTGAGTTATGCAAAAATTGAGAACACACAATGAATAATCAACTTAGCATCTAAAATAGATGTTAAATAAACAATCCGCACTTTCCACCCCTAAAAAGCAATAAGAGGAAAACCCATAAGTACGGGTATTGGAAAAGAAACAAATATACTATTTATGTAAAAATTATCACTCATTTATAAGTAAGTACATCTATATGTATCATTACTACTTTATGGTCAATCACTATGTGGTATTTATTTTGTAATGGGAATTATAGGAAAAGTCTCAACATAAAGCAATTTTATGAGCAAATGAATCTAAGCAGATAAATATATATGTTTACTAAATATAACCACTTTTCTGGATCTTGTCACACGAATAAAAACAATATGAAATATAAAGTTTTTTTTAATACAATATTTAATCTCATATTAGTTAATTTACATGACATGTTTTTTTCTAAAATTTATGTAAATGGATCCACAAGATTTTTAATTTTTTTTTAATGGGTTTCTTTGATTATCAGACAGAAATTGATTTGCAAAAAAAGTGGATTTGACATTGCAAAAAATGTACATAGTATAGTGGACAGTACAGTAGTAGTATAAAGTAGTATATTATACATGTATAGTACTGACTGGAGATGAAAATATATATATATATATATATATATATATATATACGAGTATATATATAAAGCTTTCACATAAACACGTGAAATAACAATCAATGATCAAACCACAATAAGAAATAGGAAAACAAGACTAAGATCTTTCAACCGTAACAAGCGGTCTTCGTCAGAGTCAAAAACCCAACTGAAACTATAAATTTCAGTTGGGTTTTTGACTCTGACGAAGACCGCTTGTTACGGTTGAAAGATCTTAGTCTTGTTTTCCTATTTATTATTGTGGTTTGATCATTGATTTATATATATAGATATATATAGTATAGTGATATAGTAGTAGTATAAAGTAGTGTTAAATATATATAGTACTTAGACTAGAGATGAAAGACATTTACGACAACAATAAAACTATAAATTTCAAAACTAGAGTCTAAAAGGTAGGCAGATGTAAACGACAGTTTAGCACGTCTGGTCAACTGACTGAGAACATACTGACCGTAATAGAAAATCAAAGTGAAAGTTAGTCATTGTATGTTTCAATACCAAAATATGCTTGAAAACAGAAAGTTTGTCATTTTGATATACATCATACATCTAGAATGTTTATCAGTGTAGTGAGAAATTTAGTTTTCGATAAGAGTCTGAAGGTACGAGACTAAAATGTTGAAGGCAATATAAATTTAGTCCAAAGGCTAAATTGTTAACTTCTAATATTCTTGGTAGAAAACAGAATCAGTATGAGTAGCCTTATCTACTATAAGACGACTGAGTCATCTTATAAAAGATGAAATTACATTAGCGTGACGGTTCAAAAAGAAAAAAGTTGGAATAGAAACAAATTGCATGGACTGAAGTCAGTATTTGATTTGTTTCAAAATTGTAAAGTGGACTGTGTTTAAGATGAGAGAGCTGGGAGAATGTTTGGTGGCCACACCCACGACATTAGGAGGTGAGCAGACCGGACACACATTGACCGGATAGCTTCTATCCGATTGCTACTTCTCCACTGAGAATAAAGACTCAACTATTTAACTCGAAACAGGGCAGCCAGTGTTTATTTGTGATCAGCTATATTCTGAATACCGCTTATGCAGCAAAAATAATGCAACTAGTGTCAAATTCAAAATTAGGCCAACCAACTCATTTGTTTGAACTCATGTCAAGCAAATTTGTGTGCTGGGTCCAGATCTGGCTGATAATCCGGCAATAGATTGATCTAGGTCCTGCTCCAACTCTAAAACTATAAATACAACTATAAAAGCTCTACTTTCAGTTATCCCTTCTGTTTGTTGTAAATCTGGATCCTAGATCTGGTAGCATATCTATTTCAGATTCCGGCTCCAGATTTGTTGAGAATGTTGCTCCAGAACTAATATAACTTTAAGTTCTGCTCCAACTCTGGTTATGGATCCCTCTCTGGCAAGAAATTTGGTTAAAACTGGCAACCTGGCAACTGGAATTTGGTTGATTCGTGATCTGGTAACATATATGGTTTGCTTAATGGCTATACTTCTGGCTGAGAATTTCGTTTCAGACTTAATTTGGCTCTAGCTTCAGCATCAACTCTGGTTGACACATTCAGACAAATTGAGTCTGAACCTTTAGTTCTGGTTCTACCTTTAGCACCAGCTTCTCTCGGTCTGCAAATCTGACTCCAGATCTAGCAACACTTCTGGTTAGAGTTTCAGGTTCAGACCGGTCTGGCAACCTAGCATCAGAAAGAGGGTATGGCACCAACTCTCAATCTATTTCCAGCTCCAGATCTTTATCTTCAGATTTTGCTCCGATCACTCCGGCTACAAGACCTACCTCCAGCAGCCCATCTGACTCTAACTACTACCACAGTTTCCACTTCAGCTTGTCTTCGACTGCGTATCTTACTCCAATAACAAATTTACCTTTCTTCAAAATCCATCTCCGGTTAATTTAAATTTTGCTCCTTCAACTGTACCGAAACCAAGATATTTTATTATCCCACATCAGATCTAGTTGAAATAAACTTAGATTAGTTGTTTTTATATATATAACTTATTAAAAACATCTTGTATAATCATGATCAAAATTTTTCAACTGTATTTTTTAAGATAATTGGCTCGATCTATGAGTAATAATTACCGATTTCTGTTCGTAAACCCCGTAATGAATAGCCAACTTATGAAAATGGCAGAGATAAACATAAAAAAGTATTTTTAAAACGAAACGGAACATGTTGAATTTTAACTGAGCAATATTTCTTTTTTTAATTAATGCCAACCTATTAACTGGCTCTGTCAAACTGTTAAAAATATTAGGGGGAAATCTTTATATTAATTATTATATGCCTTAATGCAATGTATAAGAATAATCTTACGTAGAAAGAAATTTTAAGTAATTAATGTATATTTATTAGTTATTGAAATAATAACTGTTATTTTTTTACAAAATAAAAGATTAAATTCATGTTATAACTTTCATTTCTTTCAAATATAATTATTTGTTGTACAAGAATAATATATTTTTTTTAGTAATTGAAAACATTTGATATAAATTTGTAAGTCAATAGAAGATTAAAGTTTGCTCTATTTGTTATTTGGTTCTCTTATTAGATGTGTGTGAATTATTAAACGTGTTAACTTTATCTTGGAATCTACAAGAGCCTTCTCTTTTTCGATTTACTACCGTAGCAACTAATTTGTTTTTACTCCACAAAATCCAGGCTTTTCAACTTTGCAAGATAGAGCGGTCATTTTTTTTTTAAAATAAAAATTGGTTTTTTAAAGTCAATTTGTAAGATTCACTTGAAAATATTTTTTTATATTTATTTATTTATTAAATATAAAATAAAAAGAAATGAAAGTGTTGTATTGGAATAAAACATTTCAAAATCGAGTTTTAAGCAGAAAATATATTTTTTGTAATGTATTTATTTGACTGAGGAATCAAATTAAATGAATTTTGCAATAGGTTGCCTGTGTGACAGTGAGAGTGAGCAAGACATATCAATAACTAAAACTGCTATCATCAACGAATTTCATATTTTAAGTTCCCCTCATCCTCAGATGGAACAGCAACCTCGGTACTATAATTCACTTTTTTTAAGCGTACCTGATTTTTTTAAAAAAAAAATTGACTTCAGTTAATTTTTCTGAAAATATGAGCACTCGATTTTGATTGGAACATTATGTTTTGGCTATTTTTGTTGATAATTAATATCAACAGGATGTACTATCAACTGAACACTATCATTGATATCAACTGAGCACTGTTGAAGAAGAAAGTATCGTTCTAGGTTAAAAGTTCAAAAAAAAAATATCATTAATAGTAATAAAAAAACTTTGAAAATGTTTTTCTTTTAATTGATATGGAAATTAATCAAAAAATAGTTTTATATATATATTGAAAATTAACTTACTAATCAGGATAAGACACTAGTCAGATTTACTTACTGACCTCACCTGCAATGTAGTACAATTGATTCAGTGACTAGTAACTATATGACGAGTTACCTACCAATGAAACATGAACATACTAGTCAGAGTAAGACACTACTCAGATTTACTTACTGACCTCACCTGCAATGTAGTACAATTGATTCAGTGACTAGTAACTATATGACGAGTTACCTACCAATGAAACATGAACATACTAGTCAGAGTAAGACACTAGTCAGATTTACTTACTGACCTCGGCTGCAATGTAGTACAATTGATTCAGTGACTAGTAACTATATGACGAGTTACCTACTAATGAAACATGAACATACTAGTCAGAGTAAGACACTAGTCAGATTTACTTACTGACCTCGGCTGCAATGTAGTACAATTGATTCAGTGACTAGTAACTATATGACGAGTTACCTACTAATGAAACATGAACATACTAGTCAGAGTAAGACACTAGTCAGATTTACTTACTGACCTCGGCTGCAATGTAGTACAATTGATTCAGTGACTAGTAACTATATGACGAGTTACCTACTAATGAAACATGAACATACTAGTCAGAGTAAGACACTACTCAGATTTACTTACTGACCACAGCTGCAATGTAGTACAATTGATTCACTAGTAACTATATGACGAGTTACCTATCAATGAAACACGATCTTACTAGTCAGGGTAAACACTGCTCAGACTTACTTACTGACCACAGCTGCAATGTATTAAAATTGATTTACTAGTAACTATATGACGAGTTACCTATCAATGAAACATGATCTTACTAGTCAGGGTAAGGCACTGCTCACATTTCCTTACTGACCCCAGCTGCAATGTATTAAAATTGATTCTGTGACTTTACTAGTCAATGGCACTAGTACATATGATGATGGACTGGAATTTAGTTTTTATATTAGTTTCTTAACATTGTCAACAGGCTGGTGACAATACAAGTTTTGTATTCGTAAAAAGACACTTGTGCTTTTTAACGGTATCCACATTCCTTTTTAACCCAATGTCCATTCTGCAACCAACTTTCGTCTTCTACTCCTTGAAAGCGTCGACAAATGTTATAGTTCTCATTGACTCGATGGCTTTAATAAACTAAACACTTTTGTCCCCCTTTACCTCCTCTCTTTCTCTCTTCAGCTATTCAACTAGTTTCCCTTTAGGAATTGGACCACCTTGAACACGTGACCAGGCAAACACCTCCGAAAATCTAATTAAAACCTTCTTCAATGAATCAACTCCTTTTTAGGCTCCAAATAAAATTGAATACTCTTCTATTGACAAGAGACCTAATTAAAAGATTACTTTCATAAAATAAGATTAACAAACTTCAACTGTAGTTGTGTTGTCTTAACATACACAGAAAAATGAAAAACAAGAATTTAATGCTAGTGAACATTGATTTACTTGTCAATATTTAAACTAGAAAATTTAAAATTGGGTCAAGTTCATTTTGTAACATTATTATTTAACATAAATCTTTTTATTATATTTACTCTTTAAATCTATGCCAAGAAATATATATATATATATTATTAAAGTTGGCAGCAGCTTCTGCGTTGACCAATTTATGGCTGATTTTTTCTAGTTTCCTCACTAGTTTACGGTAACTCTCGGGTATTTTCCAGAGGAGTTCTGGTAACGACATGAAGGTAAACACTAAACACTTTCAAAACTTTATTCTAACACTATAATTTACGACTTAATCTAACACACAAGCTTTCGGCTTACATTAGCCATCTTCAGGTAAAAATCTATAAACTAAAATTATAATCAAAACTAAGGCTATGGTATAGAGAACAACTTAACTATGATACAGTTAACAACTAACTAAGGAAATAAAGTATGGAGAAGGGAGGGAGGTGTAGGTGGGAGGGCCTGTGTAGGCATGTAGGGCAGGGCACTGAACCCATCTACCTGTGTCGTGTCCCTTCACCTACACCTCTCTTACAAACTTATAGATGGTATCAAAATTTTTTGAACTGGGTATAGCTCTAAGGTCGCTGTTTTGTATGTTTAATGAAGGGTCGTATTCCTTAATGTAGAGGGCTTCAAGTATATGTAGTCTGACGTCGTCTTGTAAGCTTTGCAAAATAGTTGTCCCCTCAGTCAGGTTCTCTCTTGTTAATTTCTGTTTATGAACCTCTTCAGCATGGCTCTTCGGTGCTCCTCCTGCAAGGTGGAGAGTCAATCCCCGCGAAAGCTTTGTCGTAGTCAGCCCTATATACTTAGAAGGCAGGGTTGCACAGTCCCCTGTGGTACATTTATATTCATATATGAGGTGGCTACGCTGCAGCTCGTATATATATATACTCGTATATATACATATATATATATATATATATATATATGTATGTATGTATATATATATATATGTATATATATATATATATAATCAAACGATTACAGAGAAGAGAACACGTAAAAGCAACTCACAATTCACTTCAATATTTCGACCTCGTCGTCATCAGGAGAAAGACAAGACAATGAAAAGGAGCTCTGCTTGGCTGCCAATCAGAAATATTTAAGATAGAATTTTCAACAAGGGAATGGATTATTCGTGTGGAGACGTAAAATCTCGTTAACTCAACCTTCGGAGAAAATGATAAGCTGTCGATCCAGAGCCTGTGAGGTATCAATAAGCCCTAAATTTGAGTAACCTAATATGTAGAGCTTCTATAACAAAATCAGCCTGGTGACATGGCAGGCACATGAGACACTTAGTACGAAAGAAAATATGAGCCTCACTTCACTCCAAAGAACGGCAAAAGGTGAAAGAAAGCCTATAAATGTGGCAATTGATACAAGCAAACTTTTATTTCTTTTCAAACTTTTAAACAATACATATAACCAAATTCCACTCAAATTAGCATCAGTTAGGTGAACTGGAGAACCGGTGTCTCCTCTTAGGTGCGATGTTATTCTTAAAAATAATGATAATCCGTAAGTGAAGTTTCAAATATTTCAAAAAAGTTGAAACATTTGTTAACAAGAACAACAGTTAGTTAATGTTAAACCATGTATATATATATATATATATATATTAATTTTAAAGTAAATCCAACTTCTTCTTTGCTACTATAGGTAAACGCGATAAATGAGCCCAAAACTGCCTAGCCTGACGCCTTGCTGTAGGTTAGGTCAGGCTAGGTCGCAGTGGCAGCACTGCATAAGAGAACACATAGGCCAAATATTGGCCTTTTGTCATACCACATAATGAATATTCTACTTTGAGAGTCCTCAATTTTGCCTAACTCAAATGTATTTAGAGCAGGAGTGTTGAACTTCGTACAGGCTCAGGCCCGAAGGCTTAACGTCCTCTACGGGAGTCAACGTACTGAGCTTTCTTCACCTTGCCACGTGAATAAATTGAGTGGGTATCGAATCAGGGATCTAGCAGTACAGAGGCAAGCACGTTGCAACTGTGCTAATCTTGCTTCCACCCCAAGCTCTAAGTGAATAGGCTGGCAAAAACACCGACTGACTTTTGTGTTCTGTATTGTTTGTTTACTACTTTAGGCAAATACGCTTAATATTATCTGATTCCAAGCTCCTAGTAAATGTCATATTAACCAAATCAATTTGTTTCTAAAGGACAGGTGAAAGTAAACGTCATCCTCATCTGATAATTTATTAGAGTAGTTTTGACGAGGTTAGTAGTTCGAATGTAGAACTAGGTGGCTGTTCTCCTGAATGAAAGTCGACTGCTATTACCTTATTAAGCCTAATAATCAGTTTTCTCTCGATGCTAATTTGAAAACCAACAAAACATTCAAGTCTCAAATGTACAGCATTTTTATTTTTCCACATCAATATAATGCCTCAAAACAGGCACTAAATATAGCTTTAATGAGCATATTCTTTCCTGTTATACTGGAATTAAAACATGTAATTATCTTCCACTTGGCTGGGTGAGGTAGCTTCATTAAATAACTCAACAATTAATTAATCCCAATGCATTTTTAATAACTAATTTATAATTATTAATTCTCATATTATTGAAATAATAATAAAAAAACAACATTATACCTGGAATATATTGATTATCAATCAACCAGTTCCAGAAACGTCCATTATCAAGAGCACATTGAATAGTTTTGTTTACGTCAGTCAGTAACTATAATGTCAGTGCTACCAATCAGATGTTAGTTCATCACTATGTTATAATATTTATTGACTTAAATTTTTTCAAGTTCATGCCTTGATATTTTTCTAAATAATTTTCATTTTTAAACTAATTATATTGATATTTCTATTTTGGTATATATTACCTTAAATTCTAACACGTTCATGCTTCTATTAAGTTGATCGTTTTCCAAATGATTTTTATTTTTAAATACATTGAAGTGGTTCATTATAAATGGTTTGATTAAATCCATATTCTTGATGTTTATCCTTAATTATAATAATCTCTTCATATTTTTGAAAACGGTTAAAAGAATATGGCCATAGGACGTTGTCTTACATTACTGGTTATTATGTATGCATAGTTTGTTATGCTTAGCAAATACAGTTTTATTCGTTCGTTCATTTATCCCATGCAAAATGTTCACGAGTATGCAAGCATGAAAGACACCAAAAGCGCTCTGATTAATGATTAAAGGTGATCGCCTCTGGAATGGTAGCTCCAAGGTTCAATACCCCACTCTGTTCCTCGTTGTATTCACGCGGGAGGTGAATATATCTGAGCATGCCATCATCGAAGAGGATGTTAATCTGATGGTCCCAAATCCTGTACGATGTCAAGTACTCGTTAAAGATCTCTACTCTAAATACAATTGAGTTAGGCAAACTTTAGGACTTCCAACGTAGAATGTTCAGGGCCAATGTTCGGCCTATGTGTATTCTCAGGTGGGACTGCCACTGCAACCTAACCAAACCTGCACACTATATTTGTCTTCATAGTCGGATTTAAGTAAAATGCTTAGATGTTAACACATTCCTACAACTAGTTAATGTCTCTTGTTTTCTTGGCTTACAAATTTTCTTTTCGAATCGGAAACCTCTACTTTGAAAAAAGCTGTTGAATCTCTTTAACTTGATAATTTCAAGACTCTCATTTCTCCATCCTCACACTTTCAAATTTCATTCCATTTTTTTATTTTTAATACAAATACAGTTTTCTAACAGTTTTCTTTTTAAAAGAGGCAATTGTATAAATTTTATAAGGCGAACTTTTAAGGATTTGGTAGATAACGGAAGGCAGTACAAATAAGTGTTGCATAATTATATTTATATTCCATTAACTTATAAATGAGTAGAAAAATATAGTAGTAATAGTAGTACTACTACAAAATAGTAGTGAAAACAAACCACAGTTGAAGCATTACATATATCTTTACTTTTGTCCTGATACCTCACCAGGGTCACTCTGAATTAACTTTAACCTTCACCTCGACTTACTAATAGCCTCCTTGATAAATAATCACCCAGGCTACTTCTTTTTTAAATTTTAAAAAAATTTTAGTTTAAGAATTTTTTGTACTTATGAGTTAATGGGAAGGCACATATTTAACAAATGTACTTATCGGTTAACGGGAAGCTTTAAGAAACAAGATAGCAAAATGTAAATAAAGTATAAATAAATATAATATAAATATAAACAAGAAAATGCAATAATCTGTTGTATATAGATTCTAGGAACGTTATTTTGTATAATAAAGAGTATCAACAAAAAATCTTTTGTTTTGTTTTAAACAAATGTCTTTAAATAAGTGACCTCCTCTTATCCGATAAGTATTAAGTTTTATTACTGTCTACCCATTTTTAGACCACCCTGGAGATGAATAAACCGCCTTGCCTTAAATATTGTTGTTTGAATCGTTCAGTCGGTTTTCAGTGTTACTATATTCAAGTAGACCTGATCTAAATAGCTGAATTCGACAAGTATGTTTTGGTAATACGATTTGTTCATATTGTAGTTGGCAAGTCTAGATATCACTAAGCCGTGCGCTCTGCGTGGTTAATTGTTGATTCCTAGCCGAGCAGAACTCTTCTTCTTCTTTTCCTGATGACGACGAAGTCAAAATATTGAAATGAGTTGAGTGTTGTTTCTACGTGATCTTTTCTTATAATCGTTTTATTTATTCATGACATCTTATCAAATATTTTTAGAAATGTTTGAGTGCGGAAACGTCAAGTAGTTGCTGAGTAATTTTTTAGGATATCTTTTCGTATAATGAAAATTTTGTAAGCAGAAACTTCGGTGTCTCGAAGTGCCACTGTCAATGGATTGAGTTTGAGATGCTGATTTCAAATAGATGTAAACGTGCTGAAAAGGAAATTCATTTCTAAGTGTGTGTTTCTTTTGAACCTCTTCTCTAAGGAGATGATTGTCAGGTTGTAGAAAGTGCTAGAGGTTACAAGGCACCTGCAGACTGACAAAGGGCCTTTCTACAGAAGGAGACCTGTACAGACTACACTGGTCACGCTTTCGTCTAGGCCAAAGGCTTCTTTGTATTCAAACTCCCACGCCACATGCCAGTATTTCTGAATCCCCCTTGTGTTCGACTCAACATTTCAAATTTAACGCTTTATCCCGTGTAAAAATAAGTAAATTTCAAACTATCTTGCTTTTCCATGTGTTCTCTTTCTCATATAGTTTTTCTTAGGTGTTATATTTTTTATCTTGGTCAAATTCAAAAACCTACAGGCCATATGAAGGTCTTTAATACATACTTTTTAAATGTATGCATTCAACATCTCTCATGCCAATCATTTTACCATTAATTTCTAAATGGTATTATTAAGCCTGATGAATTTCACATCTTAATTCAGGTCAATTCTGGAAAATGTTTAGTTATATTTTCACATAATTGTGAAGTGTGGTAAAAATCATATATACCCATTTTTTTCTGAGCAAGTGTTATCTTTATCGTGCGTGCTGTACTCTGTTATAATGTTGCTGTGAATGTGTATTGAGAAAAAGTATATTAGCCAGTTTTACATACTCAAATCAAAGTCAAAGCCGGCTATTCAGTATAATTTAAAACTTTTATAGTTTGGAGCATCTAATTATTGAACATAATAAATTTAAACTATAGACTAGAATAGTAAAAAAATGGATATTTGACAAACCTAACTGCTCTTTCTTGAGGAAAGAGTCCATTCTTCACACTTCAATATCACGCAAAGATACTATAATTCATAAACAATTTTTTATCTGATTTAAGTTTTGTTCAAGGTTGCAATATATAGATTAATTAGAGCATTTTATGAGACAAATTCATCATACCATGGAAGACAAAGGAAATTTATGTTTATTGCTTGTGATTTTTTTACATATAAAAATATTATTGTTCCTATATCTAATATAAGCCAATAAATTATTTAAATTTTTCCATTATAAACATCAATTTTATATCAGTGGAATGACTCAAAAAATTTCTAAGTCAATGTAAATAATGTAAAAAAAATATCAAAAATTCGACAATATATCGTGTGATCTCTTAGTCTAGGATAAACAAACACTTTTTACAGTATTATTGCTCATTTCCATGATTAAAATTTAATGATTTTTTGTATACATTGCTCACTTCTTGTTCAAATTCTGGTCAAATTTTCATGGTTTTTTAATGATCCGTTTAATGTCAAAAAAACATTTTATGAAAATAGAAACTGAACTGTAATGCTCCTTTGGCGTCTATAACCTTGAAAAAAGTTATCTCATCTCATCCTCCACATAATGTTCTATTTTTGGGTATAGTTTCATTTTGATCCGTCAAACGGTATGGCTTGTATCGCTGTCACAAGCTTTGATATTGAATTATAAGTCAAAATGTTTACAATTTATTGAAAAAAAATATTTCCAATTATTTTAAAAAGCTGAATATATTTTTCGTTTATTCCATTTGTAATCTCAAAGGTAATTAAGTTGCATAATTCCTCTCAAACAACAGGGGTTCATCTACACTATGGGGACCATTTTTGTGTAAAATATCAACTTGATCCATCAAAGATTCTGGACCGTAGAGTGGTAACAAGCAATAACATACTCACCCATTCATGAAACTTCATGAATTTTTTTTTATGAATTGCCAATTTTTTGGTCAAATTTTCATTATTTTTTAATGAGCCGTTTAACGTCAAAAAAAAACAGAAATCGTACTATAACGCCACTTTAGCGAATATAATTTTAAAAAAAAATATCTAAACTCATTCTCCACATAATGTTCTATTTTTAAGCATAGTTTCATTTGATCCGTCAAACAGTATGGCTTGTATCGCTCTCACAAGGTTTGAGATTGAATTATTAGACAAAATTTGTACATTTTATTGAAAAAAAATATTTCCTGTTGTTTTAAAATTCTGAATATATTTTTCGTTTGTTCCATTTGTAACCTCAAAGATAATGTCAAAATTTCAAAACTCTAGGGTTATCAGTTTAGGAGAAATAAATGTTTTTAAAAAAAAGGTTTTTGGCAAAAAAAGTGACTTTTCCGTCATGCATAATTCTTCTCAAACAATAGGGATCTTCTACCCTATGAGGCCCATTTTTTTGTAAAATATCAACTTGATCCATCAAAGATTCTCGACCGCATCGTGGTAACAAGCAATGCTAACACACCCACCCACCCACACACACACACACAGACATCATGGAAAAAACTTTATAAAACGGCTTTTGGGACCTCAAAACATGTAATTCCGTCAAAATCTCGAGTTCGATTTTTTTTACGATTACTATACTTTACTTACAGTAAAGTAAAAACAGAATCAATCCAGTTTGTAGTATAATAAACACTTGTTTTGACACATGAAAGAACCTTGTTAACCTAAATCATTTCTATCTAAAAATAGAGAGTAAAATCACTTTTATATAGTGCTGAAATATGCATTTTAACTGATTAATAGTAGAATTGACCAATATGAAGGGAAAGTAATAAAGAGAAAGGGAAGTTGACAAATGAACTTTTCTATGATTTGAGTGAATTGAGGTCACGAATGTGTGGAAATGAGTCTAATTCTATCTAGCTGGCAGGGCATGAGTGAAGTGATGTACGTGTAGTCATCAGAAGAGCTTTGCTCTCTGACTTTTACTTATCTCTCAAAAACCCAACTCCTATCATTCTATTTGAATTAATTACCAAAGAGAACAAAATAAAGACGAAAGTATAACCCGCTCACCCTTTTAGATTGGCACTTCTCCGCCTAATGACGATGAATTAATAGAGAAAACAGAATTGATTGAGTTTTTTTTTTTAGGTTTCGTTCTACAGTTTAATTTGACAATTAGTATATATATATATACAATTAAAAGAAACGGTCCAGTGGACTTTTTTAAATAAAATAAATTCAAAATGAAGGAAACACACAGAAAGACACAGACATAACTCACATCGATATTTCGACCATCGTCGTCATCAGGAGGTGTGAAGAGGGAAGAGTCCCTCAGGAAAGCAGGGCGGTGACTGAGTCACCGGTGAGTCACTGCCCTGCCTTCCTGCGAGACTCTTCGCTCTTCACACCTCCTGATGACGACGATGGTCGAAATATCGATGTGAGTTATGTTTGTGTCTTTCTGTGTTTCCTTCGTTTTGAATTTATTTTATATATATATATATATTAGTGCACTTCGGTAGCAGTCCTTCTTTTATACATGATTGGTTATACACGACTGAATATTGTCGGTCGATGATCTTCTTCTCCAACTTTTCAAGTTTGCGAAAAATTAATTTTTCGTTGTGAGAACAACGGTTCAGGGGTCTCACCCCCCTGACTCTCGGCTATATAAGGAGACCGGTAACTCACCTGTTTTGTGTCTTGAAAATGACTGCAGAAGACAGTCGAAACTCGTCGACAAGAAGAATTCATTCCCTGAACCGTTGTTCTCACAACGAAAAATTACTTTTTCGCAAACTTGAAAAGTTGGAGAAGAAGATCATCGACCGACAATATTCAGTCGTGTAAAACCAATCATATATATATATATATCAATGATTAAACCACAATATGAAATGGAAAAACATGATTAAGATCTTCAACCATAACAAGCGGTCTTCATCAGAGTCAAAAACCCAACTTCTCTGATGAAGACCGCTTGTTACGGTTGTAGTCTTGTTTTCCCATTTCATAAATGCGTTTTGAACATTGATTGTTACTTCTCGTGTTTATGTGAAATCTTTTTATATATTTATATATATTTAAAAAAGATATGTCCGCATTGTTCTTCACAAGTTGTTTCTTAAATTTCTCGAGTCTTTGAAAACACTTCTTCAGTTCAGGATTATTTCAACTCATAAAGCAGTCCATCATAGGTTGACTACTTTTTTAAATGTATGTATACAAAAAGGACTGCTTCCAACTTTTACTATAGTTCATTTTTTGACTCTGACAACGACCGCTTGTTATGGTTGAAACATATTAGTTTTTTTTTCCATTTCTTATTGTGGTTTGAACAGTATATATATATACTTTAAAAACATTGATAAACACGAATGAAAAGCAGACATTAGGACTCACATTCAATATTTAAACCCTTTTAACGGTCGTTCTCAGGAAAGGAAGTTGAGTGGCTAGAAGACAAATCTAACTCATATATATATATATATATATAGTTCAATGTACATAAAGAAACATAGATAAATTAAAAACACACAGTTACAGTCTCTAATTTTCAGTTGAATCGTCTTCAGGAGAGATAAGAGAGGGAAACCAAGCGCACTAGTACAGTGACGGTTGGAGACCAACAATGTTTCCACATACATAAGAATATGAAAAATAGTAGTAAATACAAAAACAAATAAAATAATGAAAAAAAAAACCTGAGGGATGAACAGAAGAAATGATACATAAATAAATAAAAATTAAAAATTGTGGATTGTGGATTAATAATTTAAATTTTATTAAACCTTTAATAAAAAATAGAGAATAAAACTTAAAATAAATTAAATAAATGAAAAATATATAAGGTGAGAGCATAAAAACTAAATGCAGAGACAAGAAACTAATACAATGAGGCATTATCTCTTAAGATTAAGGCCAGGTGCAGTGCGCGCATTGAGCAACCAAATATGTGCTTCTTCGGAGGCTTGGAGAGTGAGGTTTTTGCAGTCAGAGGGGATTTGTGGAAGAATCTGTAACCTGTAGCACTCATTAAAGGGAAGTCAGTAGCTATTAGCATGTATGGCGATGGGAAGATGGGAATGGTTGTTGACTGAAGCTCTGTGATTGTTCATATTATTTGTTTTTGTATTTACTACTACTTTTCATATTCCTATTTTAATTTTAATTGATTCTTGTCTACCTTATTCTCTGTGACTGGGAGCGTATGTGCCAACATTGTTAGTCACCAATCGTCTCTGCACCAGTGCGCTTGGTTTCCATCTCTCCTGAAGACGGTTCAACCGAAAAATTACACAAAGCACGACACAGAAAAGAGAATAAAAAGAACACTTACAGAATTCAATATTTCGAACTGTTGTTCGTCACCGGGAGAGTAGACTAGAAGAGAGGACGAAGTGAGAGATCTCCCCACGTCGAAGAACGGAGCGCGAATTTCTTCGACGTGGGGAGATCTCTCTCATTTCGTCCTCTCTTCTAGTCTACTCTCCCGGTGACGAACAACAGTTCGAAATATTGAATTCTGTAAGTGTTCTTTTTATTCTCTTTTCTGTGTCGTGCTTTGTGTAATTTAAAGTTTTATAGTCCTTGTGGACCGTTTCTTATATTTAGTATATATATATATAGTTAGAAAAATAATAGTATTCTGCTGATATTTGTTTCTTAATAAGGTTGATATCTTTGCTCTATGACACGCTCATTATTTTGCTATGCAATATTAAAATTTCTAATATACTATATTAACTTAATGCAATAGACCAATATAAATCGTTTACATATGTGTATGTTGTGTACATAAGTAATTAGTGTATTATACCAAAAAAATATATAAACATATCTATAGATTGAATGTGACAAACTAACTCCCTATTATGAAGGAATAAAAAAATAGGAGTTGGCCAAGTGACATGTTTTATAAGGATAGAATAAGCTTATACTCGACTTTTGAAACGGCCAGAATAGCCCAGTGTATTGATGCTTGCATCTGGACTGGTAGATTCGGGGTTCGATACTCACTATGGAACTGGATTTATTCACGTGGGATATGAAAACATCTCAATGGTGGAGAGGACATTAAGCCGTCGCTTTGCGTATGTACGATGTCAGGTACTCGTTCAAGGTCCCTTTTTTATAATATTTAGGACTCTCAATGTCGAATGTTCATTATGTAAGATCAGAAAAGGCCAATCCTTGGCCTACGTGTCTTCTATTTTGGGACAACCACTGCAATCTAACCTAACCTATCAGCCAGCAAACCTGAGTAAAAAAAAAACGACGTCTCTGTAATGCCAAATAATAATAACTGTTTGGATGAATATTTTTAAAAGGAAGAGTCATTATCATGAACAAAAATATGTGCCTTATACTGAAGTGTATTGTGTCATATTCGCTTTACGTCGAAGGGGGTTTTCTACGAAACATACCCGTTATTGAGCCCACTAACACGCTATCCATGCTTTTCTTATTATATAGAAGTGGTTCCCATAGCTATTTCTATCCACTTTCCCCTTATTTCCCACCAGAAAAAAAAGCAGTTTTCCAATTGATGGTTTAATCGTTTTCACACATTTTTCTTATCTATATATTGTCCAATTCAAGGTTATTGAAGGAAAAAGTTTCTTAAATGAAATTAGATCAGTTTAACTTTTTCTATGTCAAAATTGTTTTTATCATATTATAAAAGAGATATAGAAATTTAAAAAATATATGATAAAGAATAGAATAAGTGACATTTGTTAATTTGAAAGACTCCAACTTATCTCCACTTCTTCACTGTTTTCCTTTAAGCCTTCATTTTTAACATAAAATGCTCGAAATACTTTAATTTTTTCCAAATTGATCACTATTCACTCTGTTCATTTCACAACAAGACGTTCTTACTGAAGTAAACAAACAGGCTTAGTATTCCACACGTTCTTGCTGCTTATCCTATGCGTCGAAGCAATTCTAATACTCAACTTACAATTTTTAATTACGTCAGTGGAATAAAAACCAAATAAGAAACCAAATGACACATTATTTTGTTATTGCTAGTGTCACAGAGGTAGTTAGTAAGAATGAAAGAATAATGCGTAATCTTACCTTGTTAATTTCTTGTCCAGCGACTGATATCAGTTTTGAACGACTGTTTTCAATCATTGAAAACACTACGTGGAAATAGAAGTACTTTCGAAACCCATTGATTACATGCTCAAGGTAAGGTCTAAATTCAATTGCATAATTAACAGATTAATAAAAACAAATTTTAGACTTTAATAGTTTTTTGACAATTTGATATCTTAAGTGACGTCACAGAGAAAAATGTTAAGGATAAAAGTTTAGGGAATGACATTTTTGATAGATGATGTGTTTTTTGGTTTTGCTCTAAAGTCATTTGTTTTTAAAAAATGTAATTCCATATTTTGATGTATTTTTTCTATATAATTTGTTACTTATAACTTTAATAATATAGATATAAACATTATATACATAATATAAAAGGGACAGGTTAGCTCAGTGGTAACACGCTCGCTGCTGGACTGGTAGATCCAGGGTCTGACTGGTCTGCTGGAGATGAAAAAATTTGAACACATCGTCACTCGGAGAGGACGTTAAGCTATCCGTGTCGAGCCTGAGGAACTCGTTAAAAAACCCTGCTGTAAATACATCTGAGTTAAGCAAAATGTAGGACTCGCAATGTAGAAACAGGTAATGGGCTCGCCCATTAGTAAATAAGCTACAATTTCCACCCCTGGAACAGCTTTAAAAGGTGTAAATACCTTATAAGTATGGGCGTTGGAAAACAAATAGACACAATACAATTAATACCATCAAACTCTTCTAGATATATATAACTTCAAAATCGAAGAAGAATAACACACAGAATAAAGAAACACACTAACTCAATTTTTTGGAAAATCCCTCTCTTTTATGACCTGAAGACAGATTTTCCAAAAATTTAAGTTAGTAAGTGTGTTTCTTTAGTCTGTGTGTTACTCTTTTCCTATTTTGAGCTTGTATATGCCTAGATTGCATCGTCTTTCTGATTATATAGTGGATACTAGCAAACCTACTCGTCTTTGACGGAATCAAAAATTTGATTCTACTTGCTATTCCAAAATATCATTAGAAATTATAGAATAGTAAAAAATACCATTATTAGTGTAGTATTAAACAAATGCTTCTGTATACACCACATTGGGTGTCTGTCTGGAAGAACAAAGAGTTGAAACCTCTAACTCTTGGGCAAGCAAACTACAGTTGACTATTTGAGAAAATAGTCCTGTCCCTTTTCACATTTCCCGAGGCACTCAAGTTTCATAACATGAAATTTGTTACTGATACTAAACACAGCATGATGGTGCTCATACTTTAAGTTTTCACTCATGAGCAGGTAGTCCAGGAGCAGTCACGGAGTCAAGAAATTCAGTTGGATAATGAACTGCTTCCTCTTTACTGACTTTTAAGTTATATCTTCGGCTTGATATAGCGTAAGAACTTGTTTGTTGGTTTTTCCTGCCTGTTCACATTAAGGGCTGAGAATTGCTCGTTCACAAAGCCATTTATTCTGAATAGATAGTACATCTTGAACTCTGGGAAACACCTTTTCAATGATGTGAAATACGCAATATATTCATATGCTCAAATGAAATTAAAATCAACAACAATACCTACTTGCCACACCTGTATATTTTCAAAATAAACTTGTCTGCGAAGTGAGCAACATACAGCTTAAAGCGCCATAATTTCGCTTCTGCACTGAATTATCAATCTATTTAGAGCCTATAATTTAAGTTAGGCATACACAAATCAAGTGTCAAAGTTTCAGCTCGCTATGTCTCATGGTGGCTGAGTTTACTTGTGACAAACGTTTTTGCTTTAAACGTCCATAACTTCACTTCTACGTTGAATTTCCAATCAATTGAAAGCCTATATTTTAAGTTAGACATACACAAATTTACTGTAAAATTTTCAGCTTGATATTTGTTATGGTGGCTGAGTTTACTTGTGACAAAATTTTGCGGACAAACCGACAGAAATTTTTCTAAGGGTGGATTCGGTTTCTCCAATGTATGAAACGTAAAGAAAACTTGAAATGAGTCAGTTCTAAGCAATATACAGACAAAATCATTATTTTATTTATACAGATATATATAAATAAATATATATATGAGTTGGCATTCTTCTACTAACTGCTCGACTTCTTTTACTGAGGACGACCATTAGAAGGGTGGATACATTGAATTTGAGTCCTAGTATCTATTTTTCATTTGTGTTCCTTCTAGTTTTCAAAGTATATTATTATGTTTATTGTTGGGTTATATACAATACGTACAACATGCTGAAAATTTGGTCGAAAATAGTGTAAATTGTTATAAAAATCGTGAATATAACGTCATAATGCAACACACGCTTAAATGAAATATGCTCTTAAAAATAGCCTGGTTTTTCTAATTTCAGGATATATGTAGTTATGGAGGTCTATCTGAAAAAAATAGTAGGTGTTTGATGAGAAAAAACTCATCAATTATACCATCAGATACAGAACTTGAAAAAAGTTCTGTAAATCTTTCTCTACATTTGCCATACATACTTACCATATTTACATTCTATCACTATTTTTAGCTCAAGAGAGCATACATGTATAGTATGTAATCAATAGTAGAGTCACAAACGAAGTCAGAGATTTTCATAATGAGGAACACTGCTCTAGTATTCCCTGAAGTAATGGTCATCGGTCGAAAGCCCAAGCTATCCTCTTTCCCATCTCCCATCCTCTAGAATCTCACTCTTGCCCACTCTCACTTCCGTTACACTTCCCCCTGTCTCCATCAACAACCTATCATTTATTATCAACCTTAATTTATTACACCATTTAAACAATTTTACTGGAATTTTTGATTCTATACTTAAAAAAAAAAACAAGTACTTTGAAATTTCTCACGCAGAATTATTCTTTACAAAAATAAATCTTAAAACCTGGAGTTGATTTTATTCAAAACTTTAAACTGGTTTTTAGAAAACCATCAAATCAAGTAGTTAATTACTCAGTTATTACAGGTATATATACACTATTACAAGTGTTTTAAAATAAATGAAATGTATTTAATCAAAAAAATGTAACTGTCTAAATAATTATGTTAATTATGTACAAAAAAAGAAATTCATTTTAGTATTTTGACATCAGCCGTCATCAGGAAAAAAATTTTAATGGCTTGATAGGCTAACCAAGACTATCAAGAAAGAGACTACTAAAATGAAATATTCAGTGTTCCTTGACATTTGTTTATTTTTTCATTTTAATGAAATGACATGGTTTTAATACATACAACACAAAAAAATACGTAAATCTTTTAAAAACAAATTACACTGTTAAATATTTATATAATTTACAGAATACAGCAGCATTTAGAGTTCAATAATCCTTGCAGCCACTGAGAAATTAATGTTAACATATAAACTAAATAAAGTTTAATTAACTGAAATTAACTTACAAACTGTAAAAAAGTCCAGTTATTTGCTTCTGATTAAAGAAAAACTAATTGTAAAATTTCATTTTGGTTGATTTACATTGTAATTTTCATACAGGACCCACAAACAGGCATATATATATATATATATATATATATATAATATATTCGAAAGTTACTCTGAGAGCTTCAGAAGAAGCACTTATTAGTCTTCTGGGCGGTAGATCGGCTCCTGGGCTTAACCTCAATCGTTGATTTTTTTTTTTTTTTTTAAAGTTGTTATCAGTTTTTAATTTTATTTTAGTTTAATTTTTTTCTTTTTTTAATTTTTATTTGGCTTTTATTTCTTTTTCTTCCCTGTCTACCTTTCCTCCGAAAGTTGACTACACTGTTTGAGTGCTTCAGTTCGAACGCCAAGTCAGTCGTTATCAGCCTTTGGAGCGATTCACTTCTTTTCCTGAAGACGAGGACATCGAAATATAGTAGTGAGTTCAGTGGTTTCCTTTCTATGAGTTCTTTTTTAAATTCTAGTTTATATATATATATATATTAGTTAAGTTCTTGCCTCTCAATATTGTCTTTTTAAAAAAAGTTTTTATTTTACTAATTACAATATTGGTTTAATAATTTACCATTAGATTGTTCTAATAGGAGTCTGTCTAATAATCATAAAATATAATATAAGAAATAATACAATTAAATTACTGATAATAAGACTCCTGAGGCAAGACAGAGTCAAGACTAAGGATTCGACAAGACTGAATGGAAGGTTGGACAAGACTAAATGAGAGTTTGGACAAGACTCTACGGAAGGTTTGACAAGACTGGATGAAAGGTTGGACAAGACTGGAGCTGCGGCGCAGCGCTAGCTCTTTTATTAAGTTTTAATGCTTACAAAGCACTTTGAGTTCAACACTCCTGCTGGTGCAGCTGCCTCTGGGATAAAGAAGGTGGTTGTTTGCTACCAGATAACTTATATATATATAAAGTTTAATATAGATAAACAAACATAGAGAAATTAAAAACACACATCCAACCATGTCAGTTTCAGTACGCTTAGTTTCCCTCTTTTATCACTCCTGAAGCCGATTAAAACCAAAAATTAGAGACTGGAAGTGTGTGGTTTTAATTTCTCTGTTTTTTTTATCTACAATGAACTTAACTTGTCCATTTCGGATAGTATTTCCATATAAAAAAGTATATATATCACTATTTTTCTTTATTTGGTTTGGTCCTCTGCCAAGCAGTAAAACACCTTTAAGCCAACGTTTCATCTATATTTGTAGATATCTTCAGGGTTGCATCAATAGAAAAATGCATACAGCGCTTCAGTCAAAGATAGTCGAAACGTTGGTTTAAAGGTGTTTTACTGTTTGACGCTGGACCAAACTTTGATAAAGAAAAATAGTGTTGAATATATGTGTGCCAAAGAAGAAAAATTATATATATATATATATATATATATATATATTATGACGCTATCTCTCTTTCTTTATCAATGTTTGGTCTAGCTTCAAACAGTAAACACCTTTAAACTAAGGTTTTGTTTATGTTTGTAGACGTCTTCATGGTTTCGTATTTTCTATTGAAAATAAATTACGTAACCGTTGTATTCAAAATAAACTACAGTGCTGCTCTGAATATTTGATTTGAATACTATGGTCATATAAAGTATTTTTGCAATAGAAATATAAGAAGCCCTGCAGATGTCTACAAACGAAAAATAATGTTGAATATAAGTAGTCAAGATAAGAAAGCAATATATATAACACTGCGTATCGTTACTACGTAAATAATACTGCCTGAGAATGTGAGGCGAAACTAGTGTTGCTAATATGAAAACTAGCTAATCGGAAAGTGTAGCTATGAATGAAAATGCGAAGTGTGAGCCCAGGGAAAGTGGGCATATTTAGGGCATATTTCGCATGATTTGGGCCATTTTGATAATAAGGGTGGGCGGGGTGGGGAGCGGGTATATAAGGAGCGCGGGTTGGGGCGGGAGCAGATTAGAGACATGAGTCTGAAGGCGATCCTCGTGGCAGTGGCTCTGGCGGGCAGCAGCAGGGTGGGAGGGCAGCAGGTGGAGTCGCTGACGGCCGAGTGCGTGGGCGGCGGGGGCGGGCTGGCCGCCTGCCTCCAGCTGAAGCTGGCTGCGGCCCTCGACCGCGCGCAGGCTGCCAGGCAGCTGCACATCGCGCCCGGCGTGTCCCTCACCAGAGACGTCCACCTGCCGCCCCACCAGCCCCTGTCTGAGCAGCAGATGGACGCCGCGCTGCCTCGCTCCCTCGACGACCGAGAGTCCGCCCTCGACAACATCATTCTCGACAAAGTCGCTTCTTTCCTCAAGTCACACTCGCTTCAGCTCAAACTCAACGAATTCGTTCCTCAAGAAGAAGGTAAATTTCATTCCACTCCTATTCTTTCCAATTCTAACCACCTCCAACTCGAATCAATATTGATTTCTGTATTTTCAGTTATATAGATGCATGTAATTCAACCAAACAAGAGCATATATAACCTAACGTTAGCCTTATATGTTATGAAAACAGTATCCATCCGTTCGATTGATATATTATTATATATTACACAATATAATACCACCTATAGTAAACGTTCTCCTCTGTTACGTGTCCTTTGTTAACTTCCAGTTTTTAATAAGTCCGTTTAAATGGTATTTTCGTAATTGAATATATTTTACAATAAAATATATTCAACTATTAAATTTATATAACATATCTTTTATTCCATATACATTATATATTTTACTATGAAATAAATGAAAAATAATAACGGCTCAAGTATTTAATTTTTTTTAAATTTTATTATGTTATAATTCATTCTAAAGTTACGTTTCTTATACATATCTAAACAAAAAACAAACGCTCCCTGATGATTGCAAGTGAAATAAAGAACCGGTACAACTCACTTCTTTTGATGTTAAATAGATGATTTATTAGGGGTAAATTTACTTTTATAGTTAGGATAGTAATTAATAATTAACTAAAATTGTTCATACTTAAGATAATTAACCATTAAAATAGCACGTAATTAAAGATGTGATTTAGAGTAAAAAGTACTGTAAAAATATAAAAACAGATGAAATAAGTACTTACGATTTTAATTTTTCTGCATGAATTTCATTTTATACTTTGCATTAAATTTAATGAAATGATTAGAATATGTTTTCATGGCTGTTACGAATATTAATAAGGGCGAGGGTAGCCCAGTGACAACGTCACGCCTCTGGACTGATAGATCCAAGGTTCAATACCCACCCTGTCCTTTGATTTATTTACACGGAAGGTCAATAAATCTGTCATCCCTCTGAGAGTATGTTAAACCATGCCTGGTATTCGTTAAAAATCCCTACTATAAATATACTTCAGTTATGCAAAATTTGGGACTTCTAATGTAGATTGCTCATTTTTGTGGTATCACAAAGGGCCAATCAATTAGGTTGCCACTGCAACCTATCTGAAGAACCAATTTTAATCAGTAGTTATTGATGTATGATTTTGGATTCTTGTTGTTACTGGCCAATCGAGATAACTAGAGATGCCTCACCAAGGCATCCATTCACACTTTTATTCTAAGTAATATACCGTTTCAATACATTTTTTTTTGGACCTTTACTATTAGTGATATATCTCTGAAATCTTCAAATTTTTCTTAAAAGACCATAACGAAAGCCATAAAATTTCTCATTCTTATATAAAGTAATAGTCTGTTTAACCTCATTTTATAAGTGAAGTAAATGAATTACTCTGTTGCAGTCTCTTAAAAAAAATACACTATTAGATGAAACGTGCATGAATTGTTTGTTTTAGAGCCCTGATACTGCGTTCATTTTATTTTACAATGATTTTTCATTAAATACAGTACTTTTTATTACATTTAAAACATTTTTAAAAGCAGTTTATAATATAGTTAAAACTTTATATAGTTAAATAACTGTATTCAATTCTAATACAGTTAAAACTGTTTATAATGTAGTTCATAAAACTATATTAATAATACTGTTTTTCAATATACACATAATTTTTTAATTAAACTTTTTTAAAAATATATTATTAAAATACAAGAATCTGTTCGTTTATAATGGTCTTGTGTATTGTTTTACTATTAAATATCTTTAAGACATATGTTTTTGTTAGTAAGGCTATCAAATTTTCCATATTGTCCAGTTTATGAGTCCATAAATGTGTCAGTATTATTTCTTAGGTGTCAGATATAGACGATATGCCACTGTTTATATTCTTTAATTTTTTTTGTGAGTGACTGCCACCTTTCATTTATCGTGTTTATATACTTAAATACTTGTTTCAACACTTCTACTTTCAGACTGTTTAAGAAAAAAAAGGTTGGACATTCTTTATTTTTGTGCCTATTTAAACAATGTGCTTCCTGCTAAATTACAAAAGGAATACGATTTCACACATGCAAGTACTAACTGCGTTCAATGTTGCTTAACTTTTGTTGACGTTTGATATTGTTTTATCTTGTGTGTTACATCTGGTGTTTGACTGGTTTTCAGACGTTGTCCAACTTTAAAACACAACTTGGTTTGAATTATCAGTTTATTTAAAATAACAATTTAATACGATAATTGTATGTTCTTTATCTTTATATAAGGCATGTGATACCTTTTAATTCAGTTTATAAAATCCTTTTTTATTTTCATTACTGCATATGAAATATAGAAGAAACAATTGAAAATATATCATTCGGGGTAATTTCCGTGAAATTTTGATATATCGAGTGTTAAACATGTATTAATGTCTCCTGAGTACCATAAAATCGCCTTGCAAATTGAACTCTCTCTCTCTCTCTCTCTCTCTCTCTCTCTCTCTCTCTCTCTCTCTCTCTCTCTCTCTCTTGTGTGTGTGTGTGTGTGTGTGTGTGTGTGCGTGTATGTGTACGTGTGTGTATGTCCATGTATGTTTGATCAGGAAATCTCGTAATCTATCACTATCTATCATTAACTATGGTTTATATATATATATATATATATCTCAATGATTAAACCACAATAAGAATGGGAAAACAAACTAAGATATTTTAACCGTAACAAGCGGTCTTCGTCAGAGTCAAAAACCCAACTCAAGTTCTGACGAAGACCGCTTGTTACGGTTGTAAGATCTTAGTCTTGTTTTCCCATTCTTATTGTGGTTTAATCATTGATTGTTGTTTCACGTGTTTATGTGAAATCTTTATATATATATATTTATGTATTTATGTAACAGACCTTCGTTAATACATGCAGAGTTAAATTTCTCTATGAATGATTTTTCGGAATAGCTTCTCGAGTTTACTGATCTGACACTTCCATTCTTTTCGTACTAAGTGCAATAAATCTCCAATTTCAACCATAACAAGCGGTCTTCGTCAGAGTTAAAAACCCATCAGTTGGGTTTTTGACTCTGACAAAGACCACTTGTTACGGTTGAAAGATCTTAGTCTTGTTTTCCCATTTCTTATTGTGGTTTAATCATTGATTTATATGTATATATATACTTTTTCAATGAAAATACGATTCGAAATGGACAAATACAGTTCAATGTATATAAAAAAAAAACAGAGAAAAATTAAAAACACACACTTACAGTTTCTTATTTTCGGTTGAACCGTCTTCAGGAGAGATAAGGGAGGGAAACGAAGCGCACTGGGAAACCAAGAGAGGGAAACCAACCGAAAATTAGAGACTGTTAAGTGTGTGTTTTTAATATCTCTATGTTTCTTTATGTACATTGAACTATATATATATATACTCTGAGAGCTTCAGAAGAAGCACTTATTAGTCTTCTGGGCGGTAGATCGGCTCCTGGGCTTAACCTCAATCGTTGATTTTTTTTTTTAAAGTTGTTATCAGCTTTTAATTTTATTTTAGTTAAATGTTTTCATTTTTTAATTTTTATTTGGCTTTTATCTCTTTATCTTCCCTGTCTACCTTTCCTCCGAAAGTTGGCTACACTGTTTGAGTGCTTCAGTTCGGACGCCAAGTCAGTCGTTATCAGCCTTTGGAGCGATTCACTTCTTTTCCTGAAGACGAGGACATCGAAATATAGTAGTGAGTTCAGTGGTTTCCTTTCTATGAGTTCTTTTTTAAATTCTAGTTTATATTATATATATATATATACACTATATTATATATGAATAAAAAATATATTATATATTAGATACTACCGATATATATTAAATATCGATTTATATATACATATTGATCACTATATCTATAATTTTAGTAACCTTTTAAGACCATCAAAGTGAACTGCTTTAAACGATCCTTGTAGTTGAAATGCTAGGCTATTATATTTTACGTGAGTCAAAATATGCTTGACGAACGTCTAGACCAGAGACGTGCCTTGACCAGACCACGGATTCCTTCCTGTTTATGGTCAAAGAAACTCCTTTAGCACCCGTATTTCTCGACTATTCAAAATCAACCGTGTCTAAACCAATCCAATTCCATGCCCATTTTTTGAATGCAGTTCTTATTTTTCTTTATACCCGAATTTCCTATTCTTTTTTTCTTTTTGCATTCAAAGATATTCACAGATAGGTGAGATCAATTTCGTAAAACAATTTTTTTTTTGTTTCTTACTTTAGATAGCAACGATAACATTACCCGTTTATTTAACTTTTAATGTTTTACAATAAGTTAAGCTTGGATGAGATAAACTGAACTGTAATCAAAATCATATATTAAGAACACATTAAATTTTAGTTGGTAGAATATTCTATGATTAATGTAATATTAAATTATGCCAAAAACATTTATATAACGTAAGTAATTGTATTATATTTTGGTCCATTGTTGATCTCCAACCGTCTCTGCATCACTGCGCTTGGTTTCCTCTCTTATCTCTCCTGAAGACGGTTCAAACCGAAAATTAGAGACTGTAAGTGTGTGCTTTTGATTTTTTTATGTTTCTTTTTCTACATTGAACTATATTTGTTCGTTTCGGATCGTATTTCCAACCAAAAAGTATATTATATATATATATATATATATATATATAAAAAGATTTCACATAAACACGTGAAACAACAATCAATGATCAAACCACAATAAGAAATGGGAAAACAAGACTAAGATCTTTCAACAACAGTTGGGTTTTTGACTCTGACGAAGACCGCTTGTTACGGTTGAAAGATCTTAGTCTTGTTTTCCCATTTCTTATTGTGGTTTGATCATTGATATATATATATATATATATATATATATATATATAATATATATATATATATATATGGAATTAAAGTATGCAGCAGCTTCTGCATTGACGACCTTTTTGCTGATGGCCTCGATTTTTCTTACTATCATTCGGTGATGCTGAGGCAACTTCCATATATGCTGGGCCAGAGACATTGAGAAAACCAATATCAAACAATTTTAATGAAACACAAAAACACTGGGTTGAAACAAGCTTTCGACCACACCTTGGTCATCTTCAGGTTACTACTATTTAATTAATGAATGTTACTATAATTAACTGAAAAGTAATCTTTAAAATTAAACATAACAATTTTAACAGATATAAAACAAACGATACAGCGGGTGAGAGGAAAACAAAGAGCAGGTTCCAGCAGGGTTGCAACAACATACAGGTTTGCCCCTCAATTGCTGTCAACCCTACTGGGCTCTAACTCTCTAACAAATTTAAAGCTATTATCGAAAATAGTGCTACTTGGGATCACATTGAGGTCATAATTTTGAATGTTGAGGTTGGTCAACCCCAACCTCTCTAACTCTCTAACAAATTTAAAGCTATTATCGAAAATAGTGCTACTTGGGATCACATTGAGGTCATAATTTTGAATGTTGAGGTTGGTCAACTTTTCAGTTAATTATAGTAACATTCATTAATTAAATAGTAGTAACCTGAAGATGACCAAGGTGTGGTCGAAAGCTTGTTTCAACCCAGTGTTTTTGTGTTTCATTAAAATTGTTTGATATTGGTTTTCTCAATGTCTCTGGCCCAGCATATATGGAAGTTGCCTCAGCATCACCGAATGATAGTAAGAAAAATCGAGGCCATCAGCAAAAAGGTCGTCAATGCAGAAGCTGCTGCATACTTTAATTCCATTTGTCTTCAAGAAGATTTGCTGCCCACTTATACTAATATATATATATATATATATATAAATACTGATAAAAGTATCGACCGTGGAATAGAAAAAAACTAAAGTTTATCGGGATTTGGTCAGTTCTTCAGGTTCAAATTAATCTTTTCGGATTTTATTTAAAACCTTTTTTACAGGCCTACAAAACAGAGGAAATATAAGAAATAATTCAATAATTCCAAAATCAAACATACATAAAAAGGGCAATTAGTTACTATTTACAAATTACAATAGAAATTTAAATTTGAAATGTATTTCAAATACATTTGAAATACAAATGTATTTCAAATACATTTGAAATACAAATGTATTTCACATACATAAATAGTATTAATTTGGGTGTCTTAAGTTAAACAGTGTTGATTGATGAAAAATTGTTTTAGTGACATTTTGGTTGTCTGGTGAAATTTCGTTACCTTGTTTGTTTATTTTAGTTCAGTGTCACGTGTTCATTCAAACTAGACAGTTGTTGTTAAATTCAGAGACTATTTGCCTTTGTAAAATAATTCGTAATAAAATTCATTTTAATTAATTTCAATCTATTTACGTTTATGACGTCATATACTTGTCAATTAGAACAATATATCGATACATAAACCCTCAATATGTCGGATTTATTTCAAGTCGCCATATTTACAAGGGGCACCCGGATCTACATTTCTACCATATATATATATATATATATATATATATTAGTAAACGTTGGAAGCAGTTCTTCTTGTATACATACATTTAATGGTTTTTCATTTGAAGAACAATGCGGACATATCTTTTTTAAATGTATATATATAAAGGTTCAAATTATCTTAAATGGTACAGGCAATCGCACTTAGTCTCCAAATGTTGGCCGATTAATTGTATTGTCATCCACTCTCCAAAAACATGAATCCAGCTGGATCTTTATATATAGAGTGGTTCTTTACCAGAACTATGTTCAGAGGAACCTTATATAGGTGTAAAGTTGATTGTATAATCAATAAGTCATAATAATAACTTATACAGTTAATACAGTTATATTACTTATAACAAGTAAATATAGTTGCAATTTACTTGTTATAGATAATACCAATGGCAAAAAGTTGAAACATTTTCTTAATATTAAATAAATGCCTACAATTACATGCAAAAAAAGTTTTATTACATGCACAAAACACTAAAAGTCTGTAAATGCTTATTCCATTCTTAATGGTGCAAACAACTTTGTCATGCAATGTATTTAGGTATCCCTAACTTCATGCTTTAAGTAATTATCTTGTTGTCGGTAATTGATCTTTAAGGCGGACACCCTGCATTTAAATAGTCAGAATATCAAATCACCTCATGAAGTAAGTAGTATTAGAATGTATTCTATACTTTCTCACTCTCTCTCTTTCTTTCTTTCTCTCTCACCCCTCTCACACTCTTTTCTCCAGTTACTCTTCATCTCTTACTTTTCTCCGTCCCTATTTCTTCTTCCCTCATCATACCTCTTTTATCTCTCTGTCCCTCCCACTCTCTCCTTATCTCATACTCTCTCTATCTCCTACTTCTTCCTCTCTCTCACACTTTTCTCCATTCACTCTCTCTCGATCCCCCATTTCCCATATATACTTCTACTTCTCAATATACTCTTTTCTCTCTACCTACTATTTTCTCTTCATCCGTCTCTCTTATTTTCACTCTTTCTCTTCCTTCTCCTCAGTCTCTCTCTTTCTCTCCCTCACTCTCTCTCTCTCTCTCTCTATCTATCTCTATCTCTCTCTCTCTTTCCTAGGCCCTTTCTCATTCCCTCTCACATGAAAAATATAGGTTCATGTGATATCCGAAAGGTATATTATGGTACAGTGATAAAAAAATACTATAATTTTGTAATAATTACAGCATAATATATGATTACAATAATAATATATTTTCCAAAATAAAGAAAGCATTCTGTGATTTACATCTTCCACAATGTTACATTAAAAAGTACAATATGGTAGAGTATTGTAAATGATAAGCATTTTTCTGCTCTTATGGTATTTAATTAATATGATTATCCATTTGCTGTAACGAATACAATACTTGAGTAAAGATAATTTATGATATTATGTATAAAGTGAAAGGAATAAAGGAAAGAATTTTTAGTGAGAAGGAGAGAATGAGATACGGATAAGTGGATAATCATATTGAGTTGGTTCTAGGATAATGCGTAGAGATTACTCCTGGGAAAACTCAAACGACAATAACCAGTCAGGCATGCTTAATAAAGCCTTTTTTCAGTTTACCAACAAAAGAACTGGACGGGCTTGTCAGATCTCTTTAGTCGAAAGCAGGTTACAGGTAATCATCTCCTGTTCAATAAGCGTCAACAATGGGTTTTTCTTAGAGCTGAGACATCATTACGAATAGCACTCGAGAAGCAGAGTAAGAAACAGCTTAAGTGACCATGTAAATATCTTTTTGATGAGACTGTCATCGAAATATAAATTGAATTCACACACACACACACACACACACACACACACACATATATATATATATAATATATATATATATATATATATATATATATACTGTCATCGAAATATAAATTAAATTCACACACACACACTATATATATATATATATATATATATATATATATATATCAACGTTGGGTGAGGTATATGTTCTTATCATTAATAACATAAAAATGATGAAATAGGATAATGCCATCTTTTTTTTGTCCCACATGTAGATTTAAAATGATAGTGATTTGAAATAAAAATATTTAAAAATTATAGTGTTTCTTCTTTTTCTATAATAAAAGAAAATATCATTGGCCTACGGTTTAATGAATTTTACTTCCTTGTTCAATATTCAAATAGTTCAACCAATATGTAATTCAATCATTGGCTGCTCCCTTTTCAGACACCATTGGTAATCCATATCATTATTTATATACAACTCCATCAAATTTAAAATACCTAGCTTTACAAATAATATTTAGATTAGAGAAAGTCATTACTTGTGCAATCTGTTATAGTGTAGTATTTACTACTATTGGGGGATTTCAAAAGTTATATCTTCAAAAAAAAAAAGTTTAATATAAGAAATAACAACGCGTTTCGAACACTTAGTGTTCTTCTTCACGTTTACATCTAAAAAAAAAACCATATACATATTTGTAAGCTTTTAGAACATTTATAAACCATTTATTTATAAATTATTTATTTATTTATAAATGACTATTTAGAAGTCATTTTTCATACAAATTTCTTGTTAAAACCCTCAATAGTGAAATTCCACATTTATTCCCTTCAATTTCAAATAATTCTCTCTAATGATCTTAAAGCTCACGGATATGGTTTTTTGTAAAATTTTGTAATATAACATGCATGAAGTTTAAAGACAAACTAATAAGGTGGACATACCAGCTAAAATTTTCTGTTCAACCATCATCTTGAAGAAATAAAGAAAGTAAAGAAAAGAGGAAACAAATAGTTTCCGAGCAGACTGATGATTCTGAACTCCATGAACTAAATATTAGGAAAAAGCAGGTGTCATTTGCCTGGATACCAAGCCATATTGGTATCGAAGGAAATGAAAAAGCAGATAAAGCAGCAAAAGAAGCAACTAACAGAGAAACTAGAAATACGAGTATAATAGCTGTGAGGCCGAATGACATCGAATGACAGGATGGAAAACCGAATGGAATAAAGAAACCACCCAACTTTGGAAAATAATGGGATCCATTGGGACAACAATGAACACTGGATCAGGAAATCGGGAAACGAATGTGATATTACACCGCCTACGTATAGGTCACACACGAGTTACACATAGTTACCTGTTATCAAAAGAGCAAAGACCCTCTTGCCCAAAATGTAAGGAAATATTGACGGTGGCTCACTTAATTGAAGAATGTCCACAATTAGAACAAGAAAGGATGTCTGCAGGCATACCATCAAAATTAATAATAGCACTAGCCCCTGATAATAAATATTCCAACGAAGTGACATCATTCCTGAAGGAAATAAATTTATATAATAAAATATGAGGAACTAAAGAACTGAACAAAATGAGACAGTGCTAATGTCCTAGTAGACGTTGCACTTATCAACCTAAATAAAAAAAAAAAAAAAAATATACAAATCATGTAGAGTGAGTGAAGATGACGAAATTTGGTTGAGCTCTCTAAAAGTACGTTCAAGTTTGTGGATACATGAGAAGAAAGTGGTTATAATGTAGGGAAGCTTAACTGACAAGGGAAGGGGAATAAGGTATAGTATATGTGTGATTTACTAGAAAAATAGTTATTCACTCCACCATCCTTAGAGTATGACTCTGCTAAATGAGTTTATTCTAACGGAATTAGTATGACTAATTAGTGCGATATACTTATCTTTCATTATATTGCAAAAATCATAAATCCGAATATCGAGGAACCTAGTGGTGGATTTGTTTACTGGGAGAAATGTCGTAAACTGTCAAAACTTCCATGGTTTGGCTGGTAAGCCCAGAGACATAGGTAACTGTCAAAGTGTAATTGTAATGTAAGTGTAATACTTGTGCAAGTTAGAGAGTTTTCAATTGGACTAAAGTGATGGAGGTGTTATTATTAAGAGTGATTCCAAAGTCAAAAAAATAAATAGAGTATAAAGAGTTAGAATTACACACGGTTCTGTCAGTCCAAAGGGGAGCACGCAAACCTCTGGGCTGCCTTGGTCTTAGTAAACATGTTGTCTTAGTAAACTGTTTCATTTTGAATACTATATATTAATTATGATATATATATATACTTTTTCATTGGAAATACGATCCGAAACGGACAAATATAGTTCAATGTAGAAAAACCATACTCTCTGAAATTAGAAACTGTAAGTGTGTGCTTTTGATTTCTCTATGTTTATTTTCCTACATTGAACTATATATATGTATAAATCAATGATCAAACCACAATATATATATATATTATATATATATATATAACAAGTTTCACATAAACACGTGAAATAACAATCGATGATCAAACCACAATATGAGGTGGAAAAAAAAGACTAAGATCTTTCAACCGTAACAGGTGGTCTTCGTCAGAGTCCGTTCGGTTTTGACTCTGACGAAGACCGCTTGTTACGGTTGACAGATCATGGTCTTCCCCCCCCCCTCACCATTTCATATTGCGGTTTGATCATTTATATATATATATATATGATCAAACCACAATATGAAATGGAGAAACAAGACTAAGATCTTTCAACAGTCAGTCAGTTGCGTTTTTGACTCTGACGAAGACCGCTTGTTACTGTTGAAATATCATAGCTTTGTTTTCCCATTTTATATTGTGGTTTAATCATAGATATATATACATAAATGTATTTATTCATAAATCAAAACTTCTAAAATATTAATAAAAAATTCGTTCATTTTTTAAATATTTCGCTTATTTGTTGTTAAAGAATTGAAAAAGCAAAGAGAAAAGATTAAAGAAATATGATAGAGTGTCAGTAAAGACATGATAAATATGAAGTTAGTAGCATTAGTAAAAAAAAAAAATTGTACTCTGACTTTCTCTGAGTTCCATTTAGCAAAATGACTTAACTGAAATGGCTTAATCGAAGGAATTGCTGAGTGACCTGGCCCAGAAAAGAAAGTCGTTAGCAGTGACTTAAACCCCTCCTAAGGCAAAACATTAGCTTTTTGGGTCTGAATGAACAGAGGATTTGGGTTGATTGCCTTTTGGCCTGTGTATGTCGCAGCTTATAGACAATCCATCTTATTTTCCAGTTAAAAACAAGAAACTTGTGATCAGTTTTCATCTCATTTTAAAATAACGGGTACACTGTTTTAATGAAGTGACAAGGTAGAATGTATTTAAGTTTTATTATATAACTACACGCATATATATGTATGAAAAATTAATAATCAACAATAACTACTGATATAATATATTAATTAAACAACCACAATAAACAAATATATATTAATTACAATGTTGTAAGGCCTTTCGTTACAATATCAGCAATCCTGAAGACTTCAATCAACCAGGTTAACTTGTTATTATATTTTTGTTTAGTTCATTTAGCTCTCTGATGATGTTGTAACGAAAGGCCTTAGAGCACTGTATCTAATATATATTTGTTTATTGTGGTTGTTTAATTCATACATATGTATATAGAAGTTCAAATATAAACAAAAAAAAATATACACTTACAGTTTCTAATTTTTTTTGGTTTGAATCATCATCAGGAGAGATATGAGAGGGAAATCAAGCACACTTGTGCAGAAATGTTGGAGATCAACAATGTTTCCACATGCACACCCAGTCACAGAGAACAAGGTAGACAGGAATTAATTGAAAATTAAGTATAGGATAAGAAATAATAGAAAAGTAATAAATAAATAAAAGAAAAATAGAGGAATAAAGAGAGAAAGTGATACATAAATAAAAGTAAACGATTATTTTGGTCTTCAACCGTCTCTGCACTAGTGCGCTTGGTTCCCTCTCTTATCTCTCCTGATGACGGTTAAAAGCGAAAATTAGAAACTGTAAGTGTGTGTATTTAATTTATTTATGTTCTTTTTTTATCTATATTGAACTTTATTTGTCTGTTTTAAATAGATATTTCATATTAAAAGTTTATATATATTTGTGCATTTAGGCAGAAAACCTTGTCTTTTAGGTTTTAATACCTAAATTTAGGTATTAAATTTTGCAATAGCATCTGCTTTTCTGGTTGTCTCCAATTTACGTACTAGCTTACGCTGGGTTGTCTCTAATACCTATATCATACGACTATTAGCCAGCCCAATATCAACACACTATTACTGAATCTCACCTATTAACTTAATTTTAAATTTTAGTATATTCCCTTGGGGAAAACAATAATATTTCGAAAGGTCAAAGCACACATAGGATTCATAGGGAATGAGTTAGCGGATGCTGGAGCTAAGGGGGGGGGGGGGGGCCAAGACAACAGCTTGGACTTTATTTACGAAAAATATCCCACGTCCTATATCAAAGAAAGGCTTGCTAGACAAACAGTGGCACGATGGGAAACAAATTGGGAAGAATCATCTAAAGGCCTCCTAACAAAGGAATATTTTCCTAGTATCAAACAAAGATTATCCATGAAACATTTCCAAATAAACTATTAACTCTCCCAATACTTGACAGGACATGGGCCATTTAAAGAATACCTTAGCAGGTTGAAACTAGCTCCTAGTCCATCATGCCCATGTAACGTGGAAGATACCCCAATCTCCTAGACACTTGGTGAACGATTGCTGTTTGAGGGAACCACAAAGACTGGCTCTCATACGTAAGGTCTTGGTATGTGGAGAGGAGTGGCCCGTTAGGCCTTCCTCATTAATTAAAAAAGGTTATTATAAGGAATTTGTAAAATTTTTGTACAGCATAGATATTTAAGAAAAAGATAATTAATTATTGAATTATGAATGAATATAAAATAAGTTAAAATAAGTATTTTGTATTGTTAATGAAAGAAGTATTGCGTACAATTTGACGATGATGCATGTAATACACAGTGGAATATGCTGAAATAAAATACAAAATACAAAAAAAAAAAAGAAGTAAATTCTCTTTAATTACTATAACTACTTTAGCAAGCTTTTGGTCTATACATAGGTCATCTTCAGGTTTCAATTTGAAAAATTATAAAAATTTAAATTAAAAATAAAATAATTGTATACTATTTACTTAGTTGCAAACATGAATGAAAGTAGTGCATAATAATATATAATTATTAACTTTATATAATATATAAATTATAAATATATATAAATTAACTTTAGTTAATATATAATATTATATAATAATATTAATATAAGGTCAGCTTAGGGTGTAAGGAGGTACTATAAACTGTGACCTGCGTGGACTGTTCGCCTCTAATAATGTTATAATTATTAGCTGAATTATAAATGTTCATTTATTTGTTCATATTTTTATAAACAGTTCATCAAGTGGCAATATCTCGCTACAAAGTCTTCCACAAAAATTTTTTTAACAATAATAATCCCTTAACCCAGTGGTCCCCAACCTTTTTGTTGCCGCGGGCCGGTAAGCGTTAGACAATTTTACCGCGGCCCGAGGGTAGATTGTTTACTTTCAACTTAGATGTAGCATCGTACCAACAACATAACATGAAAATAAAAGCCTCGAAATAATAATAAATATATCATTAAAAAGTTTACATTAAAAATTTACTATAAACATTCCTTTCAAAATAAAATACAGATACACCAGAAAAACAAATATAAACACTAGTGACTATGCTTACAAAGTGTATGACTAATCTTATGTCAAAGCGTACAAACTGAGATAAAGAGCTTTCAAAACTGCACACATGTATGCAAACTATATTTCTAAACTGTATTTCTAACGCGGCCCGGTAACAATTGGTCTACGGACCGGCACCGGTCCGCGGCCGACCGTTTGGGGACCACTGCCTTAGCCCTAAACATCTACTCAACAAATATTCCAGAAAACCCCCAAAGACGTCTGAAGAGAAAGTGGCCAAAAGACTTATCGGAGTGAATTATTCTAGTGACTTATAAATTTAATCTAATTATTATAACTTATTTTTCACACCAAGAAGTATAATTGCTGGCTTATATTTTCCCTTCTGCCTCCGTGTGCAACTGTATACATTTCTTTCTTCATTGTCACTGGTAATGCTACATTTACATTGTTGTGACTGTAAAAAATAAAAAAAAATATTTTATTATTTTGTTTACTTTTATAATTACATTTTTAGTTGGCCTGGTTTTAATTAATTTGTTCAATGCACTAATGATCATATGTCTCCATATAATATAATATAATATAATATAATATAATAATATATTATATATATAATATATATATAATAATATATATATAATATAATTATATATATAATTATAATAATATAATATAATATAATAAGTTTCAATTGATTGTTTAGTTATTGTCTTTAATATAGATTTAAAATACATCAATAGTCTCTTTATTTTATCATTTTCTTTAACAACTTTCTTTAATTTAGCCCTAAAAAGATATATAAATATATTGTAAAAGGGTTTAATATCAATATCATATGGAGTTAAAATCTCGTGAATTAGGCATTATATTTTTATATGGATTTATTATGGAACTAAAGTTTCTCTACTTCATTATTTTTAACATGATTTAATAAAATGATACTAAAAATAAAGTGAAGAAAAAAATAATTAAAATAGGAGATGCAGTTTCTTTATTTTATAATTATTAATTAACACTGATTGACATTGAAACTAACATATTTCTATTTTATCATTATTCTTTATTGTAGATTTAAGATTCAATATGGGACCAAAGTTTCTATATTATACAAGCATTCTTAAATATTCTGAGGTAAAATAGATAAACCAACAAAAGTCTCCACACAAATGAAGTTTTATTCAACGCGTTTCGAACACTTTGTGTTCATCATCAGGAAGACACTATAATACAAATTATATCTAATTAGTTACAAAAATTAGAGTGAAATAATTAGATATAATTTGTATTATAGTGTCTTCCTGATGATGAACACAAAGTGTTCGAAACGCGTTGAATAAAACTTCATTTGTGTGGAGACTTTTGTTGGTTTATCCATTTTACCTCAGAATGAGTAAATATCACACAATTACGAATTGCACAACTAATGATTCTTAAATATGGTTATTTATAAATGTTTATAAATTATAAATTAATTTATAATTCTATTAATAATAAATCCTATATTTACATATAATTATAATTCTTATTGCTTATTTTTTGTATAAATTATAAAATAATTTTTAAATAATATTTTATATATTATTCAAAAATAACAAAAGTATAAACGAGTGAATAAAAGTCTCTTAGTATATTATATTTTTTTAAGAATTGTTTACCAAAAAACTTTTATCACTGTTCTGACAAAGCGATACACACTTATATAGAGTTCTAACTTTCTTTCCAACTTTACCTACCTCCTCCACTTTACTGTTATCTGACAGAAGGTTACCAATTCCTATTACTTAAAAACTTTTAAAGTCACTTTAATATGGAACTAAAGGGTCTATATTTTATCATTATTCTTTATCTTGTCAGTTCATATGAAACCCAAGATCACATTTATACTAACTTTTATAATATGCAACTCTTGCCTCTAGTTTATTCACAAATTCAAAAATTATTAAAATTATTTTTTTAAGGATTTTGATCTGAATGTTTCGTTACAATATTTTTTGGTACATATAAGGTTATCCTTAAAATCTATAGGTATTGAATTTTCAAGTATCATTTTTTATAGTTTGTTAATGTCGTGAAAGGAATCCAGTGTCTAATTAAATCATGAATGTACTTAATATCCCAATCTTAAAGTCCTATCCGTTTATTCAATAATAGCGGTGCCCAAAATCGTAGTATCTTATTCTAAAAAACTCATTTTACTTGATTGTTACAATTATTCAACTAAATAATTGGTAATTAATGTCCTAGGTATACAGTCAATTAGATAATTCATTAATGTCCTAGTGCTAAATAATGAAATTGATGCGCTAGTGATTGCCAACGGCCACACCATGTTGAAAACACCGGTTCTCGTTCGATCACCGAAGTTAAGCAACATCGGGCGTGGATAGTACTTGGATGGGTGACCGCCTGGGAACACCACGTGCCGTTGGCAATATTCTTTTTCAAACAAACAGTTTTACTGTTATTTTTTCATATAAATAAATTCAGTAAAATTACTAAATTGTTGGAATTAATTGTTTAATTAAATAATAGTTTATACCTTCCTTTTATTTTAATACTGATATCCCAAAAATATTTAAATCAAGAAATTACGAGCAAAAGTTAAGTTTATATCAAGTAGTTTGTGACAATAGGTACTGATGGTTCACGTTTTTATATGAACTGGACCCCAGTCAGTACAATGTTAGGTACTCCTTAAAGATCCTTATTCTAAATGCATTTGGCTTAGGGAAAATTGAGGGCTCCCAATGTATAATGTTCATTGTGTCATATCGCAAACGCCCAATCTTCGGCCTATAGATGTTCTTTCGGCGGGACTCTAGCCTAACCTACTGAAGTTAAATTCAGCATTAGCGCGAGTAATAGTCTTATACTACGGGTTTACATTACCTACAGACAAGAAAGAGTAGACCTTTTCATATACTGCTGACCTCGTATGTTACCTCTGGCCTGGACACCTATCTTTCCTTTTCTCTTAGCTCATACTCCTTTTAAAAGCTATCTCATCAATCCGTCCGTTTAACTTGTAACTCTGACGAGGCTATTACGAGTTACACGATCTCAAATCAAATTTTCGGAAAATCAGCCCCCCTCTCTCTTTTCTCCTGAAGACGAAATTTCATTTGAGTTTGTAAGTGTGTTTCTTTACTCCGTGTGTTACTCTTCTTCAAATTTGAACTTGTATATATACATATTTAACATGATTTCACATAAACACGTGAAATAACAAACAATGATCAAACCACAATATAAAATGGGGAAAAAAGACTAAGATCTTTCAAACGTAACAAGCGATCTTCATCAGAGTCAACCCAACTGAAACACTAGATGCAGAAACATCTGGTGAGAGGGGTTGAGAAGAATGGGAGGGAAGAGTGTATTTTAAAACACTTTTTAGTATACCCCTCTTCCCTCCCACTCTTCTCAACTCCTCACTAGATGTTTCCTGCATCTAGTGTTTCAGTTGGGTTGACTCTGACGAAAACCGCTTGTTACGGTTGAAAGATCTTAGTCTTTTTTCCCCATTTCATATTGTGATTTGATCATATATACATATATATATATATTCACTGATAAAACGAAATACGATCCAAACTGGACACAATACGAGTTCGAGATTAACAAAGAGCAACACACAAAGTAGGGAATCTCGAACTCATATATATATATATATATATATATATATATATAAATGTTGATAAAATTATCGACCGTGGAATAGAAACAAAACTAAAGTTTATCGGGACTCGGTCAGTTCTAACGAACTATAAAGATAAACTTTAGTTTTGTATATATATAAAAGATTTCACATAAACTCGTGAAACAACAATCAATGATCAAACCACAATATGAAATGGGAAAACAAGACTAAGATCATTCAGTTGGATTTTTGACTCTGACGAAGACTGCTTGTTACAGTTGAAAGATCTTAGTCTTGTTTTCCCATTTCATATTGTTGTTTGATCATATATATATATATAAGTTGTCTTCGGAGGAACTAAAATTTTTCTACCTGATGACGAGGCAGTTGAAATATTGCAGTGAGTTTTTGTCATCTCTTTTATAGGTGTTCTTTCTGTGAATTGAGTTATAAATATATCGTATGATTCGTGTAGATGTAAATTATTCTTAAATGTAAGATTTCTTTTGTTAAGCACTATGATTATTAAGGATGAGATTTTCATTGATGGTGACAAGCATGCTATAATTGTGCTAATAATCTCGTTTCAATACCTGATTACAGCAAATAATTGAATTGTTTTGCAGGTCGTGGGAAGAAGCGGCGCACTCTGACAGCCCTTTTGCTGCTGTTCATGATGACAGCGGCCACCATCATCCCCATCAAGCTAGGAACTCTCGCCCTCTTGGCAGGCAAGGCGCTCATCATCAGCAAGCTCGCCCTTGCGCTGGCAGTCATCGTCGGCCTCAAAAAGCTTATCGGCTCTCATGACGAACACGAAACATCATATCAAGTCGTTCATGGACACAAACGTGACCTTTCCTCTCATGACTTAGCCTATAATGCCCATGCTCCAACAAAGTAGACTCTCATACTACTTTCTTGTACATAAAATTCCTCCACGCCCCTATTTATTCTGTAAATAATATTTATTATGGCTAAATAAATTATTTATTTTCTTAGTTTATATACCCATAAAACAGCATTCTAAGAAATCCCAAGTAATATAATTAGCGTTATGAAGAAAATAAATCAACAAAACCCCTGGATTTTCTCTTTACATCGACTGGATTGTGATCTTCAGAGCCAAAGTTAAAAGAGAGACATAAAAAAAAAGGAAATCTACGAAGTAAGATTGTAAATCAATTGTTTTCTCAGTTTCTACACTCCTCAAAACAGATATTTAAATAAAATAACTAACGGTTATAAATCAACTCACCCTACTATTCTTCAGAGCCACCTATGAAAGATACATACAAAAAAGAAAATCTACCAAGTGTGATGGTAAATTTATTTTTTTTATATTCCCAAGTAAGTTTTTTGTTTATAAAATTTTGTAAATAATATAATATAAAATAAATTATTTAATTTTTTAGTTTCTATATCCCATAAAACAATGTTGTAAAATATTTCAGGTGGAACAATTAGCATTATAACAAAATAAATCAACCAATTTCTTTCAAACCAAACAGATAACGGTGTTCAAAGCCACCTTGGAAATACCAACAAAGGAGGAAATCTACTTGGTAAATATTTTTTTCTTACTTTTTGCATCCCCCAAGACGGCTATTTAAATGAAGTAATGAAATAATGAAAAAATTAATAGAACATAAGGCAACTGACCAATTTTGGCGTTATTATTTATATATTTTGATTTCACCGAATGTTTTAAGAACTCATACTAGGTCGTACCTTAAAATACAACCTTATATGTGGTAAGACGTACATGTATGAATGTAGTATAGAGCAAACGCTGGTCAGTCAAACAATGACACCATGGGAAAAAATTAGGCGGAATGTCATAAACTCCTTCTGACAAAGGAATATTTTCCTTGTATACAAAAAGGACTATCAATGAAGCATTTCGAAATAAACCAAAAATTATCTCGGTATATGTCTGGTCATGGGATATATAAAGGATACCTACACAAGTTAAAAATTGTTCCTTATCCATCATGTACATGTAACCCGGAGCATTATTTGCATCAGTGGTGTGATATACAAAAATAAGCTTATACATAGATAACTCGATCAATCACTAGGTATCTGTACTACCTTAGGAATGAAGGACTAATAAACATCTCCCATTTAGATGTGAACACTATGCTAAAATGAGACGTTATATATTATATACCCAAGAAGTTTGATATTAAGTTTACTTATAGTAAAGTTGAGTGCAGGCCACTCCAGATTTTTGTTTCTGTTATTATTGGAGTCAGTCAGGAATCCTTCAGGAAATTTTCGATTCAATTCATTTGGCACTTTTGAGGTATTTTCCTGGAGAAATCTCAGCTGGTCAAGGAGATAAATAAACTCTCTCTAGTGGCTGAAATGGTAAATGCTGAATAAACTCTCCAAATCATTAGTTTACAATCCGTAATTATGTGGTATTTACTCATTCTGAGGTAAAATGGATAAACCAACAAAAGTCTCCACACAAATGAAGTTTTATTCAACGCGTTTCGAACACTTTGTGTTCATCATGAGGAAGACACTATAATACAAATTATATCTAATCAGTTACAAAAATTAGAGTGAAATAATAAAATTCAAGACATACCCAAGGATGTGGTACTGACGGGTTGGTCCAGTGAACACAACTAGTAGGAAACAGATCCGTTGCGAAAGAGTGGGGACAGGCATTTAGGAGATAAGGGACAAAGGCTTCGGGTATGCTTGAAAACCTTTAACTAAAATACAGAAGGCCAGAACCACTAACTTAGAGGAAAGGAACCATTTTTTTTTTTTTTTTAATATTTATTTATTTTTTAATTTATTCTTTGTGATTCTAGGAACAGTTTAAGAAATATTGGACACCCTGGAATTTGATCATTAAGACATAGAGAGGCAGAAGGATTATTAATGACGGCCTTGTTTAATTAATAATCCTTCTGCCTCTCTATGGCTTAATGATCAAATTCCAGGGTGTCCAATATTTCTTAATCTGTTCCTAGAATCACAAAGAATAAATTAAAAAATAAATAAATATTAAAAAAAAAAAGGTTTCTTTCCTCTAAATTAGTGGTTCTGGCCTTCTGTATTTCAGTTAAAGGTTTTCAAGCATACCCGAAGCCTTTGTCCCTCATATCCTAAATACCTATCCCCACTCTTTCGCAACGGATCTGTTTCCAACTAGTTGTGTTCACTGGACCAACCCGTCAGTACCACATCCTTGAGTATGTCTTGAATTCTCTTAATTGAATTTTATTATTTCACTCGAATTTTTGTAACTGATTAGATATAATTTGTATTATAGTGTCTTCCTCATGATGAACACAAAGTGTTCAAAACGCGTTGAATAAAACTTCATTTGTGTGGAGACTTTTGTTGGTTTATTCATTTTACCTCAGAAACTCTCCAAACCTACGTCTACGTCTACGTCTAATTGTAACGTCGTCTTTGATGATAGATATGTAGAAAGTAGTATGTCGAAAAATGAATCTCTACATTTCTGCCATTGGAAAGTTTATTCATCTCCTTGACCAGCTAAGATAACTCAAGGAAAATACCTCAAAAGTGCTAAATGAATTGAGTAGTAAATCTCCTGAAGGGATCCCGACTGATTCCAATAATAACAGAAACAAAAATGTCAAACCTACATATCCATCAACAAAGACGATTTTACAATTAGACAGTTAATTTTCCATATTTTCTCAAGACTACGATGCAGAACGTCTCAAGACAAGACAAGGTAATAACAGAGTTACGCACACTCAAAGGCCGAAATGGTGGGAGATCTTTCATAGTGACTTTGCTATTTTGAGGTGTGAATGTCACAGACTTGTAAGTACCTTGATAAGTTTTCTATATGGGAGGTTCTGTCTGGTCTTGAGTTGTTGAGAAAGTCTTAAGATTTGGTTAGTTAAATAAATGAAATTAGATTTGTAGGTAAAAATCTAATGAAATGGTCTCCACATATAAAAATTTAATGATATAAACAACGGGTATATATATATATAAAAAAAAAGTTCTACCTTCTCCTTATGCATATATTTGGTTTATATTTCGTTATAGCTCTGTGTGTTATATTTTCAATATTTTACCTACACTTAGTCTAAAAGAAAATGTAAAGGCTCAGCCTAACTTTTAAGAGAAAAAAAATTACAATGAAATGTACCTGCCTTCGAATAAGAAACAGATGTACCCTATACCCCCACCCATGTCCATCCATTTCCAGTCAGTCTTATTCAGAGGCACTCATCCTTAGGTTCGTACTTTCCGACTTATTTTATTTTATACTAATTTTTGTACTTATTTACTTTGTATTATAGATAACTCTCTGGTGTCATTGTATTTTTTAGTTAACGCCTGAGGAAGAACACTACATCTTCGAAACGTGTTGTTTATATCATTAAATTTTTATATGTGGAGACCATTTCATTAGATTTTTACCCTACAATGAGTAAATACCACATAATAACTGATTGCACTACATAAGAAAATTAGATTTGTATTTAAAGTCAATAGCTTGTTTAACTGCAGGTTATAAACAAACATGAAAGATTTAGCAGAAGTCCTCTTTCTCTCGCCAGCAACACTTGTACTTGTAAACCAGACTTTCTCGTACAGTGGGACCACGTTTAGGATACACAAACAATTATCAATAACACCTACGTCAACAACGTAAGAATTCAATTTTACACAATGTCAGTCAATCAATGGTAATTTCCTTTACCAGTAAAACAGTATGTTAGCAGGCATCATTTCTTTGACCAATGAATTGAAGAAGAGGATCAACGAAATTAAAGTATACGATGCTCCACACGAGGTTCAATTGAGGACGATCTATAATCACCACCCGGCTTATAACTAATGATCAAACCACAATAAGAAATGGGAAAAGAAGACTAAGATCTTTCAACCGGAACAAGCGGTCTTCGTCAGAGTCAAAAACTCAACTGATTCTAAACATATAATTAAAACCAACCATATATCTAAATTTTATGTTTTAGTTTTGTGTGGGCCGGTCCTGGCGGTACTGCAATACCGGGTCAACCCGCGACAGAGGTGGAGCAAGCTCCTAGCACTCCGTCATTTTCCAAAAATCAGTTTAATATTCTGGACCCCCAATGGGGGTCGTATCAGATATTAAGCTGATAAGAACAGATACTACACTTTGATCTTAGCCAAAAGGCCGAGAAGCGATACCCAGCCACCCCAATCGCCCCGACCAGTCCCCTTCACCGAACACCTCACATGCGTGATTTCCCCTCACAATATTAACCCCATTACTGTCACCACACTTTATTTCATATCACTAAACAGTGCAAATCAAGTACAAATCTGGTTACTTTAATCAGTCAATCACTAATTATAAACATTACTCATTATCACCCTCATGAACCCCAATCAATTCAATCATCCCCTACCAGTCACTTGTAGTTTTTCTTTTCTCTCACAGAGTGCAGCACCAACCACATAACCCACTCAATACACTATACTAATCAATGATCAAACCACAATAAGAAATGGGAAAACAAGACTAAGATCTTTCAACCGTAACAAGCGGTCAGAGTCAGAGTCAAAAACCCAACTGACTGGGTTTTCCCATTACATAATATATATATATATATGTATTTAGTAAATTTGCTAAATATTTGTAAAAATCCTTTGAATAAATAGCTAGCTTGATTAAAAAATAATATATACATATATATAAATATTGATAAAAGTATCGACCATGGAATAGAAATAAAACTCCAGTTATGTTTTATAAACGTTTATTTTCTTTCAACTTGATTGTCGATCTTTTATCAGTATATATATAAAGATTTCACATAAACACGTGAAATAACAATCAATGATCAAACCACAATAAGAAATGGGAAAACAAGACTAAGATCTTTCAACCGTAACAAACTCTGACTTCAAACCTCAATATGAAATGAGAAAACAAGACCAAGAAGTCAGTTGGGTTTTTGACTCTGACGAAGATCGCTTGTTACGGTTGAAAGCTCTTAGTCTTGTTTTCCCATTTCTTATTGTGGTTTGATCATTGATTGTTATTTCACATATTTATGTGAAATCTTTTTATCAGTATACTAAATAGCTCCAACAAAATACAAAAACAATTATATTTCTCACAAGAAATTGCTAACTAATCCGTATAGATTAATCCAAAAACCAACAACTCCATGACAGGATAGATAGGGGTCTGAAGTCAATTAAAATGAAATTTAATCATTATTATTGGCTTAACAGACTGTACTCGTAGGCTGCTATAATTAAATTCATTTTAAATGAATGATAATCGCCAACTAAATAACTGGTTTTGCTTTATGTTAACTCTCCAAACCTACGTCTACGTCTACGTCTACGTCTAATTGTAACGTCGTCTTTGATGATGGATATGTAGAAAGTAGTATGTCGAAAAATGAATCTCTCCATTTCTGCCATTGGAAAGTTTATTCATCTCCTTGACCAGCTGAGATAACTCAAGGAAAATACCTCAAAAATGCTAAATGAATTGAATACTTAGATATATTGTCATTGGAAGAGTACTTCTAATTCTTATTAATCTTAGAGACAGTTATATTACATTTGTTTTACAATATCAATAAAAGCATTAGCCAAGAGATGGATACCTATTTCATATAGTCACAAACGACAGATTGATATATTTAAACATTTATTTTTTTATGGTGATTTCTGGATTAATTTTTTTTGGAATGTTTGCATCGGAATAAAAAGAAGGAAGGAAGGTCCATAATAACTATTATTATTATAATATAAATAATATAATATAATAATATAATATAATAATATAATATAATAATATAATATAATAATAATATAATTAATAGAATATAAATAATATAAAATTATTATAATATTATTATTATAATAATAACTATTATTTAATAAAATCTATCTAAATTCAGTCAATGTAGTAATTTTACTGGACTTATTTATATGAAAAAACAACAGTAAAACTATTTGTTTGAAAAAGAATGTTGACAACGGCACGTGGTGTTCCCAGGCGGTCACCCATCCAAGTACTATCCACGCCCGATGTTGCTTAACTTCGGTGATCGGACGAGAACCGGTGTTTACAACATGGTATGGCCGTTGGCGGATACGTGTGTAATAATTCCAATATTTAGCAACCGTAGTCTCACCTGTATATGTATTCTATATGGGTAGCGTATTTATTAATACTAAAATTCACAACTCATCTTTATTTTTATTACCTACACATCGATTTCAATATTTATTACTCCTAATAATAGGTGACCTAAATACCTTGGACATTAATTAATAATTTAATTATTTCATTCATTGTAATAATCGATTAAAAAGAGTTTTATAGAATAAGGTAGAATGATTTCGGACACCGCTATGTCACATAAACAGATACCACTTGAAGCCAGTGATATTAAGTACACATACATGATTTAATTAGAGAATGAATAAAGAAATTAGAGATATGTTCAAATTTTTAAAATATTAAAAAGATATTTTTTAAATAAAATTTAGAATGTTGACTTATGATTGAATGTGAAAGCTTTCAAACAGACAAAACTCATTTTGTTGTAAACCCGTTTGATATTTCTTTAATTTTATAGTAAAGTTGATTAGTGAAGACCACTTCAGATTTTTTTTTTATTATAACTATCGTTATGAATGAATATACATTCTGGTCAAAATATTATCTACTTTTAAATAATCAATGTAATGATATCTTTGTTATATCTTAGCTATAAATATTTAGTCAATTATAACGATCCATGGATCGAGAACTATCAGACAAGTTGTGTTTATTACAATCTGCAGAGACTGATGGGGTTTAAGACTCACTCAACTCCAAAGCAGCGATACCGTAAGTAACCTTTTCAGTTCCCTTTTTCCTTTTTAATATAAACTTTGGATTTAAATTTCTTTATGTAACGTTAAAATTTGTCATTTAGAATTGTCTTGCGACTCTATTGGGTATTTGCTATGGTTTGCAAAAATTTTTTCCTCTTCAAAGTGATTGCCACGTCTCAGACTGCATGCAATTTTAGGTTTCCGCAACTTCCAGACAAAGTCTGAATTATTCGTATGATGTTAATTACGTCTTATAGAAATTGCAGTTTGGAAAACAAATTGAATTCTAAATATATTTATTACATTTTCCTTTGAAGTTAATAGAATACCGTAAAAATAGAAATTCAGATGAATGGAATGAGTTTTTTAAACTAAATTAGACACCTAAATTATTGTACTTTCTATTTTATTTATTGATATAAGTATCAAAATAAAAAAGGATGCTTAATAACAATATTGGCGTTCATTTAATTAAACATAGCTAATTCCAACAATTTAGTAATTTTACTGGATTTATTTATATGAAAAAATAACAGTAAAATTTGTTTGAAAAAGAATATTGCCAACGGCACGTGGTGTTCCCAGGCGGTCACCCATCCAAGTACTATCCACGCTCGATGTTGCTTAACTTCGGTGATCGGACGAGAACCGGTGTTTTCAACATGGTATGGCCGTTGGCGAACGGCTTCATATCAATTTTAGTATTTACCTAACGGAATAATCTATATCAATACCGACGACATTAATAATTGTAATTAACAATTGCAATATTCGATGAATATAAGCTTTAGAGAATAAAATGCTATGATTTCAGGCACCACTGTATTAGTTAAACGTTAGGATGGATTTGGATAAATTTTAAAGGTTTTTAAGACAGGGATAGAAAGTACTCATTCATGATTTAATTAGAGAATGAATAAATTAGAGATATGTTCAAATTTTTAAAATATTAAAAACATATTTTTTCAATAAAATGTAAAAATTTCGTCTTATGTTGAAATGTGAAAGCTTTCAAACAGATAAAACTAAATTTTTTTTAAACCCGTTTGATATTTCTTTACTTTTATAGTAAAGTTGAGTTGTGAAGACCACTTCAGATTTCTTTTTATATAACTATCGTTATGAATTGGAATATACATTCTGGTCAAAATATTATCTACTTATAAATAATCAATGTAATAATATCTTTGTTATATCTTAGCTATAAATATTCAATCAATTATAACGATCCATGGATCGAGAACTATCAGACAAGTTGTTTTTATTACAATATACTGATAGATTCAGTATTATTGTAATAATTTAAAATAATTTAATGAAAATATTGATATCTTCTTATTTCTAAATGTTTACTATTTTTTAGATCAAGTAATAGTTAGTTGCTATAATATTTCTTTTGATATACTTTCCTGTAATTGTTAATAAATAAATAAATTACCACGTTAATAACTTTTTATGGAGACAAAATTAGAGATGTTTGTGATATCTGACGTCAATTCCCTAAACTAAGCCAGTCGATTGTTATTTGCTAAATAAATAACTTTTTTTATTAGAGTATTATTTGATTTGTTTCAATACTATAGTTTAAAGTTCTAAAACATTCCAGACAAACTCTTATCAGTAACAAAGCGTTATCAGTATGATGTTAATTACGTCTTACATAAATTGTAGTTCGGAAAACAATTTGAGTTCTAAAAATATTTATTAAATTTTCCTTTGAAGATTATAGAATATCGTAAAAATAGAAATTCAGATGAATGGAATGAGTTTCTTAAACTAAATTAGACACCTAAATTATTGTACTTTCTATTTTTATTTGATTGATATTTACCTTTCTGGTTTCCTTTTTCCTTTAAAACAACAGAATATTGTTTTATCCAATTGCTTCTTGAAATACTAATAGACATTTGTTTGATCACATAATAAAGTAAGACGTAATTGTTAAGGTATAGAGAGGATAGCTTTAACAGAAGAGTGGAAGCGAACTTCTTAACCTTTGGACTCTCTAGTAATAGTTGGTGCAGGCCTGTACCAGTCTCGAATTGAACTTCCCCAGACCAACAACCATAAAATCACTTGCATCATGCTAAGGTATTATCTGTTTGTTCATAATGTTCTTTGATATTATTTTATTACTACTCTTAATACATACTTTAAGTTGTATTGTATAGAATATTTTCTATACAATATCTATATCAAAGTTAAATAACAGTTATTTTCCTTCTTTTTAATTCGCCAGTATCAAGCAAAGTGTTAGTGTGCATTTTAATAGTTATAATTTATAAGGCTAATCTATAATATAATTTTCTTACAGTACTCAAGTAAAAAATAATTTTCTTTCACAGTACTTAAATGTAATTGTTTGCATTATGAAATTAACTATACATAATTAAATTGATTAGTCCAATTCTTTTATATAATTCTACAAAGCGATTGCATTGAGTTGGATTATCTCTGATCTATATTTTTTGCTCCTTTTTAAATATTTATTAACTAAAGATTCACTTCTAACAATTTAATTTATAACATTCTGCAAAAGGTATTTACAATTTTATATCGGGATTCCTACAGTTTGTCTTACTTGACTTCATGTAAAGTATAGATCTTGGAATTAAGAGGTGTTCAACTCGTTGTTCTTCCATGATCAACAAATTTTGAAATTATTATAAAAAATGTAAGATAATTATATAGTTAATAAAATAAATACTAGATAATTAAAAACAATCACATTTTTTAAAAACGACAGTTTAATTTCCTTGTTCTATGATTAATATAAAACCATTAAATTACCTCCCTGTCTAATTCACATTTCCTCTATGGTTTAAGTTAACAGTACTGTTAACAAAGGGTTGTAGCGCGTATGCAAACACAAATAACATAAGCTTTAATCTCTTGACTTCTACAACATATGATTATTATTCAAGAATAATAATATAAATTACAATTTTCTTTTCTTTTTTTTTTTAATTTATATTTGCGTAATTCTACGTAATATACAAATATTACAAATTCTAAATTACGCTTTTTTATTCTTATTTCAAAAATATATTTGCGTCATTTATTAAGTGAAACCTTAAAATGACTTATGTGTATGCTGAAAGCCTGTAAAATTACTTATGGTATTTAAAAAAAAAAAATTAAAATTAAGTTACAGTGGCTAAAAATACAGTTATCAGGTAATTCTGGTTTGGTGTAATAGACCCCGCACTTTGGATTACAGTGAAATGTTCAGTGGTAGTGCGTTGTGAATGTCTCTGGCCAACTTAATATGGAATCAGAGCCAACCCAAGGTAGTATGCCCAAAAATGTTTCTCCCACATGGGATTCTTACATTTGTCGATAGTGTAACAGTATTTTTAATTTATAAAATACATATACTTATTACTTAAATACAAAACTCATTTGCACTTTGAAACTACCTCCCCATTGTAGACATGTCAATGTTTGGGCTATAAGAGTTTATTTTCTCTTGTTTTGTTTTCTTGATTTCAGTGACCTTTAAATCAGGGAATTTATTATTCACATACTCCGTTATACAAACTACTCGTAACCATATAAATGTCAGGTTTTTGCAATTAAAAATATTTAAAAATACATTTTTTTACATGTATCCAAAATGTTCGTACACAATAGCAAATACAATTATAATAATGTAATTAAGCTCCCATAATTATTGAAATATAATTATTGTTCAAACATACAAAAAATAATTGTCCAATGTTTATTCAATCATATCTTTTGAATAAATAATGTTGAACATTAACTAACAGTTTTGTTAGTAATGTGTTTGCACTTTAGTTAGTAATGGATTATTCAATTGTGATTTTTTAAGATATAACACCTTCAATTCCTATGATTATTATGAAGTAAGAGTCTTACTTACAGATGATTACTGTAAGACATCTTTGTGAATGTATTTTATGCTCACATGATGAATGATATTTTATTTTAAAAAAATGACTTTTTAAAATAAGGTTCATTTTAAGGATTTTGCTTTAAAAAAATACTGCAATTTTTCCAGTGTTAGCAAGTATTAAAAAGACACAACATTTAATTTACACTTGTACAGACTTGTTTGAAATATTTACCTGTATCATATTAAACAAAAATCTAAAGTGCTTTTCAGCTGATGATGATAATAAAAGAATAGTTAATTTGACGGGCTTTTTCATTTAAGATACTGTAGTACTGGTAATTTAGTAATACAGTACTAAGTACTTAGTAGTACAGTAGTACTAAGTACTGTAGTACTTAATTTGGTAATCTACTGTAGTAATTAGATTATCTATACAAAATTTCAAGACAATCAGAATAAGTTAGGATTAACCAAAACAATAAATATAATTTATATTAAAAAATAAAATGTTATTTATAAATTTATGATAATTTGTGTGAATTTCGGAAGGAATAATTTTATTAATAAATAAATTAATTAATTGTATTAAGAATTTATTAATCTATTGATTAACTTCAAATATTAATTCCATTAATAGAAAGAAATTTGAGTGAATGGACTCAAAGATCTCAATGGACTTAAGATCATGAGATCTTAAAGTAACAAAATTAATATAAAATTAACGTTAAGAATACCTGCACGTCCTACACGTAAATTTCAACTTGTCATCGAATGGCATATTGGCCCATTTTATACTTTTAGGGTTTTTTTAAATCTTCTTTTTATCAGATGACGTCACACAAAAATACGAGTATTTACCATCAAAAGTTATAGATAATAAAGTTATAACAATTTAAGTTAATTACTTTTGGTGTTCTCAAAATTCTGTTGTTTTTAAAATATTTTAATACGTTTTGCTATTAGTATTTTGTATCTTTTGATTAGTATTAATCATATTTGACAGACGCTACAAGAAAATTTAGTGACATGAACTAGTACCAATTTATATCATTTATAACAAATGATCAATGTGACAAATTTACTTGTACATTCACAATTAATACTAAAGCTCTCTCTCACTCACTGTTTGTACTTTACATACTCTTGGCATAATACTCTTATATTCTTGGCGTGGGAACAAGCGTCATATTACAATAGCCTTTATTACTAACAATTATTTTATTTATGTTTTATAAGATTCCTTATAAATAAAAACGAATTAATATAATCAAACATACTTTGTTTATCAAAGAGTTTGTTAATCAGCTTAATTATTTTACTTCATTTGAACATTTCAGGTCTAATAGTTACTTATTATTTTGAGAAAGCAGGGTAGGATAGGCACCCAGGTATTCCTTTTCCTTTGTGGTTTTACTAAGGAATTTTCTTAGTAACATGGTTATCTATGTTAGTTTGTGATAGTTTGTATTCCAGTATATGTTAACTTATTTACTTGACAACACTAACTTCATTTCGAACTATAGATTGACATTGGTATTGATATTGATAAAGCACGTGTTTGAATTATTTACTGAGAGCTAATCACAAGAATGACAGAGAAAGAGTACTACATACATTTTAAATTATAATTACCTTATTATTAATATACGTGTATTATTGCAGGGAGAGACGAAAGGATACCTGTATATAGGTAAGTGAGTTTGCTATTAAAATGATAATATAATTGGCCAGGAGTGCTAAAAAGTCATATTTGTATAAATATTGTTTATATTTTATTAATATTTAATAAATGTTTATTATAATGTTTATTTAATATTTAATAAATTTTAATTATTAATATTAATAGCGCGCATTCAAACAGAAATAACATTAGCTTTAATCTCTTGACTTCTTCAACATATTATTATTATTCAAGAATAATAATATAAATTACAATGTTATTTTCTTTTTTTTTTAATTTATATTTGCGTAATTCTACGTAATATACAAATATTACAAATTCTAAATTACGCTTTTCTATTCTTTTTTTAAAAAATATATTTGCGTCATTTATTAAGTGAAACCTTAAAATGACTTATGTGTATGCTGAAAGCCTGTAAAATTACTTATGGTATTTTAAAAAAAAAAATTAAAATTAAGTTACAGTGTTAGATTATTATTAACAGTCTTCCTAAGTGTTAAGTTTACTTATTATTCAAGAATGTATAAATGTAAATACTTCTATCTGTTTAGCTTTATATATATATATATATATATATATATATATTATATGAATAATTTCTTTATATATATATATATATATATATATATATAAACTAGAATTTTTAAAAGAACCATAGAAAAGAAATCACTGAACTCACTACTATATTTCGATGTCCTCGTCTTCAGGAAAAGAGGTGAATCGCTCCAAAGGCTGATAACGACTCAGCTATATATATGTATATAGCTATATATATAGTGAAAGTAGGTAGGAAATCGTATCTTTGTCCAATAATATTAAATTTTGTAGCAGCTTCTGCATTGACTAACTTTTTGCTGCTGTCTCCAAAAAGATTAGAATCTTTGACCAAGGTGAAATAAATGTTTTATAAAGTAAACAAGGTCATTGCTTGTTTTGTATTTCATTTATGTAAGAGATATGTAATTTTGAACTTCATTTATTATGATCTATAGCAACTGAATCAAAAATTGTGCACTTAAACAAAAATTGATTAAGTTTTGTATCCTTTATTGGAGTTTCCCAAAGTTGTCAACCCTACTTAACGTATTCGGCATTTAAAATTTAATGTCAATTTAACATGGTATGAAAACCATGTTAGCAGGAGTTTGTTGAAATAGTACTTATTGTCTGTTTATATTATTCTTGATTATTGGGAAGGAAGATGTTGTGTTAGTCAACTTAAATTTAGTTGCCATATTCGTTTAAAAAAACGTTACTACATTTGGACAGGTGGAAAATTTAGAAGAAAACATTCTTATTCAGTCAGTTCAAATAATAAAGTAAATATATTTTATTACATAGTTACGGTAATAATTTAAAAATAAAAGGAAATTTACCTAATAATAAAATGGTGAAATAATTTGTTATTATCTTTTTACTATAAAATTTAACCATTCAAGTCACCACAGGAACAGTGTTCGTAAAAATAACATTTGTTGTGTATAAAGGAAACGGTCCTAAACAAAAAAATATTATTGAAAAGTGATATAATTGTAACAATTTAAACTGTATTAAATATAAAGAGTTGGAGAAGAAGTAATAGACAATTTTATAAATATAGTTATAATAACTCAATAATAATTAACAAATAAGCACTAGTGATCTAATGCTCTAACTGAATTTATGATTTGAAATCAATCTTAATGATTTTGAATTTGTCTTTCAAAAGAAATTAATTCCTGAATGGTTCATATTTTGTTCTTAGAAAAGTATTGTTTAGTGCCATTGATGAAACTTCCGTCATATTCATGATTTTGATAATAAATTTAATAATAATATAGTTGAGCATAAACTAAACTAGATTTTTTTTTTTAAAAAACAACTAAGTACTTTTAAATAATGGTTTAATTATTTAGAAGTTTATTCACTCAACTCGATATTTCATACAATGATAACTTTCGATTGTAATTACGATTTTCGACTATACTTATTTGTTCAGGATATTGAGTAGATGAATAGTATAATATTCATGGCATATGAAAATAATTTGATAATTACTTTATGATTACTTTCAATGAATATGACAAGTTGAATTTTAAATTAGCATTCTTTTGATTAATACTTACTATATTTTTTGGTAAACATTATTAAACTAATGTTAATGTTTAAAGTGTTTTTTACGAATTATTTATGAAGTGTAATAATTAATTTTGTTAACAAATAATAAGAAATTTTATTAATTGTTAATAAATAATAGTAATTTTGTCTAACAGTATATATTTGTTAGAGAATATTTTGTATAAAAATTAAACTTATTTTAATTTGAAATAAGTTTTAAATTAAGATATTTTTACTCAATTTATTTTGCACAATTTCTAACAATGATTAAAAATGAATAAAAATATAATATTTCCATTAAGCTATTACAATGAATTATGAAAGTTATACTTCGTATAATTTGATAGCATTAATTAAAGAAAATATTTTTGATGTAAGCCATATAAAAGATGTGCATACTTATACTTCATAAATAATACAGTATTACGAGTAACCATTGTATATTGCATATATAAAGCATATTATAATTTGGATATCCGAATTCGTAATAGTCCTAAAAATGAGACAATATTAATTAAAAATTTATTGTAATTAAGAAGGTGTAACTTGAGTTATTTACAGGTGATGAATTTCCTACAGTGATTACAATTTAAAATAAGAAATATATTTTATTTTCGTAATGTTTATTGATACAATTAATAGCGTTGAATATAATTCAATAATAGAACTTCAGATATTTTTCAACCGCTTTAACTATTGATTACGTTTCATTACAACTAGTAAAATGCTTCTAGACACATTAAGATAAATCAATTAAAATATGAACCGTTATTGTTGTTCTTACAAACGATATCCCTGGATTTATAACATATTTTTAAGGTTAAAAAATCACTCAATTGCAGTTAGAACCCTCCAATCACGAATTGCAAATATTTTTCTAGTATCTATAATTATTTGTTATATTTTCTTTTTAACTAAAAAGAAATTTTCTTAACTAAAATTAACTTAACTAAAATTTTCTTTTTTAATCAATTACTTAGATTGATTATTAATGATTTTGATAATATATTTACTCAGAGTAATATTGAGTGTTGACTAATTCAGTTTTTTACTTTACTATGAGTAAAAGATAGTGATCTTGAAAAAATTCGATTTCAAGATTTTGACGAAATTATATGTTTTGAGGTCCCCAAAGTCGTTTTATGACGGTTTTTCGATGATTTCTGTGTGTGTTGGTGGGGGGGGGGGGAGTGTATGAATTTTCAAAAGATTGTGCACACACTACGGTCCAGAATCCTTGTTAGATCAAATTGATATTTTACAAAAAATGGACCTCATAGTTTAGATGAACCATATTTTTGGGAGCAATTAACCATGATGAGAAAGTGACTTTTTTTTGCCAATATATGTTTTTAGACATTTTTTCCCCTAAACTGCTTATTCTAGTCATGAAAATTTGACATTATCTTTGTGGGTACAAAAGTATTTACTTAAAAAAAACCCAAATTTTTAAAACAACTGGACGGACATATTTTTGTTTTTATAAAATATACAAATTTTGACTTATAATTGTCTTCTGAAAATTTTTGAGGACAATGGAAGCCATACTGTTTTACAGATCAAAATGAAACTACACCTCAAAATAGAACTTTATGTGGAGAATGAGATGATGTAATCTTTTCAAAATTAGATTTAAAATAGGGCTCTAAGGGTATATTTTCTGTTTTCAGAAAGCGTTGTTTGACGCTAAACGAGCCATTAAAAACCATAAATTTTCCCGAAATATTTAAAAAAATTAATAATGTATAAAAAAAAAGTTCATGAAATTTCAATCACGCAAAGAGAATAAATAAACCTATAAAAACTGAATATTAATACTTGACTAATGGATTACTTGCTATACTTGTTTACATTTATTTGTTTACATTTATTTACATTGAATTAGAAATTTTTTGAGTGAAACCACTGAAATATAATTGACAGTTCTTCCACTGTTTTAGTCTAATATTTTATATAATTAATTTGTAAAAATTTCAAGTTCTAGCCATAAAAATTATACTGAAAAGCCAGCTTTGAATTTGATTTGAGTATGCAAAACTGACTAATAACTACTTTTTTTTCTCAGTATACATTTACAGCAAACTTATAACTGAGTACAGGACGCAGGAAAGAGATAACACACGCTCAGAGTAAATTGAATTTTTATGATTTTTGACAAAGGGAAAGAAAAGTGATTTTTTAAAAAACACTAGCATGCTATAAAATGTCCAGTATAATAATTTTATAAAAGAGCAAACATTTAAAACATAATACAAAATAAAAAACATTCTTTGAAAAATAATAAATGAAATTATCCTACATCTTAAATTAAAAATTATCTTAAAACATTTTTTTTACTTGTTTCTGAATTACAAGAATTCAGAAATTTTTACTACTGCAGTTATACTAATGATATTATATGCTTCAGTAGTGTGATATACAAAAATAAGCATATATATTCGTAAGTAGATCAATCACTATCTGTACTAGCTCCAGGAATGAAAAATTAATAAACCACTTTCATTTAGACATGTCTGTTATGCCTAAATGGGACATTATATATTATATACCGAAGCAGATTCATAATAAGTTTACTTATAGTAAAGTTGATTGTAGGTCTATCCAGATTTTTTTATGTAAATCGAGTGAAACAAAATTGATATTTAGAGGTTTAATGAACAAATTTGAAATGATTTAACAACTTCATATGATATGTAAGAAGAATAAAATTCTTTTATGAATAAAATCAACATCAATCAAACATAAAATTTCTGATACTTTCCAGGCTATAATGTGTTTGTCTAAGAAAATGCTCTAATCAATCTGTATGTTGCACCCTTGAACAAAATTAATATTGCATGTAAACCTGCTTGTGTTTATGAATTTTGTTATAATTATTTTATTATCTTTGGGTAATATTGAATTAAGAGGAATTGACTCATTAGTTTTACATTACTAAACATATATTAATTTTAAGATGATTCTTTGGTGATTCGATGACACTGACCTTCTTACTTTACTATCAGGAAAGTATAGTGATTGTAAAAAATTTGATCTGGAGATTTTGACGGAATGATATGTTTGGAGGTCGCAAAAGTCGTTTTATGAAGTTTTTTCGATGATGTCTGTGTGTGAGTGGGTGGGTGGGTGAGTATGTTAACATTGCTTGTTACCACGCTACGGTCCAGAATCTTTGATGGATGAAGTTGATATGTTACAAGAAAATGGTGCCCATAGTGCAGATGATTCCTATTGTTTGGGAAGAATTATGCATGACGGGAAAGTCACTTTTTTGCCAAAAACCAGTTTTAAGAAAACGTTTTTTTCTCCTTATCATTTTTTTTAATTTTGGCGTTACAAATGCAATAAACGAAAAATATATTCAGATTTTTAAAACAACGGGAAATATTTTGTTTTCAATAAAATGTAAAAATTTTATAATTCAATCTGAAAGCTTGTGAGAGTGATACAAGCCATAACGTTTGACTGATCAAAATGAAACTATACCTAAAAATAGAACATTATGTGGAGAATAAGTTGAGATAGTTTTTTTCAAAATTACATTCGCCAAAGGGGCATTAAAGTAGGATTTCTGTTTTCAGATTTTTTTTTTTTTTTTTGACGCTTAAAGGCTCATTAAAATATCATGAAAATTTGACCAAAATGGAACACAAAATTAGCAATTTATAACAAAGAATTCATGAAATTTTAATCTTGGCAAAGAGCAATAAAGCTACAAAAACTGTTTGTTTATCCTAGACTAAGGGATCACCTGCGATACTTGTGGAATTTTTTTACATTATTTACATTGACTTAGAAATTTTTTGAACTAATCCACTGAGATTAAATTGATGTTTATAATGGAAAAATTTAAATAATTTATTGACTTAAATGGGATATAAGAGGAATAATATTTTTACATGTAAAAAAAATCACCGCCAATACATACGTTTCCTTTGTCTTCCATGGTATGTTGGAGTTTGTCTCAAAAAATACTTTAATAAATCAATATATTGCACTCTTGAACAAAACTTAATATAGTTTTAATTAACTTGTCTTTGTGAATTGTAGTATCTTTTCATGATATTGAAATGTGGCGAATGGACTCTTTCCTCAAGAACGAAGTGTTATGTTTGTTGACATATGTCCAGTTTTTTCACTATTATAGTCTAATAGTTCATATTTATTATTTGCAAAAATTAGAAGCACCCAACTATAAAAGTTTTAAATTAAACTGAATAGCTGGCTTCGACTTTGTTTTGAGTGTGTAAACTGGTTAATCCATATATTTATAAAAATGAATGTATGTCTGTTTGTTTATACTCGATAGATTCAAAAACCATACATTCAATCGCTGTGAGAATTTAGGAAATTATTAGGTATATCCCCGGGAAGGTTTATGTAAAGTGTTTTAAAAATCAGAGTTGTGGTTCAGGTAATATCCCAAAAATATTATAATAGATAAGGTTTGCTGTATAACCTGTTTGTTTGCATTTTGACTTTAATTGGTGGTGGTGGCCGCAGGTAGGTTATTCTTTGTTATAATATTTTCACATGCTTTGTTCAACTGGAAATAACCAGGTACCAATTTTATTATTCTTTTCAGATTGATATTAAAGGCAATTATTGTAATTTTATATGGGTTTCTTATTAACTTTAACAAAGCTTTAGTTATTATCAATAAGTTTACAATTAACTTTTCATATCTAATTGGTTTAACTTGCTTTAGGCATTAAAGAAAGTCATGCGTTAAATAATAACTTATTAACTTTAAATATGCATGATAGTATTACGAATAATAATGTAGTATTTGAACCATTAATTCTAATCTTAAAAGAATAGTTAAAGTATTTTGTTTAGGTTTAATAATTGTAGGGCTTCTTTATTTATTCCTGATTGATTAATTCGTTTGTTTAAAATATTTAATTATTAGTAATTAGTAACCGGCCCTACTCCATATAGGCAAAATGATAAGTTATTATATACATCGATGATATCTAACTAGAAGACGTTTATGAATGTCTAAATCAGTAAAACTTATAAGGGAATATAAACAGCATAAAAAATGGATGAAGAAATATTGAAATCAAAATGTACATATATAAAACTTAATCACTGTATGTATTATGTAATCAATGTATGTATGTATGTAATCACTATATCACTGTATAAATACAGTTCTTAACATAATAACTCTTATCATTACATAATGAAAAATATATTTAGAATTTAACGTTTGGAACTCAATTGACACTTTTCGATTCAATGCTTCTTCATAAACAAATAATATTTCATCAAAATATTGTTATTCAAACTTTTAAGAGACAATTTTGTTTACTCATATAATTTTAATTAAACATTTAAAACTGTGTGAAGTCTTCAAATTGAAATTATTGAATGAAATGTACTGTGATATGGCTTAGCCTCTTCAACTAACTGGCTCTTAATTGAAACGATTTGTGGGTTTAAAATTCGTATCATTATATTTAACAGATAAGACATATCACATTTATGAGCTTAGACTTCTTTCAACATTTCTTGATGCATTGTTCGGCAAAAAATATTCTTTTTATTATTTGTTTAATCTAATCTATCAACTACCAATTGTATTAGACAATGCGTGCAATTTATAATTAGTGTTAGATTATATTTTTTTTGCGTAATATATAATTTTGTTTCTGTATTAATTTCGTTTACCTCCAAAAAGTTAAGTATAACGGAACTATAGAAAATTTAAATTGTTTTCGTAATATGTAATTTGTGATTAGAGTTGGAATTAAATTGTTTCCCGGGTAAAGCCGGGTAGATCAGCTAGTTAATAATATATTTTTTCACAATATAGATTTATAGCAACATTATAACAGAGTACAGGAAAAAGATAACACTCACTCAGAGAAAATTTGTATATATGATTTTGACAAAGGGGAAGGAAAATGGTTTTATAAATATTTAGAAGCCATAAATTCCCCAGTATAATATTTCTATAAAAGGCCAAAAATGTAAAACATAATTCAAAATTGAAATCTTTCGTTTGAAAATTAATAAATATAATTATCTTACATCCTTAATTATAAATTATCTTAAAACGAAATTTTTTCTTCGATGTTTTTCACAGAAAATAAGAGTGTTTTCTTGTTTTAAATTTGAAAATTTGACTTAAATATTCAATGTAGAAGGAGGTCATGTAAACCATATAAGAAATCCACCGGCTATTTGAACAAAAGTCATGTTCTCTTGTAGGAGATTATTTCGTATCAAGAAATTTTCACTTTGTCCTTTTGAAAAATGTTATTACTGCTGCAGTTATACTAATGGCATTATTTGCATCAGTGGTATGATATACAAAAACAAGCTAATATATAGATAAGTCGATCAATCACTAAGTATCTGTACTACCTCAGGAATGAAAGACTAATAAACATCTCCCATTTATTTTACATTGTTTACATTGACTTAGAAATTTTTTGAGTCAATCCACTGAAATAAAATTGATATTTATAATAAAAAAATTTAAACAACTCATTGACTTATATGAGATATAAGAGGAATAATATTTTTATATGTAATAAATCACTGGCAATAAATATAAGTTTCCTTTGTGTGCCATGGTATTATGGCAGGAAAAAAATAACACTCACTCAGAGTGAATTGGTTTATATGATTTTTGACAAATCGAAAGAAAGGTGGTTTTTATTAAATACTAGGATCCCATGAAACTCCCAGTATAGTAATTATTTAAAAGACCAAAAATATAAAACATCATTCAAAATTGAAAACATCTTTAAAGGAAAATAAATAAAATTATCCGAGATCTTAAATTAAGAGTTATCTTAAAACGACGTTTTTTCTTAGATGTTTCTGACATTTGTCAGACAAAATAAGAATATTTTCAAGTTTTAAATAGGAAAATTTTTCTTAAATATTGAATATAGAAGGAGGTCAGATTATACTAATGGTATTGTATGCATCAGTGGTGTGATATTAAAAAATAAGCATATATATTGATAAGTGAATCAATAAGACAAAAGAAGGTTATTTTGAAGTCGCAAAGGGAAAGATTTGGCTTAAATTGTCAATGTAGAAGGAGGTAAGATAAATGTAACAGATCCACTGGCTGTAGGAACAAAAGACATTTTCTCCTGTACGAAATTATTTCGTTAACATAAAATCTTCACTTTTGCTTTACAAAAGTGTTATTACTGATGGTTAATACCAATAACATTACTGTATTAATTGTGTGATATACAGAAATATATCCGTATATTGATAACTGCTTCAATCACTATTTGCACTACCTCCAGGAATGAAAGAATAATAGACATCTCCCGTTTAGAGATTTATATTATGTCTAAATGGGACATTATATACCCAAGAAGTTTTATATTATATTTACTTATAGTAAAGTTGAGTGTAGGCAATTCCTGATTTTTTATGCTGTGTACAATTTATTCTTTCTACAATATTTCTGTTTATAGTTATTCATTTAGCGAGATTATTTCTGTTGTATAATCATTTATATTAAGTAGTAATAAATTAGTCAGACATATTGGTCATGTGCTTGTCTTGTACGCTTATTTGATTCTTGCTGATTTTTTTACTTTACTATAAGTAAAGTATAGTGATCGTGAAAACATTTGACCTCGAGATTTTGACGGAATTACATGTTTTGAGGTCCCTGAAGTCGTTTTATGAAGTTTTCTCGATGATGTCTGTGTGTGTGTGCGTGTGTGTGTGTGGGTGAGTGTGTGGGTGAGTGTGTTAGCATTCCTTGTTACCATGCTACGGTTCAGAATGTTTGATGGATCAAGTTCATATTTTACACAAAAATGGGCCTCATAGGGAAGAAAATCCCTATTGTTTGGGAAGAATTATGCATGACGGGAAAGTCACTTTTTTTTCCAAAAACCGGTTTTTAGAAAACATTTTTTCTCCTAAACTGATAACCCTAGAGTTTTGAAAGTTTGGCATTATCTTGGAGGTTACAAATGGAACAAACGAAAGATATATTCAGAATTTTAAAACAACGGGAAATATTTCTTTTTTAATAAAATGTAAAAATTTTGACTTATAATTCAATCTCAAAGCTTGTAAGAGCGATACAAGACATACCGTTTGACGGATCAAAATGACACTATGCTTGAAAATAGAACATTATATGGAAAATTATTTGAAATACTTTTTTTCAAAATCACATTCACCAAAGAGGCGTTAATTAATATACGATTTCTGTTTTCATAAAATGTTTTTTTGACGCTAAACGGCTCATTGAAAACTCATGAAAATTTGACCATAAATGGAACAAAAAATTAGCAATTCATACAAAAATATCCAGGAAGTTTCAATTACGGGAAAGAGCAATAAAGCTATAAAAACTGTTTGTTTATCCAACACTAAGGGATCACCTGCTATACTTGTCAAATTTTTGTTATTTTTTACAATGTTTACATTGACTTACAAATTTTTTGAGCAAAACCACTGAGATAAAATTAGACTATTCTAGTCTAATAGTTTATATTTATTATTTCCAAAAATTAGAAGCTCCCGACTATAAATGATTTAAATTATATTGAATAGCTGGCTTCGACTTTGAGTTGAGTATGTGAACTGGTTAATTACTAATATATTTTTTCCTAACAAACATTCATAGCAAGATTATAACAGAGTACAAGACGCAAGAAAAAAGATAACAGTTTCACTCAGAGAAAATTGGTATATATGATTTTCGACAAAGGGGAAGGAAAATGATTTTAATAAATACTAAGAAGCCATAAAATTCCTTGTATAACAATTCCATAAAAAACCAAAAATGTAAAACATAATTCAAAATGGAAATCTTTTGTTTGAAGATTAATAAATGTATTTATTTTATATCCTTAATTATAAATTATCTTAAAAGGACATTTTTTCTTGGATGTTTATGATGTTTTCAGAGAAAATAAGAGTATTTTTTTAATTTAAATTTGAAAATTTGACTTAAATATTCAATGTAGAAGGAGGTCAAGTAACCGATATAAGAAATCCACTGGCTATTTGAACAAACGCCATGTTCTCTTGTAGGAGATTATTTCGTATCAAGAAATTTTCACTTTGGCTTTTCAAAAATGTTATTACTACTGTAGTTATACCAATGAGATTATTTGGATCAGCTGTGGGATGTACAAAAATAATATTGATAAGTCGATCAATCACTATCAGTACTACCTCAGAAATGAAAGACTAATAAGCATCTTCCATTTAAATGTTTACATTATGCTTAAATGAGACATTATATATTATACACCCAAGAACATTGATATTAAGGTTACTTATAGTAAAGTTGAGTGCAGGCCACTCCAGATTTTTTTCTATAAAGTAAATTTTATTATTATTTGATTTTCTTTGTTTTCCTAGTATATAAAACAAAAATTGCGTTCTATTGAACTGGAAATAGTGATGAGGTTACTGAAAATTACCATAAAACTCTTTTATCATGGTTCAACATTGACAAATAAGTTGTTCTCCTAATGAGGAGTTATTTATATCAGGAATTTCGAAATTATGTATCAAACTTGTAGAAATCATTCACACCCACTTATACTCAGATATGAAAACAATGCCAGAAATGGTTTTAGAGCCAAAACGTTTAAATCGATCGAAGTTTTGAAATAGAATTGTTTCATTATGTAAAATATCATCATCCATTTAAAAAAAAAGAATGACATATTATACATAAATAAATAGTATAGTAGCTATTTGTTAACCGTGTAATATCTACAAAGTTTTGTACTTTATTTACAAAAGTAAAACATATTATCTACATTTTTTTTGGACTTTAAACATGCCATTCAGACAGATCATTATTAATAGTACTACTCTAGTTTAGAGAGTTGACGTCAGATGTCGCAAACGTCTCTGACTTCTGTCTTGATAAAAAGTTATTATTAAATAAGTTAATGTTAATTTCTTTATTTATAAGAAATTTCAATGATAAATTAACTTAAACGAAATAACAGATTATAAGAATTAAACATATTTAGTTTTGCTGCGGTTTTTTTTAGGATAATGGCTTCTGAAAAAACTTATTTTAATGGACATTATTATTTATTAAAATGGACTATTTAAAGAGTTATTATCCTCATATTTAGAGTTATGATAAAATGGTAGGAAAAGAAAAAGTTGGTGTTATAGAAATAATCTTAGATTATTAGCTATTTGTTTTCCATTTTTGCTTAATAACTACTTACTTAACTTTTACTTATTTGAAGCATACTCTTAGAATTGTTGACAATCCATGCTCCAAGGAGCTGTGGAATAGTGAAAACACCAGATCTGTTTAGGCTATTTTACTAAATTACTATACATATTTATGACTTGTCTAGATGAAGGGAGAATATAAGATGAATATCAAGGCTTCAAACTTTATCATCTGAATTCTTCTAGGCTCAAGAAAGATGTCCACTTAAACCATGGTAGCCGGGAGGAGGTTAACTGTTTAAAGACGAATTGAATAGTATTTTATTGACGAAAAAGTTGGTTACAATTCACTGACTTGTCAGTAACACTTGTAGGTATTACCTTCTTGAACAGTGACTATTCTACTTAAGTCGCGAATTAATCCTACCTTATATTTTGGAATTTCTTCAACAGTATTCAAACTTTATTTAGAGTACGAGTATATATGCTAGAGCATTAATCACAGGATGTGTTAATGCTTAACAATATCAGTTAATTATAACAATATTACTTGTTAATTTTCTAGACTGTTAGTACTACAGAGTTTGTTAGAATAATTGAATTACACTTATTGTATTATTTCTAAATTTTATAGCTCCTTGTACTACAATTCATTATTTATAATCCTTAATATACATTTTACTACTACAAGTAAAATTATATTAATTTACTTTAGTACTGACAGGCCAAAGTATAGTTTTTATCAATTCTATACATAGATATTGTTAAATAAAGCCCCGTAGTTGGCTTGTATCTTTTTCTACATAATTTCTCTAATTTCCGAAATTCATTCCTTGTCTCTTCGTTAAAACTGTGAAGCTTATCACCTATATTACTAGTCGACATGTTTCGAATATACCACTTACATATTATTATCCTGATTATGAATGTGGTATATTCGAAACATGCCGACTAGTAATATAGGTGATAAGCTTTACAGTTTTAATGAAGATACAAGGAGGGAATTTTGAAAATTAGAGAAATAATGTAGAAAACAGACACAAACCAAATATGGGGCCAAATATAGATACAATAAAATATCTATATTTATTGTATTATTACATTAGGAGTCTTTGTATTTATAATCTGAGTTTGTCAACTCAGGATGCAGATGCAGCTTGCTAGAAATGCTATTGACTTTTTCAGCTAATCTTTGGAATGAAAGCAGCCAAATCTTTGTAGCTTGACTTATTTATGAATTTGGAAGCATTTGGAATCAGTTTGAGTGTAATGTTTTGAAACAAATTGGTATTCAAGTGCACAGCATGGGTGGTATGGTACTCAGTAGCTCTCTCTAGAGACATACCCTGACCTCGAAGATGTTTTGAAACACATGGGTATTCAAGTGCACAGCATGGGTGGTATGGTACTCAGTAGCTCTCTCTAGAGACATACCCTGACCTTGAAGATGTTTTGAAACACAATGGAGTTCAAGTTCACAGCATGGGTGGGATGGGCTTCAGTAGCTCTCTCTAGAAACATACCCTGACCTCGAAGATGTTTTGAAACACATGGGTGTTCAAGTGCACAGCATGGGTGGGATGGAACTCAGTAGCTCTCTCTAGAGATATACCATGACCTCGAAGATGTTTTGAAACCCATTGGAGTTCAAGTTCACAGCATGGGTGGGATTGGTCTCAGTAGCTCTCTCTAGAAACATACCCTGACCTCGAAGATGTTTTGAAACACATGGGTGTTCAAGTGCACAGCATGGGTGGGATGGAACTCAGTAGCTCTCTCTAGAGATATACCATGACCTCGAAGATGTTTTGAAACCCATTGGAGTTCAAGTTCACAGCATGGGTGGGATGGGCTTCAGTAGCTCTCTCTAGAAACATACCCTGACCTCGAAGATGTTTTGAAACACATGGGTGTTCAAGTGCACAGCATGGGTGGGATGGAACTCAGTAGCTCTCTCTAGAGATATACCATGACCTCGAAGATGTTTTGAAACCCATTGGAGTTCAAGTTCACAGCATGGGTGGGATGGGCCTCAGTAGCTCTCTCTAGAAACATACCCTGACCTCGAAGATGTTTTGAAACACATGGGTGTTCAAGTGCACAGCATGGGTGGGATGGAACTCAGTAGCTCTCTCTAGAGATATACCATGACCTCGAAGATGTTTTGAAACCCATTGGAGTTCAAGTTCACAGCATGGGTGGGATGGGCTTCAGTAGCTCTCTCTAGAAACATACCCTGACCTCGAAGATGTTTTGAAACACATGGGTGTTCAAGTGCACAGCATGGGTGGGATGGAACTCAGTAGCTCTCTCTAGAGATATACCATGACCTCGAAGATGTTTTGAAACCCATTGGAGTTCAAGTTCACAGCATGGGTGGGATTGGTCTCAGTAGCTCTCTCTAAAAAACATACCCTGACCTCGAAGATGTTTTGAAACACATGGGTGTTCAAGTGCACAGCATGGGTGGGATGGAACTCAGTAGCTCTCTCTAGAGATATACCATGACCTCGAAGATGTTTTGAAACCCATTGGAGTTCAAGTTCACAGCATGGGTGGGATGGGCTTCAGTAGCTCTCTCTAGAAACATACCCTGACCTCGAAGATGTTTTGAAACACATGGGTGTTCAAGTGCACAGCATGGGTGGGATGGAACTCAGTAGCTCTCTCTAGAGATATACCATGACCTCGAAGATGTTTTGAAACCCATTGGAGTTCAAGTTCACAGCATGGGTGGGATGGGCTTCAGTAGCTCTCTCTAGAAACAAACCCTGACCTCGAAGATGTTTTGAAACACATGGGTGTTCAAGTGCACATCATGGGTGGAATAGGCCTCAGTAGCTCTCTCTAGAGATATACCATGACCTCGAAGATGTTTTGAAACCCATTGGAGTTCAAGTTCACAGCATGGGTGGGATGGGCCTCAGTAGCTCTCTCTAGAAACATACCCTGACCTCGAAGATGTTTTGAAACACATGGGTGTTCAAGTGCACAGCATGGGTGGGATGGAACTCAGTAGCTCTCTCTAGAGATATACCATGACCTCGAAGATGTTTTGAAACCCATTGGAGTTCAAGTTCACAGCATGGGTGGGATTGGTCTCAGTAGCTCTCTCTAGAAACAAACCCTGACCTGGAAGAAGTTTTGAAACACATGGGTGTTCAAGTGCACATCATGGGTGGAATAGGCCTCAGTAGCTCTTTCTAGAAACATACCCTATCCTCGAAGAATAGGCATTGTAAGGGAGTTAAAAGTGAAATGACTTTGTAAATAAATGTCACATTGTACATGATCTTTAGTTACAGATATCATGAATAATATAACATTTATTTTCATTGTCATTGATAGTCATATATCGATAACTTTTGAAATATCACTTACAATGAATAATAAAATGGATAAGATAATCTATGGTGACTAGGGCAAGAAAAATATAGGTTTTTGGTGGAATAGAATAATGTATGAGGCATTTTAGAAAGTATTGTGTAACAAAAACTATTTCTGTTCTTCGGGTGGTTCTGAATATTTTTATTTCACATTTAATGTCCTCACAATACTTGTTTTGTTAGAACAGGAAATTGAAGTCTTTTAAACTAGGATATCTTAAACATAAACGATGATGCCAGAGAAAATAAAAATCAAAACTTAAGTAAAAACTTTGAAAAAGAATTAATAAGTAAGAATATCGAATAACATTTGTACAAAAGTAGATATTCGAATATGTTTTTGAATAGATTTTCGAATAAAAAATCGATAGATAAGTATAAATATATATGTGATAACTCGAGGAAAATACTCAGTTTATTGAATACGCTCTGTGAAGATGGAAGTCATTCTGAATCCGGTCGAGTGGATAGGAAAATTACGTGGGAGGATGGTACATTCTTCTTCAATTCTAACTAACAACTTCTGTCGTACTAACATAAAAATATTACCTTTCTATCCTTAATAAGGTAATATTGTTACTAAGGATAATATTATATTTATTGTTGTTATTAATTAATTATATCTCATGAATATATTGTAGACTTCTTAAAATTATACTTTTTTCTTAGTTGAAATCTTTATCCCATTTTAAATAAATAAGTCGATTTTGTTTGGAGTTTGTTATGCTTGTGCTGAGAAGTTCCTCGCACCAGGTTCTTGATTTAGGGTTACTCGTTATAAGGGGAGATTTTATGTGAATGCAGTGCTAATACTGATGCTCCTAACCGAGTTAGGTTAGGTTGCAATGGCAATTCCACGAGTTAACTCACATAAGCTGAACATTGGCTTTTTGTGATACCACACAATGAACATTCTACATTGGGAATCCTAAATTTTGCCTAATTCAAGTGTATTTCGATTATGGGTCTTTAACGCATTTCTCAAATCGTACAGACTTGGGACAGACGGCTTAACATCTTGTTTGAGGGTCGAAGTTGTTAGATCTTTCATTTGCCATGTGAAGAAATCGTGGGCAAGAGTGGGTATCGAACCCCAGATCTACCAGTCCAGAGTTTGAACACGTTGCCACTGGCTCCTTTCTTAAGGGAGTTGCTTATTATACGAGGCTCTCGATGTGTTCTTGTTGGTTATAAGAGTCACTTGTTTTGCAGATACTCGCTTTACTGATCAGTTCTTCTACTGGTACCTGTATGCAGTATACTGATACCTGTTACAAGTGATTTTCACTATGTGGTCACTTGTTATCAAGTTTCAAGCTGTTGGGATATAAGTGGCTCTCGTTATGCGGTCATTGTTGTTTCGAAGTTGAGCTATAAAAGTTCTTCATTAAACAAGGATGTTATTATTTGGATGATCGCTATCCCAGTTGTTCACTATGCAGTTACCAACTGAGGGAAATAACATTTAGTTGTCACAAGTTATACGATGTTTTGCTATGTGCTCAACTGTTACAAAAAATCATCCGGTCACAGTCTATTGAAAGGTCTTGATCTACAATTACTCAGTATGTGAGAAACTAGTTATCAAGACACTGGTTATAATGATACTCTTGGGAGGATATTAGTTAAATGAAGTTCCCTTTAAGCGGTTACCTCAACATGGACATGCTCGTTTTACATGTCAAAGAAGATGCTCATAATGCGGTAACTCGATAAAAAAAAAATCGTGGATTTATAACTGTCGTCTGTTATATCGAGTAGCCACATAAGAAAAAAACCTTGTTTACGACTATCACCATAGTTAAAACTTTAGCTAACGAGTAACCACATAACGAAAACCTTATTTAGCTAATGATAAGGAAAAAACCTTGTTTACGACTATCACCATAGTTAAAACTTTAGCTAACGAGTAACCACATAACGAAAACCTTATTTAGCTAATAATAGACTAAGAGTACCTTTGTTGTAAGTGTCCTAAAAACTGGTTTCTCATATAATAAGTAACTGTAAGTGAAGAACATCCTATTACCTATGAAAAATCGATGTTGTTAAGAAATGTTATCGAATCCTCTCTCATTAAATTTAATAGATCAAATATTATAAATATCAGTAAGGGGCTCTTCAAACTTGATTCGGTCTTGACGAGGGCCTCATCGAAGAGGGTTGACTATATAACTGCCACACTGAATGAATTGACCACATAAAAAGCATCATGTGACAACATAATAATATTTCTTATAATGGGTAACCTGCTGTGTGAGGTTTCTCCAAAATGGTTACAGGTTATATTTAGTGCTAGTTAAGCTATAACCACTTGATGATGTTTGTCTGTTCGGATTTCACCTTTGTTTTTTGAAGACGACTTGTTTCTATAAGGTGGCGCTAATTGAGGATTAATTTACTGGTTTCCAATCGACCTAGCCATGATGAATGGTTTCTCTTTAACTGTGTGAACTGCTATCTGTATATGTCAATCAGTCTGATCCACAACACAGTGCCTGTATTCACCATCTGCTTTCCCCTTTCTCACACCTCATACACAGTCGAGAAAGTATTACTGCTAAAACGAATTGTAACACATTCACGCCAACAGTTAGATTTCACGATAACCAGTCAGCTTTTAAAAAGGGAACAATGCAACTCTTTACAGTTGTAAACGAAACTTTTTATAGTTAACTATTGGAAAGAAAACTGAAACATAAAACAACTAGATGGCTTCTGCACAGTGGTATTTATAAAATTCCGTGAAAAAATTGCCATAAAATTTATATTGATCAAACTGGTAATCTTTAAATACACGTGAAAACAACACCAATCAACTTAAGTAGACAGGAAAAAAGTAGCACCTTATTCTTGCATATAAATAATGAACATCATCATATTGATTTTCTATGATAATTTATTACCTATGAAAAATCGATGTTAAGAAATATTACCGAATATTTTCTTATTAAATTTAATAGATCAAATATTATAAACATCAGTAAGGGGCTCTTCAAACTTGATTCTTTCTTGACGAGGGCAAGCCTCATCGAAGAGGGTTGACAGCTAGCGGATAGATTTTTCAATTTTTCTTACTGTACTCCTTTGTTTACCCAAACATCCCTCTCTGGACTTTATTTCCTTGCTTGCACTTTACACCCTTTTAAAATACCACTCTTCCCTTCCACTTCTTTGATCCCTCACCATGATGTTTCTGCTCCTCTTGTTTTAGTTAGGTTTTTGATTCTGACGAAGACCGCTTGTTGTGATTGAAAGATCTTAGTCATTTTTTCCCATTTCTTATTGTGGTTTGATCATTGATATATATATATAAATATATTGAATTTGATAGCAGATTCTGCATTCACGATTTTCCTACTTATAGCTTCTATTTTCCTTACAATTTTCTTTTGAGCAGGTGATAATTGCCAAAGCAAACTAGTATAAGACATTCAGAAGGCTGAAACACTAAATAAACACTTCACTGGGGTAACTATATTTAATTAATCACTACACTAGATTAAACTAACATAACAAGCTTTCGGCCCCATGGGTCATCGTCAGGTTCTTAAACTACTTATATTAACTAAATATACATATTACTAACTACTTTGGCGTTTAAATGCCAACTGAACATTGCTATTCTGTCGAAGTGAAAGTTGTATATATATATATATATATATATAGAGTTCAATATAAACAAAGAAACATAGAGAAATCAAAAGAACACACTTACAGTCTCTAATTTTCGGTTTGAACCGTCTTCAGGAGGGATAAGAGAGGGAAACCAAGCGCACTGGTTCAGAGACGGTTGGAGACCAACAGTGTTGCCGCATGCGCGCCCGTTCACAGAAAATAAGGTAGACAGGAATCAATTTATAATTACATTAAATTAATGGAATATGAAAACAATAAATAAATAAAAGAAAAAATTCAAAAAATTAAGGGAAATTGATACATATTTCCCTACTATTATGCGCATGCGGCAACACTGTTGGTCTCCAACCGTCTCTGAACCAGTGCGCTTGGTTTCCCTCTCTTATCTCTCCTGAAGACGGTTCAAACCGAAAATTAGAGACTGTAAGTGTGTTCTTTTGATTTCTCTATGTTTCTTTGTTTATATTGAACTATATTTGTCCGTTTTGGATCGTATTTCGAACGAAAAAAAGTGTATATATATATATATTGTAAAAGACGAGCCAATCCCTGTTACGTGTTACTTTGGGCACTTCTTATTGGTTGTGGGTGTTTATTCGTTGAACACGTTTCTCCTTAGCACACTCCGTCTGCTCGGCCGCCTCAGCCTTCACTCCGGGAGAGGGCTCGCAGTCCCTACTTAATTTTCCAATAGAGTTGGATGAAGGTCTTGGCGTCCTGGCTTGGAAGTGTACCTCGTCGAACTCGGTGTTTACTATGGGCTTAGTGGATTTCATTAGATACTGGTTGTTGGTGTTTTCTGTAAATTCTATTGATGTGGGTGTATGTAGACCTTTTCCCCGTCGGTTTCCTAACACGCTTGGCCGCATCCGCCGTCCTTCCTGGAGAGGGCTCGCAGTCCCTACTTTAATATATACTTAAAGTAGGGACTGCGAGCCCTCTCCAGGAAGGACGGCGGATGCGGCCAAGCGTGTTAGGAAACCGACGGGGAAAAGGTCTACATACACCCACATCAATAGAATTTACAGAAAACACCAACAACCAGTATCTAATGAAATCCACTAAGCCCATAGTAAACACCGAGTTCGACGAGGTACACTTCCAAGCCAGGACGCCAAGACCTTCATCCAACTCTATTGGAAAATTAAGTAGGGACTGCGAGCCCTCTCCCGGAGTGAAGGCTGAGGCGGCCGAGCAGACGGAGTGTGCTAAGGAGAAACGTGTTCAACGAATAAACACCCACATCCAATAAGAAATGCCCAAAGTAATACGTAACAGGGATTGGCTCGTCTTTTACAATATCTAATCTGGCATTCAACATATATATATATATATATATATATATATATATATATATATATATATATACTTTTTCGTTGGAAATACGATCCGAAACGGACAAATATAGTTCAATGTAGAAAAAGAAACATAGAGAAATTAAAAGTACACACTTACAGTCTCTAATTTTTTATTTGAACCATCTTCAAAAGAGATAAGATAGGGAAACCAAGTGCACTGGGTCTCCAACCGTATCTGAACCAGTGCGCTTGACCTCCCTCTCTTAATGCTCCTAAAGACGGTTCAAACCAAAAATTAGAGACTGTAAGTGTATGCTTTTAATTTCTCTATGTTTCTTTTTCTACTATTCAGTAAATAATAATTCAGTCGTATATAACCAATCATGTATAAAAGAAGGACTGCCACCGAAGTACACTAATATATATATATATATATATATATATATATATATATATATAGTGTTTGTGTGAGTGTGTCTGTGTTTGTATGTGTGTGTATCTTTCACACGATCTGAGTTATAATCCTTGAAGCGTCAGAAGATTCAGGACAAGATCAATAAGAAATTCAACAAATAAGCGTTTTTTTGTTTTACTATATACATTTATATGTATATATAATAAGATTTAACGATAAACGCATTATATAAAAATCTACGTCCAAACCACAGTGAAATACGAAAAATAAAATTAAGACCTTTTGACCGTAACCAACGGCCTTCGTCAGAGTCAAAACTGATTTCTTTGTTAATTCTGACTCTATCGAAGACTACTTTTCCGGTTAAAAGATCTTTCTTTTTTCATTTCTTATTGTGGCTTTATCATTGATTGTTATTTCACGTGCTTATGTTAAATCTTATATATATATATAAAATATTTACTATGTATTTTTTACCCTAGGTATGTTAAGGACTAGGTTAGCTCAGCGGCACGTTCTCGCTTCTGAACTGGTAGGTCTGGTGTTCAATACCCACTCTGGCCCTCGATTTTTTCACCTGGGAGGTAAATAATCAGAGCACTTCGTTCCTCAGAGAGGATGTTAAGACGTTGTTCCCGAGCCTGTACGAAGCAGGTATTCGTTAAAGATTCCTACTCTAAATATACTTGAGGTAGGCTCAATTTAGTTCTCCTAATTGTAGAATCAATTTTGAATGTATGGTATCAACTAACCTAACCTAACCTACACTATGTTTTTGTTCTACATTAATTTAACTTTACATTTATGTTTTCTAATTTTTTTTTTGATGCTAGATCTTTAAAAGTAGCTCACATCACACTAGTCTGGATACGACAGCTTTGTCTTCCCTTCTTCAGTAGCTAACGATAAAAATGCTTCCAGTACACCAAATGTAATATGTGTCATAAACTGCATTAAACCACTGAAAATTTAAATAAAATTAATTTAAAAACAACGGTTGATTTACGACGAGTGTGTGCAGTAACCGTGTGCAGCCGGGGCTCATGACATAACATCCAAACGTTGGAAAGTGATACGGTCCTCACATTTTCACCTTCTTCTTGGCCCATATTTTTCCACTTGACTGACTCTTTACATTATTCAATTTTATTTTCTCTGATGTCCTATAACCAGGATTCATCGCAGAATGATTTAGTAAGTTTTGTTCTTCTGTCTAGAAACCGTGAAGCAAAAAGAAATCCAGTTGGCCTGTTTACAGAGAGGAAGAACTGAAACATCATATGTTTCCAGTTAACAGGCTCATTATTGTTAGATTAATCTACTAGTAGTATTATTTTAATTTTATTTTTAATAAACGTTGGATTATTTTTAATTTAAACTTTCTAAACAACCGTTTTAGCCAACTGACCAAAAAAAAAAAAAATGTATAACAAGATTTTACAGTACACACATGAAATAGAAATCAATTTCTAAACCGCAGTTAGAAAAAGAAATACCTTGCAAATAAATAACAAAAATATGATATAAATTGGTCAGAAGCTAAAATGATCAGGTATGAAAACTCAATGTTAAGATACCTTATCATGCTCTCTTTGATAAATTTAGTAGAACTATTACTATGAACATTAGTAATGGTTTATTCAAGTTGAGTTTATTAATTATTGGTACTATTATAAGCTTTAGAATGTTTCTTACAGTTCTTACTGTCTTTTTGGCAAAGTCGTTTGATTTCGTATAGTAATGACTCATCCTTACCAGATCTATGATCCTGGATCTTACGAAGTCAACAAAACCCTATTGATGTCACCAAAGATTGTTCTTAATATTATTATTAAATAATAATGAAGAGCGATTCATTAGGAATTTATCACTCCATATTATTTTTTATTAAAATTTTATTACACTATTGTGCATAAAAAGATTTCACATAAACAGTTGGGTTTTTGACTCTGACGAAGACTGCTTGTTACGGTTGAAAGATCTTAGTCTTGTTTTCCCATTTTATATTGTGGTTTGGTCATTTAGTACTATTATGGATATAACGTCATTATTTTTACCTAACTCCGTACCAGGATTTATTGAGACAGAACCCCAAATACCAGTATGTATATAAACAAAAAAGACTATCTAAAGTGGTAATTCAGAAGTTCAAAATCAAAATGGGATAATAAACAGAGTAAAGAAACACACTTACCAACTCAAATTTTTGGAAAATCTGTCTTTAGGTGAAAAGTTAAAGGAAATAACTTCTCAAAGTATATTCTATATAAATAATTAATATACTTTTATATTATATAAAGATAAATAATACATAATTTTCGATTTATTGGAAATTTAGTATAAATAGGCTACCAGAAACAAAAAACTGTCAAAGAAATTATTACTTTTTGTTCAATTCTTAGTCCATGTAGGCTATCAGTTTAAAAAATATACGAAGTACGAGTATATGAATATTTATAGAGTATATTAAAAAATATACTCTAACCACCACCTCGTAGTTGTTGTAGCATTTCTTATTAGTCTTTGGTCTAAATGTAATTACAAGTTGGTCTTGACCTTTAATTGTTATACTTATAAAAAAAAATATTTTATTAATAGTATTTCAAACATGACATATATTTTGACTGAATTTATCATACGCTGGCATTTTTTGTCAGTTTTACCAGTTTCTGTAGATCAAAGTAAAGTGGCCCAAGGGATATCTGTAGAAAGGAATTGCTAACCGCAAGGAGGTTTCCTCTTGGACTGAAATTTACCCAATTTCACTTCATTTCAAATCCATCGGATTTCACTTCAGCAAATTGCAAGCCTTTGTCATATTTCTAATCAGTAAGGACTTCTCAAAGCAATCAAACCACAGTTTTCTTGGTAATATTACTTCAATAAAAGAATTACTTTTTTTTTAACCAAGTGCCTAAAACAACTGATATTAATAATATGAAATTTAGTCATGTATTAGGTCACTACTTTTTTTATATGAATTTTAACCCGAAATTCTTTGACTACAATTAGTTCTAATTAAAACAAGTTGGACAACTACAATGATCCACAAGGTATGAGAGATTTTTATAACAATATTCTAAATTCTTATTCTAACGTAGTGCAATCAGTTATAATGTGGTATTTACTCATTGTAGGGTAAAAAGCTAATGAAATGGTCTCCACACCACAAATGGTACTACAAATGTCTGTAGTACAACTGACACTCATGTGATACAACTGACAGTTATACCACAGACACTCACCCTTAGTTAATACCTGAGGAAGAACACTACGTGTTCGAAACGCGTTGTTTATACCATTAAATTTTTATATGTGGAGACCATTTCATTAGCTTTTTACCTTACAATAAATTGTTATTGTAAGTACTACTGAGGTTAGCATAGTTAAAATAATAATTTTTGAAAAATATTAACTTGTACATTTTGACTAATACTCAGCTGATTTCAAACGTTGTCCTTCTTTAAGTGCAATAGATCTAAGTGGTTTTCTGATTTGTGTTTATACCTCCTGCTATCGTCCTCCAAAACTTTGTTATTATTTTCCTTTATTATTTCAAATAATTAATTATTTGCTTTGATACATGCATATTGTTAATACCACTGAGGTTAACATGATTTTTATTAGTAATAGGTATGACGGTTTTACCTATTTCTAATATTTGCTTTGAGCTTCAAGTACATCGCGACGTCCTTTTAGAATCATTGTTTGATTAATGAATTGTACGTGTCATAACTTAGTATTCTTTAATTACTGAAGATTTAGGTTGGAATCTTGGACGGAGAAGCCTTTCCGTCCCTTTGAGAGGATGTCAAGATGTCAATCTTAAGCCTCTACTACAGAGTTGTCAAACTCATTTCGGTCTGTGGGCCGAATACAGCTTAATATGATTTCAAGCGGGCCTTACCAGTAAGCTAATTGCAAAATTACAAAGAAATAACAAGAAGACCACCTTTTTCTTTGTATTAGTCACTAATTCTAATAATTAATGTCTAAAGAAGAATAAGTCAGTTATAAAAATCTTTATTAAAATTCGACACTCTGTATCCACTTTTCTTCTTTTTGAGAGAGATATTTCGCTGTAAGGTGCGAGGACAACAGTAAAGTGGATAATGCGCCAACAAACGTTCAATTCTACCACATTCTTGTGTTAGTTTCGTCTAAGTGTTCCTTTCATGTTCTCTGCGCATTCTAAAACAGTTTGCACCTAGCGAATAATATATGAACGACAGGTTTTTAAGGAAATTGGAGTAAACTGATTTTTTTATAATAATGCAAATTTATCCCCCGGGCTGGATCGAACTAGCCGGTGCTACTCAGTCCAGTATAGGAGGGTAGTATGTGCTCATTGTTCATATTACGCAGGTGTACCGTATTCTGTCTATCAACAATGTTGAGGGTTTCTTTCTAAAAAACTGTTATTCTTTCAGTAGGTGACGTGCTCAGCAACAAAACATAGCTTCTGACCTTGACCTCTAACAGAATGTGCAAGGACCTTTACAGAGGCACCACCAACATCTTTAAACCTTCTCCAAGAGATGCTATAAGATTTCTCACCATCTCGTGAAAACTAAGAGAATTATTGCCAATATTCCAACTTCTATATATCAGTTTTAGCGGAAAGAATGCTACCATTACTTCAAGACCTAACAAGCACCCATCATCAGAAGCTTATCTACAGCTTCTGCCTCTTGAGGCAGACCTAGTTTGTTACTCTTACTAAATCACAATCACTATCACCATTATTGAACAAAAAAACAAACATCAAATTTGTCTATCCACTTTAAAGCAATCAAATTAAAAGGATTTTTATCTAATTTTTATATCCTGTAGACGAACTATATATTTGCAGAAGAATTACAATAAATACGAGATGATATCAATTAAGTCTAAACCAAAAGGAAAAAGGAAAACAATAAAAATAAATGCTTTCAGGCCTTTCAATTTAGTTCATCAGAGAGCAAGGTTAATATATATATATATATATATTAAGAATTATTATATACATCTTTATATTAATTTATTATTATTATTCTTAATGTCTACCTTAGATTGTCAAGTTTTATTGGGTATTTTCTTATCAAGCTATTTTGCAATACTTTTCTGTTACCTTTTTTGTTTTTACCTTTTTTTGCTCCCTGATAAAGTGAAATACCTCAGAGCATGTTTCCATTGATTTCCTTTTTCATTGTCATTTAAACTTTATATATTTATAATTAAATACAACGGTTCTATGAACTAAATAAACTGGATTAACAAAAGAGTACACATGAAAGATGTGTATATGACAAAGTCAACTTCCTGATGACGAGGTAATCGAAATATAGTTATGAGTGATTTCTTTTGTGTGTTCTTTTTGTGAATCTAGTTAATATATATATATATATATAGTAAACAGAAAAACGATCCTAAAGGACAACACACATTTCACAGTAAACCACAGACACAGAAAAAAGAAACGAACACACTTACTGTCTCTAATTTTGGGTTGAACCGTCATCAGGAGAGTTGAGATAGGAACATCAAGCGCTCTTGTGAAGCGACGGTTGGAGACAAACAGTGTTGTCAATTGCGTGACCGGTTCAAGTCAAGTATGAAAAATTAACTAGAGATAAGCGAAGAGCTAAGAAATAAAAAATGAAAATGAAGAAAATTAGGAAATATAAATAATAAAAACTTACAAAATAATAATGAAGAAAATTAAGAAGAAAATAATTGGAACTAAATAAAATCCAGGAATATAAATAATAATAACTGAAATAATAATAAAACTAATGATGATTAGAATAAAGTAAATTTGTATAGATAATAATTTAAAATAAGAGAGAATCAAAATAATCATAAGAAAGAATATATTAATACAAAAAGTAAAAAGTAAAATAATATAATTAAATAAATAAAATCTCTAATCATTTGAAACTGGCCTATCTTTTTAAGGTTAGCCCTATCTAATTTTTATGTTAGCTTCTCAGTTTTTACTTTGTTTGCTCTCTGATGACATAAATTGAAAGGCCTCAGAGCATTTATTTCTATTGTTTTCATTTTTTCATTGTGGTTTAAACTTTATATATATATATATATAATGTCAGTCGAAGCCAGTTTGTTTCAGCAGTGTTTATTGTCTACAAACAATGACCTAAATTATTTGTGTTTGATGTAAAGATACCAGGTGGGCCTGGAGCTATTGAATACTTTGCACGCACCCATTTGAGAGAGAGAGAGAGAGAGAGAGAGAGGGAGGGAGGTTGAGATAGAGAGAGGTAAGTGGGGCGTTGACTAAAGAAAGAAGAATGATGCGTCAGCTGGCGGAAGATCCAACAAAGTGATTCACCACTGCAGTATACAGATAATCTTTATTGTTATCAAGAGGAAGGGTGAGGTGCTGGCGGGTGATTTCTGATCACCTGACGATTGGGTCTCAACTCCAGCTGAAATAACTCAAGAGATGGCTGTGGACGTCACACGGCCTTCCGCTGCCCTCATCCTCTCATCGTCAATTCAATCAGTCACCATCTTTTACATTCTTATATAAAAAAGCATTTCGACAAACATTCACTTGAATCAACGCTGCTTTAATCGATTTCTTACTGTGGTTTATACATATATATAATATGTAAAATAAACAGTGACACATAGACTATAAACATAAACATATAGTAAAATAAACATAACAAAAGACTCACTTTTCAATATTTCGACCGTAATGGTGGTCGTCCTCAGGAGAAAAAGTGAATTGACGGAGGGAGGGTTGACTGTCGTCCCTTGAAAGTGAGTCTTTTGTTATGTTTCAGTCTATGTGTCACTGTTTATCTTAAGTGTTATCTGTCCTGCCAGACCGTTTTTCGTTTATCATGGTATATATATATATATATATATATATATATATATATATATATATATATATATATATCAGTGCTCAAACCACAATATGAAGTGGAAAAGCAAGACTAAGATCTTTCAACCGTAACAAGCGGTCTTCATCAGAGTCAAAAACCCAACTGGGTTTTCAGTTGGGTTTTTGATTCTGACGAAGACCGCTTGTTACGGTTGAAAGATTTTAGTATTGTTTTCCCACTTCAAATTGTGGTTTGATCATTGATTGTTATTTTACGTGTTTATGTGTAATCTCACATAATAATATTTTACGTGTTTATCTCACGTGTTTATGTGTAATCTTTTATATATTTATATATACATCATGCTGTTCTTTTTTTAACCACTCTATTCATATGTTTTGAGATTTTTTGAGTTTCTTGGTCTAGATAATTAAAAAAAAAATTCTTTCCCACCTAATTAATTGTAATAATAGTATTGAATGTATCAATGTTTTAGAGCTGAAAAAGACATAAATCCATGTCGAAACGTAGGCAAAGAAGTTTTTTTTTAATGTCTAGACCAAAAACTCGTTTTCCTGTTTACAATATATATATATATATATAATTAAAAGAAACGGTCCAGCAGACTTTTTTAAATAAAATAAATTCAAAACGAAGGAAACACAGAAGGCACAGACATAACTCACATCGATATTTCGACCATCGTCGTCATCAGGAGGTGCGAAGAGCGAAGAGCGAAGAGTCCGACGATGGTCGAAATATCAATGTGAGTTATGTCTGTGTCTTTCTGTGTTTCCTTCGTTTTGAAATATTTTATATATACATGATGACGTTTAAACCTTAATCACTTTTACGATATTAAAAAAATACTAACAAGATCGATCATTTAAACAAAGTTGAAATGTAAAACTTTTTTTAAATAATAAGAACTACAATTTACTTTATATGACTCCTTTTGGGTTGTGATTCCTCTGTGTACTTTTCTAATGAACCAATTACTTAATTAGTGTCCTTAATTACGTATGAAAGAGTTATGTATGGTTGACTTTTTAAATTTTTCTAATATCTAAATATGTAAAGTTATAATTCTGAATATATAAAAAAATTATAGCAAAATAGTCGGCTTAAAATATTTCAAAGACGTATAACTTAATAGAACATCTGAAAAAACCTAGTTGATTGTGTTTGATCACATTTCTGAATTTCTTACTGTGTGAATTTCTAAACCGCAGTAATAAATCGGGAAAAGACTAAGATCTTCAAATCAAAACATGTGGTCTTCATTAATACTCAGTATCAGTTGGACTTTGACGAAGACCGATTGTTTTGGTTGAATGATCTTATTATTTTTTCTGATTTCTTACTTTGGTTTACTCCTTGATACATATATGCTAAAAGAGATAAACGGTAAATAGATACACCCACATATGCTCTATAACTTTTGATGTAACTGCGTCATGAACGAAGAGAGTGGGGTACTAAACACACTTTATTTTCTCCTTATAACGATTAAACCGAAAAGTAGAGACAATAAGTGCATGTATATATCTATTTGCTGTTTACCTATTTTAACATATATACATAAATATTTAATATAAATGGTATCTAAGGTTTATCTTTTAACTTTAGTTGTCCTTTTCGTATCGTTTTCATGAAGAACAATATATATAAGATTACAATGACATGAGAAAATTCTGAGTTTCTGTTTTTGAGGTAACAGAACTCATCGTCTCCTGATGACGATCGAAATATTGAATATAGTTTTGTTGTTGTTTCTTCGGGTTTAGTGTTTATAATCGTTTGACAAGATGTCCTAACGAGCTGTTTCTTATTTCTTTTTTATATATTCTTATCAACATATATCGAAACCAGATAGGTTTTTTTAGATTCAAAAAAACTCTGAATTTTTCCGTTGCGTTTTTTTAAAGAAATCAATACATTAATATTTGAATGTTTGATTTCAACCAAGTAAAATAACAGAACCCAATTTATATAACTATTCGTTCAGATGGTTACCCAATCAGACCACATTTATCCTGTATTGTTCTATTTTCTGATTTTTTTGGGCAACAAAATGTTACTCGAATTTCAATCTTAGTAAGTGATTATTTTTATTTGTGTTATAGGTATTTTAGTTATATATACAAACATAAAACTCGACGTGTCGAGTTTATATATATATAGTCTAAGTGCCTGCTCGTTTCATTAAAACCCTTTTTTATCCGATTACAAACGAGAGGAAAAGAAAGTATCTTATATTAATATACATTAATGTATATTAATGTATATATATTAACTTTATTATAAACATTTATATTTAATTTAAATTATTTAAATTTAATATAATTAAATTAAATAATTAAATTTAATATAATTAAATTAAATAATTAAATTTAATATAATTAAATTAAATAATTAAATTTAATTTAAATTATATACATTTACTTACCATACATTATAAAATGTATAGAAATATACATTTAAATAAAAATAGATTATAACGGTATGTCAAGTGGTAAAGTAAATGTTTTTTATTCGTAGTACAGCAGAAAAATGACAAAAGTATGACTTTTTTGAAAATAAGAACCATGAATTTTTACATTACTGGGTGTAAAATGTTAGTAATGAATATACTTCAATCAGGCTATTAATGTAACCAAAATAATCAAGTAAAAAGAATCAGCAAGCATAGAAACAAATTGCATTAAACATTTCATACTTCAACATTTCCATGTAATACACGTTTTTATTATAATATTATTCTTTAATAAAACATATTAAAAATTAACTAGATTTACTGAATAAGTGATATTTTGATATAAATGAGACTCTTCTTTATTTAAATAAAGTTTCCAAAGTTCTTTTCCTTTGTTCATCTTAGGTTAGGTTAGGTGAGGTTGCAGTGGCAGTCCAACAAGGGAACACACGAAGGCCAAGCATTGGCCTTTTGTGATACCACACAATGAAGATTGATTCTACAGTGGGAGTCCTAAATTTTGCCTAACTCAAATGTATTTAGAGTAGGGATCTTTAACGAGTACCTGACATCGTACAGGCTCGGGACCGACGGTTTAACGTCCTTCTCCGAGGGATGACGTGCTCAGATTTATTCACATCCCGAGTGAATAAATCGAGGGCCAGGTGAGGATTGAACCCCGGTCCTATCAGTTCAGAGGTGAGTACGTAACCACTGAGCTAGCCTGGCTCCTCTTTGTTCATCTTACTCTTAAGCCAAAAATTTTGTGTTTTCAAAGTCAAAAGTGTGCTCGAGGAAATGACTTTTGACAAAACTAAGTTATAATGGACAGATATTTAGTGGCCCGAAATGATGATTTTTGGAGAGTGTTAACTGTTTTTATACTACTGTTAAGTATAAACCAAGTTTATTGGCGATTGTTTTCAGTGAAAGGATGATACGTTGACATCATTGGGTCGCTTTCTTGGTTAACAGACAGGCAGGGCAATACAAAAGTCTCACCGCAATATGCATTTTATTTTAATGACTTTTTACCTTCACCACACAAAACACTTACTTTCCCTTCTTTGCCATATTCTCGATAAATTACTAAAATATTAACTGCGGTTTTTATTTCATATACTTTTCACTTCAGTTGTATTACTTTGTTGTTTTCTTCAATATTTACTTCAGCTATTTCATTAAATTGTACTCAATCGTTTTTACTTTACTACAAGTAAAGTATAGTGATCATGAACAAATCCGATCTTGAGATTTTGATAAAATTACATGTATTCAGGTCCCAGAAGTCGTTTTATGATGTCTTTTTGATGGTATGTGGATGGGTGAAGTATGTATCCAAAGATTGTGGCCACTCTACGGCCACAATTTGATATTTTACATAAAAATTGGCCTCATAGTAAACATGAACCCTATTGTTTGGGAGTAATTATGGATGACGGGAAAGTCACTTCTTTTGCAAAAAACCTGTTTGTAAACATCATTTTTTTCTCCTAAACTACTAATTCTAGCGTTTTGAAATTTTGACATTATCTTTGTAGTTATTGAATTCAATAAACGAAAAACATATTCAGATTTTTAAAGCAAGGGTAAATATTTTTTTCAATAAAATGTAAAAGATTTGACTTATAATTCAATCTGAAAGATTGTAAGAGCGATACAACAAGCCATACCGTTTAACGAATCAAAATGAAACTATACCTAAAAATAGAACATTCTAAGAAGGATGAATTCAGATAATTTTTTTCAAAATTACATTCACCAGAGGGTCGTTACAGTACATTTTCTGTTTTCAGAAAATGTTTTTTTGACGCTAAACGGTTCATTATATAACCATGAAAATTTGCAAAAAAATTGAACAAAAAAATTAACAATATATAGCTAAGAGCTATAAAAACTGATTGTTTATCCTAGATTAACCGATCACCTGTTATATACTCGTCGACTGTACAAGTGTAAAATTTGTATTTTCTACTCTATTTGAATATAGTCTTGAAGGAGTAATCGTATATTGTGTAAAGCTAAGGTGTGTTGATAGAGTTGTGGTAAAAGTAATTAGCTAATTGAAATTGTAAATGTGTGTTTAACGCATCTAACGAGAAGGCAATACTTATTAATTATCCTGTTACTAATAATTACCAATATTTTAATAATTATCCAATTACCAATAGATGTAGAACTACAAATTATATATACCTCTCTATTAATAACAAGACAGAATAATAAAAAGGTGAAGTAGAAATCAATTACTAAACGACAGTAAGAAATGCAGAAATAGGATTAAGATATTTTGATGAAGTAATTAGTCACATTCAATAGTTGTGCAATCAATTAGTTGTGTGGTATTTATTCATACTGGGGTAAATAGATAAATCAAAGTCTTCACACATAAAAAAGAAGTTTTTTTTTTATTCTAGGAGTTTCGAACGCTTCGTGTTCATCGTCAGGTAAACACGAAGTGTTCGAAACGCGTAGAATAAGAAAAAAGCTTGTTTTTTATGGGTGGTGACTGGTTTATCTATTTACCCCAATATAACTGGTCACACAATGATTTGTGGTAAATTGGCTGTACTCTATAGCGCTTGACTATGAAAAGGACCAGTTGCATGGTTAAAATATCTTAGCCCCATTTCTGGATTTATCAATAGACGTTTATCTTTAACTATCTAGTAGATAGACTAAATGTTGATGGGGTAGTTGTGCTAGCTGAACAAAATTTGTGTAGAATAATAGATTAGAAAGAGAAATGAGCTTTAAGTTTTATCCGTCGTAAGATTGATTTTTTTTCTCTGCCTGTATAAAGAACTAGAAATAATAAATCTATTCAAGAGATTTTAGGAAGCTGTAATAAGATAGCTTTAATGGAAAACTAAAAACCATGAGATGTTGAATATTCCCATTTACGCTTATTTGAGATCAATTTCATTTATAAGTAGAATTACAGGTAGAATGTGATAATAATATATGTATAGGGGATTTTAGAAAGTTGAAGGCGGATGGATGACCATGTGTTTTGGGTGGGGGGTTTGGATTAGCGGTGGTCGGGGGGTTGGAGGGGGGTATGAGAAGAGAGAGACCAAGGAGTGGCGATGAGAGAACCGCCTTCTGTTCCTGGACCACACAGAGAAAACGGACGTCTGTCAAACACTAACCGGACCTTTCCAGGCACACTCTTCTCTATCCCCTCCCATTCGTCGGCTTTTATAAACTTCTTCCTACATGTCCCCTTCCACTTCTCGTCACCGCGAGCTTACTCACGTACAATCGCTCATTACATCCTTGTCACTTTGACGGACCCGTCTTGACACGCCTTAACTTTTCAAAATCCCCATCATTTTATTTAATCTGTTAACAAGTAGATTATTTCTTCATATTAATTATTTATAAATTTCATTTTTCTTCATCACTTGAGAGTTAATTTATACTATTTCCCTAAAATTAATGCTAATAAACAATTCGTGTTCGTAGTGCACTCCGGGGCCTAAGGACACACACACATACACATACATTCATGCATAATACATACACACACACATACACACACACACGCACACACGCACTCACACGCACACACACACACACACACACACACACACACACAACACACACCTTTCAAACAGTGTTTATACGGATAGACAGGCATTCCGGGACCCCAAGAATACATACAGACACACATAAACAAATAACTGATTTTATATTACTTTTAAAAGAATGTTAATATGCGTATAACTGGCATAGTACCATCTTCCGGAATCCCAAGAGCACACATACACGCACACACACACACCACACAAACACACACACACACACACACACACAGACACACAGACACTGTCTCTCTCTCTCTCTCTCACTCTCTCTCTCTCTCTCTCTCTCTCTCTCTCTCTCTCTCTCTCTCTCTCTCTCTCTCTCTCTCTCTCTCTCTCTCTCTCTCTAACATATACACATGCAGCCACTAATAAATGATTTTATAATAACTTTAATGAATGCTAATACTCATATGACGGGTGTAATACATCCCGGGGCAATATCACACACACACACACACACATGCGCTAATAATTGATTATATATTACCTTTAAAAGAGTGTTAATACGCCTATGACAGATATTGTACATCCCGGATCCCCAAGAAAACACACACACACACACAAACAAACAAGTACCTACCCCTTAATAATTTATAAATTTTATTTTTCTACACTAATCAGAATTGATTGTAAATTTTCTATAGAAGATTGCTAAGAAGTAATTGTCGGATATAATGCAGGCCGTATCTCCAAGAACAATCCGTGCAGAGATTGATAATAATAATGATCAATAATACATTATAATGAAAGCCAGTTATGAATTTGATAAGAGGAATATGTGTATAATAAGCAGTTGATAGACTGGAGCGATTCCCAAAACCTGAGAACCAGTCACCATACATGTGCACAGAGACACAAAACACACTGAAATAATCTCTACTGTCAGTAATTTACAATTTCATTGTTTATCACTAAAGATTTTTCAGAAAACCTGGAATAATAAGATAAACACATAGTGTTTAATATCATCTAAACCCAAAGATATTAATCATTAGTTGTGCAATCCGTAATTGTGTGGTATTTACTCATTCTGAGGTAAAATGGATAAACCAACAAAAGTCTTCATTTGTGTGGAGACTTTTGTTTTGTTAGTGTGAGACTAAAGTCTTCATTTGTGTGGAGACTTTTATTGGTTTATCCATTTTACCTCAGCCGAAGATATGAATACTCACTAAGATTAACAAGTCTTGAAATACGTTACAACTTTACAAGTTTTCCATAATTTATAATAATTTGAGCAATAATAATCAGTTGACGGTTTCTAGTTTATACTGAGGCTCCAGGCTCATTAAACAGACACAAATACCGACAAAAATACGCACTACTACTACTTTAAATAATTATAGCTCTCCAATTTTTCATCACTAGTTGTTAGTTATATGTAGGAAGGGCAGTAACAAAACCAGTTAGCCATGTCTAACGTATCCTGAGACCCCAAGTTTATGTACTAGACCACACACAAACTGTGATAAAAAAGGAATACTCATTTTTATTAAATACTTATAACAATCACATTTATCAATTATATATAAGTAGTGTTAATTGAACGAAAAAATAATTATTCAACGGTTTTTAACGTATTTCTCGAGTACAACCTCAATGACCGTAGGAATACTCCAGAAGTAAAAACAACATATCTTAACATTAGAAATCATGGATTACATTAAAATTTTACTTGTAATTTATTCATTGTAATTCATGAATTATGTAATTCTAGTTGTTTATATACAAGCTACGTCATAGTACATAGTCATAGAACTAGTTGTTTAAATACTTGATAAATCACTAGTTGTTTGTTTTTTATAAGGAATATGATGAAAATGACAATATTTTGGTGAGAAATAGCGTATCTCGAAGATATAAACTCACCGACTTTTAATATAATGACGTAATTACACTACAAGTTAATTTTTTGTTTAAATACTTCTTTTTATCAATAAAGATTCATTATTTTTTTTGTTTAAATAACAATCCAACGCAGATGTCGTGATTAGTAAATCATTTGGCTTTTAATATTATTAATCATGCGAATATACAGGCATAAAATCACGTTGACATCTTCGTTTCAAAAAATTTAAACATTATTTTTAAGCATTAATATAACTTGATGTTTAAATTTAAACATTAATTTAATTTAATTTAAACATTATATTATTCTATATCAATATACATTTTTTTTAAAGAAGTCTTCAAGATAGGTGGCTAATATAATTACACAGAGATCATTTTTGGGTTAGGGTTTTTTGAAATTCTGTTATTTAGATGCCACTAATCTCGGAGTTAGAATCAAATATCGGAACTTGTCAAGAAACTCCACCTATGATCTTAACTTTAGAAATCATGGATTATTAATTAATTAATTAATTTCAGTAGACTAAAAGATATTGTAGCGTACTGATAACTCCTACAAACAGAGAAATACTTGATTAGCTCTCGCTCATTTTGCTATTGTAGAGCCATCCTGGAGGGCAACGTACTTTGCTCTAGACTGCTAAGTCCGGAGTTCAATACCCACTCTGGCTCCCGATTTATTCACCTGGGAGGTGTCCCGATTTATTCACCTGGGAGGTGAATAAATCTAAGCGCGTTGTCCTTTAGAGAGAACGCTAAACCATAGTTCTCGAGCCTATACGATGTCAGGTCTTGTTACAGATCCCTACGCAAAACACATTTGAGTTAGGAAAAACTTAGTACTTCCAATATAGAATGTTCATTGTGTGGTAAAATAACCTAACCTAGGGTCATCCTTGATTCATTGTTTCTGATCGTCCCCTGAAGAAGGTAAACGCAGTAACCTCAAGCTTCAGGGTTAACATAGAAGCCGAGTGCCAGTCTTATAGAACTGAACATGACTTTGGAGGCTGCAGTGTTATAGTTCACCACTTGTTGCTCTCCCATAAATACTGCTTCTCACTCAGTCACAGGTGTGAATGCCCACAATTTGAGTTACGCTCAACTAGAGTGCACAGTCTCGATCATAGAGAAGACAACCCAACATGTATAGACATCTTGAGTTAGAAGAATAAAATTTCGACACAATTGGCTTTAAAAAGAACTGTAGTTTCTGTTGTTCACTTTGGTAACTAGGTAAAAAGTAACAAAGGAATAACAATAATTCTACAAACATTTCATTTTCTGCTTTTCACTCTTTTTGCTTTTGTCTCATCTTTACAAGGAATTTATTATCTTGAGGTTGCAAAATGGATGATCTTTCCTTGAAGTTCTAAAATAAATAATCTTTCTTGATGATCTGATAAAAAATATGTGACTCTGACGAAGACTTGTTTGTTTTGGTTGAAAGGTCTTAGTCCTATCTTTACTTGATCTTCTGATTCTGGTTTGAAGTTCTGAAACAGATATTTCTTTTGCTCGCTTAATAAAATACCCCAGCTTTTATATTACAAAACTTAAAGATAAAAACATGTCATAAAAATCAACGTCTAAATCGAAGCAAAAAAATTTATAAATGTGGCTGTACTGTTTCAACGAAAACAACTTGTCTTTGTCAATTCGAATGTGACTCTGACGAAGACTGTTTGTTTTGGTTGAAAGGTCTTAGTCCCGTTTTTTTAATTTCCTATCTTTAACATTGATATACACTTGTACAACAAAATCTAAACCACAGTTAAGAAAATGAAAAAAAATCTTTCAAGCAACACAAGTTGTTTTCGTCAGAGTTTCACATATACTGGAACAAGTTGTATTGGACATCTAATATGATGTTGAGAAGGGAGAGAGACAAATATGGTAGAGTTACTTTAAAGGGCGGAAAATGCAATTAAAGGTAAAAAGGACTAGGAAGGCAAGTCAGGGTAAATCAGTGTTTCCCAAACTTTTTCGAGTGACCGGCCCCTTGTGTCCATAAACCTATAACTCAACACCCTTGAATAATAATCAGTTTCCTAGACTAAATAACCAAATGAGTAACATTTTAATAATTAAATTAAAGTAATTACTAATCGAATATTTATTTAGATTCCAATAGATGTATTGTTTCATAGCATATTTATGCAAAAGAATTAATACACAATAAAAGAAACTTAGGTGAGAATATACTTTTAACATAAAAATGAATTATCAAAACAAATAATTTTAAGAAATTGTTTACATGTTGTGGTTTCACTTAAATTTAGAAATTATATTGTATGAACATTTTCAATTTATGGAAATAGAATCCCCACTCCTTTTTGCATTACCGCCCCCCGATATCAAAGCACCACCCCCAGGGGGGCGGTACCACCCACTTTGGGAAACACTGGGGTAAACAAAGGAGTTCAGAGAGAAATAAGTAATACTTATCTGCTCAACCCTTCTAGGCAAAGCTACTGTTCCGATTAACTCTGAGTTTAACTTGAATTAACCGTTACTAATGTTCATAGTGTTTGATCAAATCTGGCTCGATAATATTTCTAACATCAGTTTTTCAGTCCTCATCATTTATATCATGATTCTCATTATATATCGCAAGAACAAGGACCAAATTTCTTCACCTCTAATTATGTTGTAATGGTATTGTTTGACACGTATTTTAAATGATCTACTACTCTGACCTATGTACATTTCATTACATTTACTCTAAATTTTATAAATACCATTTAACTCCAGTTCCCCAGAAAAGTTTTTAATTAACAAATTACTTACGTTGTTTTTATTAAAAAACAATATATTAAAGTCAAGATTTCAAGCAAACATAGGAAGTGTATAGTGACGACTCATTGAACATTTGAAAAGTGGGTCCAATTGTATTTGATATTGAATAGATTCTGTTATAGCATTGGAGAACGCTTTCTTTCGGTACCCATTATAGTTTTACCCATACAAAGGCTGGGTTTTATAAATGAACAATGAAGGATATATTATTAATTTTATTCTTAATAAATTCAGAAGAACAAGCTCAGAACGCCCTTAAAAACAGATATTTTAATTATCGTTTAGGCATTGATTTTTATTTGACTATGTTTACTATTAAATACAAATCAAAATCTGAACTACAGCATTAAATCAATAAGATGTCTAAGATCTCAACCAAAATAAGCGTGTTCGTAATTATCAGTTTGATTCTAATTAAGACTGGTTTAGTTGAAAGATCTTAGTTATTTTTCTGATGCCCTACCGTTTGCATACGTTGATATATACTTGTATTGAAGTATCATCCTTTCGATTGGTACCTGTTTCTAGATGATTTTTCGTATTTTACTATATAGAACTGTGATTGCTTTATACTCTGTACAATAGTCGAGATGTTTCTAAAGTTGAGCAGTAGACATAAAGCATTAAGAGAAATCATTATTTTGATAAATGCAGTAAAATACATTAAATTATGTTTTATTTGGATTTTTAAGTAATGCGTGAACTAAATGAGGACAATTTTAATTTTTATTCCAATTTATTTCAAGAATTATACCGGTTTTAATGAAAAATTTAGTTTTGATGTTTCCGCCTTTGAGGACACCATTGGAATGCTACTTGTAGTGCTGAGGTCCGCCCCCAATGCTTAAGACACTGTTCAGAGAAAGCAGATCTGTCTTCTTAACGAAGCGTAAGCTTTCCAACAGTCGAAACCGGTTTTATATGGAAACCAACATGACTATTATACCTTTCTCCCACATCGAAATTTAGTAAGCAGTAGGGACATGGACTTTGAGGCATGCGGACGTGACTCAGCCAATCTCAATTCACTTACTGTTTCAGGTTTAAAAAAAAAAAACGCAAAAAAGAATCAAAGCATTTTTTAAATGGGTTAATTAACACTGGATTACTTACTTACTGAAAACATTCTATTAATCTTAAACAAAATAGAATTGTTGCCACGTGACTTATCCCATCAATATTAATTACTTTTCCAGTTTAAACATTGAAGATAAAATAATTAGCTTTCAGTTCCTCAAATACAGTTTGTTTGAGGTATATGTTACAATCATCAGATTACAGAGTTTACAGAGTCTAAAGTCTCCAAAGATAAGATTACCTGACATAAGTTAAAATGTTATTGTTTTAAAATAAAACCTCTTATAAATAGAGACTTGTTTTTGATTTTTTTAGTAAAGTACTACACATTAATCTATTTTATAGCTGTTAATATAAAACATTTTTTAATTTAACCCCCGTTCTGGGCTGAACAAATGATTAGCACTGTATCACTTAGCAGTGCCCCGGTGCTCTGTAGTATAAGTTACATACTATTCATAAACTTATAAAGCCCTGTAATGTGATAGATTACAGTGCTGCCACCCTCATAAAAGTAGAATAGATATGCTGAAGATACTTATATGTAAATGACACTATTGATAATTGTGTCCTGTCTATGTTGTCAGAAAAACTGTATTTTTTGCTCTAAACAGTTAAAGAAATAAAATGTTGTAAAAAATATGAAAGAAAAAATCAGTAAACTATAAAAAAAATTGAAGAAAATTTGATTACTGCAAGAAGAATTTATAAGAACTAAAAATACGACTTAAAATAAAGGATAACCTGCTGTCTGTACCTAGTGGATTTGATCGTATTGTTTAACATTTTTTTATCATAATCGAATCAAAAATAATTGTCACTATAAATGTTGATAAAATTTGATGATATTTCAATGAGTGGTTTTGGTATAACTATAAAAGCAAACCGAAATCGATTATATATTTCATAATGTTTTCCATCGTGTTTTAGGTCACACTGTGCCACTCAACAGTGACTCGTTCCTCTGTAGTTAACATACCATTCATGAACTTACAAAGCAGTGCAATGGAACAGATGAAACAGTGGTTCCACCCTCCCGAGAGTAGAATAGAGGTGCTGAAAACTCTGATGTAAAAATGTTAGAAAAGGTAGTTATGTCATTTCCATATTTTAAAACTGATCAGGTTATTTTTTTAAAACACCTTGCTAGTGATAAATCTTCATTGAATTATGAGTTATCTTTTCTTACTAATTATAAAGATGCAAATTTTGAAATCCGCTAAACATTAGATATTATTTTGTACTTACTCTTGGCAGATAGTAGATAATACAAGGAAAAATCTCAATAAAAAAGAAATGTTTTAAATATTTTTAAATAACTCTTTATGAACCCTTAGTATTCTGCTGTTGGAGACGAAATTCAGTTTTTTCCCATGAATTGTCATAAAAACAATTCATTTGTAGGACTGAGTGATCCTTCTTACTCATGACTCAATATTACACCTGCTTATGAGTAATTTATTATCTCCAGGGATGCATTTGCAGAAATACAGTGATGTGTAGGAACAAATGTAATATTGAACTAGTATCAGTTTTCATTTTCAGTTGGTTTTTACTTTACTATACTACAAGTAAAGTAATTAAGAAAAATTCGGTAGTTGGTAGTTGATTGAAAGTCACTTGTCAGTAAGTTTCATTAGCGTGTTAGTTTTTGGATGTAAATGTCGTATATGTTTTGTCATTAAAATGTTTGTTCTTGGACCTCAGTTACAAGTAGTTGATTGGTAGTTCTCCCCCTTTACAAATTATTGGTAGTTTACACTATTACTTTACAGTCTAAAGTAACGATCGCTACTAATTCAGCATCCAGTACTAGCAAACTAACAACTAATTCAACTGTGAAACTAGAAGCAGCAGAGCTAAAAAGCGGAAGTGAACACTCTTACTTTTAAGTCATTCACTTCAACGTAATTGATTTCCGTGGGAATAATATCTTTATCAGTCTCATAGAGGTATGAATATTGCATTAGCTGAAAGTTAAAAGAAAGGAAAAACTGAAAGTCCATTATTTATTCTAACTGAAAAACAGAACAATCCAAGAATTTTTATTTTTAAAAATCTCTTATGAAATGCAAATTGGAATAAGGGCTATCCAAGGGTTATCAACTTAGTTCACATGAAGCCCATAAATTCACAGAAGATCAAAGGGTGTCCACGAGAAAAAATATTAGTATGGGGACCAAGGTGTCAAATTACAATTCATTCCAAATTTATGTTCATAAAGATAGTAAATTGAGGTTTGGAATGTTCAAACATTAGAAATGTATAAGTATAATATTTTAAAATGTTTTACTACTCTTTTTTAAGCTTTATACAAATTTCATTTTTTTACTTTACTATTAGTAAAATGCAGTGATCGTGAAAAAATTCGATTGCTAGATTATGACGGAATTAAATGTTTTGAGGTTCCCGAAGTCGTTTTATTAAGTTTTTTTGGTGATGTCTGTGTGAGTGTGTGTGTGTGTGTGTGTGTGTGCGCGTGGGTGGGTGGGGGTATGTACCCAAAGTTTGTGGACACGCTAGGGTCCAGAATCTTTCATTATCAGGTTGATACTTCACACAAAAATGGGCCTCTATTGAGCACACATACCAATGTTCTGTATACCAAAGAGCACACATGGAATAGGCACCATGTGAAGTTAACAAGACAAATGCTTAATAGTAATACGGAAATAATTATCCAGGAAAACCACCATAACAGACTTCTGATTATAGAGGTGCTGCACATCCTAGATAAGAAACCATCATTAAATGCCTAGGCTAGTGGTTTTAACAGGATTTTAAAGTTATATGGAGAAAAAAAGCGAAGAATGAGAAGCCCTGAGAAGTAGATAACACTGATATCACCAGTTGAAAATTGCCAACCCAACTGTAGCCTCCAATAATAGCACTGTTCATTTTTAACATGTTTTTTAACTTTTGTAGTTTGTATTTAGATTGTTTGTAGAATATACATTGATAATGGTTATTGAATAACCGAAACTGGTCTGTTTTTATTTTTCATAGTGTAGTGTAGTTATCAGTAAAAATAAATATTGATGAACTATAAAAGCAAATCTTTTGGTGAGCTTGTTTATGCTCTTCTGTGCCAATGGAAGTTCTTAATAAGAAGATTGGAAAAAGTATCGAGGAAATACGAGAGGATAAAGATTGGCAAGCAATTTAATGAAATATGTTTAAAAGAAGGCCTGCTCCCTAAATACGCAAATAAATATAATTATATATATTAGCCATATTAACTATACTAATTCTAATCTCACTTTCATGCATCTAGAAACTCTACAGATTTTTTTTGTATGGAGAACTTAATTTTCCAAAATCAGAAATGACGAGAAACTAATCTGGTTGGTAGAGAGGTAAACTTTCTGTGAAGTGGTCATAAAGCTCGAGACTCCTTCCCTAGATAACTTTATTAGATTGCTGCAAATAATCATTTACATGGAATGGTCTTACTTCAACTCTGTATTGGTTTAATCGTACAATAGTTTACCACTAAGCGTAAGGCTTGTCTAGAAAGAGACAGCTTCTTCAGATCTGCTTCACAATGTCAGATATCGATCACATTGAAGAATTATGTCAGATTCAGTTGGTTGCAGTAGTCGTCTGACGAGATAACACTTAGGCCAGGTGTTTCAAACTCAAGTCCTGAGTTTGAGTTAGAGGGCCAATTCGCTTGGTTATGGTCTCGAGAGCCATATTAAAGTAAGTTTGAACTGATAACGTAGTGGTATAGACTTGATGCACAGGCATGGCTAATGCTAGTTTAAACCAATGTACTGAAACTGGTCAAGTGCAAAGCCTATCTATACAAGACGGTCAGTCGATGAGTTCGCCATAACTACCCAGACCAAGTGATAACTTATTATTAAAACTTGCAATTAAAGATCATTATTGCTGGTAATTATAATGTGAAAGAAATTAATAAATAATGGTTATATGAATGAAAAGTAAAAATTATATCTCAAGTTAACAGCTTAGTTAAACTTTAGCTTCATTTATACCCCTGACTTAGACTAGAGATTGATGAACTTGTGAAAGCACACAATGAACATTCTACAATGAAAGTACTAAATTTTTCTTAAGTCAAGAATGTTTTGAGTAGGGATTTTTAACAAGTACCTGACATCTACAGGCTTGGGACCGATGGTTTAACATCCTCTTCGAGGGACAACGTACTCAAATTTATTTCATCTCCCGCTTGAATAAATCAAGGGCCAGAGTGGGTAACGAACCCTATATTTATCGGCCCAGAGGCGAGCGTGTAAGCCATTGGACTACCTTGGTAGTAGTCAATAAAACAAGGCACATTGTCTTCTATTTACCATAGGATAGTATAAAATCAAAAAGACTGAAACTGTAGACATGGAGAAAAACTTTTTAATATCGCTTACTTTTTTCATGTCACATTAGTTCTTTATCACTACTTTGGCATTAATTTATTAGTTAAATAAAATTAATATTGTAATCGTGACATTTCTACTAAATATGACATCAGTTTTTTCGTTCTTTTAAAGCTGCCCTGTTTGCTGAACCTGTATTTTTTTTCCTCTTTAAACAGGAGGACAAGATTTCTAATAACGGGACTGGTCTGGTCAAACGAGATAGAGCAGATCTTTACCCTAGAATATAGTATAGTCCGTTTGAGTCACCTGACACACAAGCAAGAATAAAAACTGAATTTTTTTTTACTTATGCTGCATAACATTTTGAAAGTACGTTTAGATGGAATATAAGTCATTGCACTATGACAAACAAGAAATCGTTTTTCCCTTTTGCTTCACAATTTTTACTGATCTACATATAAGCCAAACTAATCAGTTTATTAAAACCATAAGTACCGTCGGTTCATCAAATATAGTTTTTACTCATTTACTTAATAGTTATTATAGTACACATCTTTAAGTACTATTATTATTGTTTTAAGGATAAATAATGCACCCTCAAAGAATTATTCTATTCTCCTTTACAATGTTAATTATAACACTGGCGAGCTTTATTTCTTTTAAAAAGGCCAACACTCCAAAGAACCAGCTCCAAACGTATAAGTTCTGTTATACGAGTTCTGTTAGTATGTTATATATAACTACCTCGTATGTTGCGAAACTTCATCTTCTGTGGAGGATAGTGTCTTCACAGACTGTCGGCAAATATATCGGTGGTTTTTCAATTTTTTTTTTCAGATTTCATTAAGCATGGTCTGTAAACTGTCCATTGCTTGAAACAAGGACTCAGAAAAACCTGAATACCTGACGAATAATACACAGCAGGTTGATTCATACTATTAGGTAGAGATTTTGATGCTGTACTTACCTAGAATTATAGTGAGAAAACTTTTTTACCTGAGAAAACCATTCAAACTTTATATTTTCAAAAGCATTTCTCTGAAAAACATTAACTTCTTTTTTACTTTACTATAAGTAAAGAATAGTGATCGTGAAAAAATGTGATCTCGAGATTTTGACGGAATTATATGTTTTGAGGTCCTAAAAGTCGTTTTATGATGTTTTTGCGATGATGTCTGTGTGTGTGTGTGTGGGTGGGTGAGTGTGTTAGCATTACTAACACATAGGCCCTATAGAATAGATGATCCCTATTGTTTGGGAAGAATTATGCATGACGGGAAAGTCACTTTTTTTGTCAAAAACCAGTTTTTAGAAAACATTTTTTTCTCTTAAACTGCTAACTCTAGAGTTTTGAAATTTTGGCATTATCTTTGAGGTTACAAGTGAAATAAACGAAAAATGTATTCAGAATTTTAAAACAACGGGAAATATTTTTTTTTCATTAAAATCTAAACATGTTGACTTATAATTCAATATCAAAGCTTGAGAGAGCAATACAAGCCATACCGTTGAACAGATCAAATTGAAACTATGCTTAAAAATAGAACATTATATGGAAAATGATTTGAGATAATTTTTTTCAAAATTACATTCATCAAAGAGGCGTTAAAGTATGATTTCAGTTTTTAGAAAATGTTTTTTTGACGCTAAACGGCTCATTAAAAAAATCATGAAAATTTGGCAGAAAATTAAACAAAAAATTAGCAATTTATAAAAAGAAATCATGAAATTTCAATCACGGGAAGAAGCAATAAACCTATAGAAACTGTTTGTTTATCCTAGACTAAGTTGTTTATCCTAGCTATACTTGTCGAATATTTGATATTTTTTTACATTGTTTACATTGACTTAAAAATTTTTCGAATGAACCACTTAAATAAACTTGATGTTTATAATGGAAAACTTTAACTAATTTATTATTTAATAAAGGGTACGTGAGTACTAATAAACAGTTAGGGTACGTGAGTACTGACATATTGACTTATATGAGATATAAGAGGATAATATTATACATGTAAAAAAGTCCCCGCCAATAAACATAAATACGAGGTCGGATTAATAAGTCAGTGACTTTTTGAATTTCCCGTGCAGTTACTCCAAATGCAACAGTGCTGCCGTCATCTGTAATCTATTAGTGAACAACTATCTAATTATGAGCCACCTACCACGTGAAGTCGGTGTTTGATAGTCATTCAAAGCAGTGTATTTTTACGAAAATGGAAAAAAGTGAATTTCGTGTGCTGATTAAGCATTACTTTTTACGTAAAAAATCCATCACTGAAACTAAGAAAGACTTGATAAATACTAAGGGGACTCGGCAACATCAATTTCAATGGTTAAGAAGTGGTTTACAGAGTTCTGTTGTGACCAAGGAACAATCGAAACAGTGGGTTGCTGTGGGCGAACGGGGACCAAAGAAAGCCAAACAGAGTCTATCAGCCAACAAGGTCATGGCCACAGTTTTTTGGGATGCACGTGGTGTTATTCACATTGATTACCTCGAGGAAGGTAAAACGATCACCGGAGAATATTATTCAAAGCTTTTGAACAGAGTCGACGTTGATTTGAAGCAAAAACGTCCACATTTGGCAAAGAAGAAAGTGCTGTTCCATCAAGACAATGCACGTGTGCACACTTGTCTAGTCACGATGGCCAAAATCCACGAATTGGGATACGAACTGCTACCCCATCGAGTATATTCTCCTGATTTAGCACCCTGCAACTATTTTCTGTTTCCAAACCTAAAGAAATGGCTGTGCGGTAAGAGATTTGAGTAGAATGAACAAGTCATTACCGAAACAAACGCGTATTTGGGAAGCTTTGAGAAAACGTATTTTTTGGAGGGAATAAAAAAATTATAAAACGATTCAATAATATTTCTTAACAACATTGATTTTTCATAGGTAATAAATTTAGCTCCTGTCCAATCAATATGATGATTTTTATTTTTTATATGCAAGAATAAGGCACTACTTTTTTCCTGTCTACTTACGTTATATTGGTGTTGTTTTACACGTGTCTTTAATGATTTACCAGTTTCACCAATATAAATTTTATGGCAATTTTTGTACGAAATTTTATAAATACCACCGGACTCCAATTCGCTGGGAGAGTTTTTTATTAACATATTACCCACATTATTACGATTAGAAAACACTATATTAAAATCAAGTTGTTTGCCTAATCTTGGAAGGAGGTCCAATGATTCGTGGAATGGCAAAACTATAGAATTTGACAATAAAAGGGGCTCTGTTGAAGTATTAGAGAAAGTTTTTTTAGCACCCTTCAAAGCTAAATCGATATAAGAAGAGGGGTATTTTAATGAAAGGGCAATATATATATAAAGATTTCACATAAACACGTGAAATAACAATCAATGATCAAACCACAATAAGAAATGGGAAAACAAGACTAAGATTAGATCTTAGTCTTGTTTTCCCATTTCTTATTGTGGTTTGATCATTTATATATATATATATATATATATATATATATATATATATATATATATATATATGATCGTAACGAGTGTACCATCTCGAAAAAAAAAGAAAAAAAAATGATATTAGGAAGTACAGTACGCTCGAAATTCAACAAGTATCTTTACTTTTTGGTCACATTCGAACTCTATCATAGGGCATTGACAGAAATAACAAGAACAAGAAATTTTCTAATATTCATCGAGAAAATTGAACAATGAAAAGTGCTCTGTTTATGTCTGCTTTAGTTGTGTAGTAAATAAACATATGAATGGAATATAATATCAAAGTTAAACATATATATCTAAATATTGATATACAAAAAAAAACCAGAAATATACTGTAGATGAGTTTTTGTAAAATTTAATAATCAGGCCTTAAATAAATATTTACTGTTAATACTAGAAACTGTTAATAAAATCATGAATAATTGTTTTCGTGTTTTCTTTTCATGTTGAAAAAAAATATTCTGACATATATCTGAAAAAGTATTTCATAAATTCTTTAGTATGCTTTTACAGCTTAATCTTCCCATTTCTTTCACCACTCCAATCTTCTTCATTGTTTTTCTTGTTAAAGGAAATAACTTCAATAGGTTCCTGGGATCTTATTTCTTCAATCTTCGCAAGTGTTTATTTTAGTTGACATAACAACAACGTATAATAACGTTCATCTTAAAAAATTGCGAGAAACTTAATATCCTACTTTATATTATAACAACCACAGATGTTACTAATAGGATTCAAAGAAGAACATCTTAACTCATAAATATCCTTGCTCGACAACATCAAAATTGAGAAAAACCAAAACTGGTAGATTTGAAAAAAATTTCGCGGTAACATGTTATGATTTTCAATTTTTTTTCGTTATTTCTTTTCATTTAAATGTTTAGCATTGTATACTTATGATTGTAATAGTTTTCTTAATAATTATGGTGCATAAAGAATATCGTATTTTGAAAAAAAATGATACGTAAGTAAAAAAAAAGAAAACTATTCTTTCATTTATGGCCCACAAAAGTAAACATTTTTTGTTTTTTTCAGATAAAATTTTTGACCAGTATTTCCTGATTTTATCCATGTACTAGGAATTCCCATGACATCTCGAAAAACGCGACCTATCATCTAAAACTTGACCTATTGTTCTCAATCTATTAAGTTTCTCTCTGGTTATTCCCTGCCTTTCCTTTCATATTAAGAGATCTAATTATTAGATTATTCTTTTCTCCTTCTTATCGAGATTTCCCACCACTTTCTTATCATTTTGGCCAGTCATACTGTTTACAAGTAAATTTACAAAAATAACCTTTTTGGTGATTTCATTTCAAATTCTGAATTTTACGCAAAGAAAACATGACTATTTGGTCACTTTTCAGGTTCAAATCAAACATTCAATTTTATTTGAATTTCAAATCAACTTAGTATTAATTTAAATTTTTAAATTTTGGACTGGAATATTTAGATCTGCAATATTCTATTGGCTATAATTTTTTAATTTTTTATATTGTATTGTAACTAGCCATTTGCTCTCAAATGCACCTTATATCAGATGAAATTAACATAAGACGTAAAATGGAAACTCTGTTTGAAAGAAGGAGAAATCTCCTAACACATTTTGTATGAGTGAGTGTCAATCAATCGCCTTTCAAAGGTTAGAAATTTTTGATAAATCGTACTTAAAACCAACAGAAGTAAGAGTTCATTTTCCAAAAATATACTTATTGTGTTCATTAATGAACGCAAAATTGAAGTTGTTATAATAAAGACAAAGGGTAACACAATATGATATTTTGCCCACCGTGTGCACGAGTACGTAAGAAGTTTTGAGACCTCATACTTGTAATAAAGTTAATTATTGATTACTTATATTTCCTCTGAAATGTTCTGCATGAAACAGTTTTAAATGAAAAACAATGTTGGCTTCAACATTTTGATTTAAACTTGCAAAACTGACTGATTTTTGATAAATTTTGTTTCTAGGCTATTATTTGATTAATATCGTGCTTTTCATATAGTATATATATCTTTATCCCAGCTATTATATTCGAAGATTCATGAAATGAGATGATACATTCTAATTACTCACTGGTATGTTCAACAATATAGACCTACCAAAATTGTTTCTAACTGTCTACGAGTAATGAATAACACCACACATAGCTGAGTTATCACTAATAGCAGTGGACAACATTCTGTAGTAGAAAGTGCACTGGAACAAATATTAACGTCAGTATGTTCGTTGCAAAGTGATTTGTTTCATGAACAAAAAATTAGGCAAAGGCACTTAAGAGTGCAGTGAAAGGCACCCCAGAGCGCTGCGGCACTTCTACGATTAGTAAGTTACACCCCTAAGAAGTAGTAGCGTTACTTTAAAGTAATATAATGCTTTCTCAAGTAGAAAACTTCATTACAATGTGCTCAATCATCCATAGAAGTAGTAAACGAGATATTATTTTTCTTTGTATAATAATTTGTAATTTAATACTCAGTTTTTCTGTTTCATAATTTATACTTCTGCCTATGAAAAAGGTTTTAAATAAAGACCAAAACGTTGGCAATGAGAGTTTAATTTGAACCTGAAGAACTGACTGAGTCCCGATGAACCTTAGTTTTGTTTCTATTCCACGGTCGATACCTTTATCAATATATATATATATATATATATATATATATGTATTGGGAGCAGACCTTCATTTGAACATGTTTTGTTAAAAAATATGCTAATTTTTAATATTGTCCTTTATTTTATTTATTTTCATTTTTGTCCCACCTTTTCACAAAAAAGAAAGGCGAAAAGGTGGAAAACCATATTCAGGAAGTTCGAAAAATTCACTCGCAAAAGGACAAAATAAACATTGGCGTAACTTTTAACAAAACATATATATATATATATATATATATATATATATATTTTATTAAAGTAGACGGCAGCTTCCGCATTTACGACTTTTTTGCTCGTTTTCTCTAGTTTTCTTACTAGTTTTTTCTGGTAGGGAGTGATTTCATGGAGGAGTTGTCCCAGAGACATCAAAGAAATAATCTTTTAGCTTAATCAATAATATTATATTTTTTACACTTACAAGCTTTCGATTTTTTCATAAATCATCTTCAGGTATATATCATTATTAAACAGATTAAATTCACAGAATAAAATTTTTCTAAATGTTAAACAGACATTAAAAGGAATAAAAATTTAGATGTTAATAGAACTAAATGAACTTTGTGAAAAAACAAAACAAGTCCACTGTGACAAGTGTAAGGTTACAACTTGTCATTCACATTTCCTGGGGGTCCTGTCAATGTAGGCTTATTAAGTTTATAAGAACTATCAAAGTTCTTACAACTTGGTATTATGCCTATACAATTGGCCTGAATGTTCATAGAAGGTTGGACGTCCTTGATGTATAAGGCCTATCATCATATCGAGGATATGAAGGCGGCTGGTATTATTTTCTATTCTTAAACTTGTTGTTCCTTTTTCTAACATTTCCCTCGTTAATGTTGTGATTAACGAGGAAAATGTTAGAAAAAGGAACAACAAGTTTAAGAATAGAAAATAATACCAGCCGCCTTCATATCCTCGAGGCCTTATACATCATATATATATCATCGAGGCCAATTGTATAGGCATAATACCAAGTTGTAAGAACTTTGATAGTTCTTATAAACTTAATAAGCCTACATTGACAGGACCCCCAGGAAATGTGAATGACAAGTTGTAACCTTACACTTGTCACAGTGGACTTGTTTTGTTTTTTCACAAAGTTCATTTAGTTCTATTAACATCTAAATTTTTATTCCTTTTAATGTCTGTTTAACATTTAGAAAAATTTTATTCTGTGAATTTAATCTGTTTAATAATGATATATACCTGAAGATGATTTATGAAAAAATCGAAAGCTTGTAAGTGTAAAAAATATAATATTATTGATTAAGCTAAAAGATTATTTCTTTGATGTCTCTGGGACAACTCCTCCATGAAATCACTCCCTACCAGAAAAAACTAGTAAGAAAACTAGAGAAAACGAGCAAAAAAGTCGTAAATGCGGAAGCTGCCGTCTACTTTAATAAAATATGTTTACAAGAAAATCTGCTGCCAATATACACTAATATATATATATATATATATATATAAATATATTATTATTAATTTGTGCAGGTATTAAAAATAAAAAAAGCGTAGTGGTTTCAATTTTATTTTCATTTTTACAGATTTTCGATTCACTCAGTATCAATCATTTACAAAAAAAAAAAAAAAATTCTATTCTACATGATACACTTTAGATCATGAAATGCTGTCAACACACCACGAGTTTTTAAAATATCACTATCATTTTTGAAAGTAAACGTATGTATGGCTTTCTTTGATAGATTAACCGTGAACAGATTAACCAGTGAACAGGTCATTTGACAAAGGTCACTAGCGTCGTCCCGCGGGGCTCCCCACAAGCGCGGAACTCAAGGCGGTTGCCCCGGTTCGCCCTAGCTAGGACTGGCCTCAGAGAGAAGGTATAGCTGATGGTCAGGTGAGGATGAGGTATAGTGGTAGCTTGATGCTGTCAGAACTCGTTAGATATTAGGGTATGACTTTTAATAAGAATCAGAGCACTCTGGGATTCACCATCCAACAAAACTTAAATAACAGAACAGGTAGGACCCCGAATATCTAATCAACCCAGTAACGTGGCTTCTTACAACTAAAATTGATACCAACTAGCAAATAAGCTATAATTTTCGCATAGAGAACAGCGCGGAAAGGGGAAGCCTATAACTGTGAGTGGGAAACGGTTTTAAAAGACATGTTATTAGAATATTACTCATCATTCGTTTTCAATTTTCTTTTGTACTCCACCGGTTTTAGAAACAGTCTAATATCAAGAGCCTACTAAATATCTTTAGATATTCATTTTTTTTAATCAATGTTATCAATTGGTTATTGATTATATAACAGAAAAAGGTTAACATTTCCTAAAATTTTGCTATGTTTATATTTCTGTCCACTAAAGAAATGTTTTTAATTAAACAGTGTTTGAAAAACACAAATTTTGAAACATACAAAAATTTGAAATAAACTTGAAAAAAATCTGGAGTAGTATACACTCAACTTTACTATAAGTAATCATAATACCAAACTCTTTGATAATCAATTCAGTTTTTGATTTTCTAGGTTAGATATTCAACATATTTCTAAAACATTCCTTTAAAGTTTTATTATGTTCTTTGGAAAATCACAGTAGTTTTTAAAAGGCGGTTGTTTTAAAAACAAATACTGACACTAATCGGAAATGTATAAAAAAAATTCAGGATCTTCGTATATATATTTATATTTTATATATGTTTCGAATAATCTTATTATTGAAATCGTCAGGGATAAGAAAAAAAAACAGCCGCATGAAGAATATCCAAGAAGAAAGTAAACCCTGCTTTGTGCACTGGTACTAACCTGCTTTTCTCACCTGACGCATTCAGTTTTATCTTTCTTCCTGTACAACCTGTTTCAATCCTGAAAAAAACAGATAAAATTCATATATTATTATAAAATTTATACTATTTTTTTAAAAGTTTGCAAACAAAATATGTATTTATATGCACGGTAATTCCATGACATACGAGTGAATTCACACAACTATATCTCAAAATATGGTTATAGTGAGCTTCATATGAATTGTAATTTCATGTAAACTGTAGTAGTTCAATAAATTTTATTTCACAAAAACAAAAAAACTTGACACAAACATTTTTATTCTGGAACATATTCACTATCTAATTCGACTACCGCTTCCCACTTGCTTGGTAGCCTGTTCATTCCACGGGTGAAGAAATTGCTGTTCTTAGAGGCAATCCACTCTTTGATGGCGGGCACTATGTCATCCAAACTGTCGTAGACTTTGTTTCCAAGTCAATCTTTTATTGAACGATTAACGTGATAGTCAGTAGGCTCTTCTGCGCAAGAATACGGCGGATGAGGTAGCAGGTCTCAACTTTTGTCGGCGATAGATTTGACAACGCGACGTTGGATATGTAGACGGGCATTATCATGGTGAAACACGATATGGCTTTTTTAAGCAGTATTTTTGACTCTATTGCAGTGAGATGATAATTTGAATATATAAAAACCTTATTTTATTTTTACTGAAGTTTTACTAAAATTTTAAAATTTATTGAAAAAAGCTGCAATTAATCATGCACCTGCCTAATGTTTGGGAGTTTATTGAACATTTGTTTCCCGGTTACTTATATATCGCCTGTTTTAATTCCTTTTATCACATTATCGTACTGTAAAGTTTCATTGTGAAAACATTGTTAATTAATATTCAATTTATTGCACCTGTAATCTAAAATCAATACTTTTTCATTTTCAATTGTTCTAACATCATTAAGTATCAAAACTTGTTTACAATTTACTTCAGCTTATTTATTTATTTTATGATTATGATTTATTTCAAGAATGCTTCCTTGAAGAAACCGTTCCGAGGAACGGTCGAAACCGGTCGCAACGACACGAGGAAGGCGCCACGCATTCTTCAAGAAAACACTGCAGTAAAGGGGTCTAATGACAAACGCCACACACACTCAACTTCAACTTCAAATCATAATGCCCATAGCCCGGACCAGATTCTTACGAGGAACTCTTCTGCGTGAGGACGCCTATGCCATTCCTGCCCTCTGTGAAATTAAAGTAGGGACTGCGAGCCCTCTCCAGGAAGGACGGCGGATGCAGCCAAGCGTGTTAAGAAACCGACGGGGAAAAGGTCTACATACACCCACATCAATAGAGTTTACAGAAAACACCAACAACCAGTATCTAATGAAATCCACTAAGCCCATAGTAAACACCGAGTTCGACGAGGTACACTTCCAAGCCAGGACGCCAAGACCTTCATCCAACTCTATTGGAAAATTAAGTAGGGACTGCGAGCCCTCTCCCGGAGTGAAGGCTGAGGCGGCCGAGCAGACGGAGTGTGCTAAGGAGAAACGTGTTCAACGAATAAACACCCACAACCAATAAGAAGTGCCCAAAGTAATACGTAACAGGGATTGGCTCGTCTTTTACAATATATATATATATATATATATATATATATATGTGTGTGTGTGTGCGAAAATTGAAAAGTGGTCCATTAGAACTGAAAACTAAAAAAAAACAAAAGTAACAAAAAGAAAGAACATCGCAGTAAATTGACTTTTCAGTATTTCCTACAGTCGTTGTGAGGATAAGGTGTGATAAATTGAAGAGATGGCAGTAAACTAATCATTGTATTCTCGTTAATATATATATATATATATATCTATATATAATATCAGAGGAAATGGTAAAATGGTTAATTGAATAAATATCAGTAATATTCTACCAAAACACGTTGTCACTAGGAGAAGAAATGCTAAGCTGAGGTAGTGAGTGGATATTATAAATATGTATAGATTTTTTTTTGGATAATTGAGAAACTTTGTATGGTATTGTAAACGGATAAAAATATTTTAAAATGATTGAAAACTTTAGTTTTTTCTTTAAATTTATGTTTACGTTAGTTTTAGATACTCGTATATTTGAAGGACATCTGTAGAGTTAATTAAAGCTTGTTTAATTAATATTTAGTATGTAGTAATTAGGGATAAAGCAAATGAGATTGTTAGGAGTGGGATTGGTTTGAAGGAATGTGGCACCTCTTATGTGGGTTTATGTGCCACCTGCTCTCGCCCCCCACTTGTGACTTTTGCTTTCGTCATTACGCCTTCTCCCATATCCTCCTCAATTAACCTTTAATCTAGTCATTCTCTTTGACATGTTACTTAAGGATAAAAGACAACCCTTTTCAATTCCTTATCAGTAACTTAACCTAGCCAACTAATCACATTTTAAGACCTGTCTTCGAAACAGGATACAAATTAGGAGCTGAAATAGAAGCCAAAGTATCCTGGAAAATCAATAAACTTGCTCCTAAAGCTGATTTATTTAAAATAAGGTAGTTTATTATGTTTCTGATGATTGATGATTAATTTGGTTAACCAGTATTAACTAAGTAACCAAAAATTATACAAATATATATATATATTTCATTAAAGTACACAGCAGCCTCTGCGTTAACGACTTTTAAGCTGGTCTGCTCCAATTTACGAGCACGGGAAAAGAACACATATATAAAACAAAAATGGAGAAAAACTCTATCCAATCAGAATGTGCAAATTAAAATTACGAGCCAGTCAGATTGCAGGATCAGATCAACTAAAATCCGTCATTTCAGACGTGATACGTTTGGTTGACTGTGCTAGTCAGCCTAACCAAACGTTCAGCTTAAAGGAACGTTCTTAACCATAGAGCAGACCAGCTTAAAAGTCGTTAACGCAGAGGCTGCTGTGTACTTTAATGAAACATGTTTACGTGAAGATTTGCTGCCATCATACACAAATATATATATATATATACAGGTGCTGTATAAACAAAAAATGGGTCATTACAATATGTGATTATTACAATGGGTTACTGCAAAATTATTACTAAATAATTTAGTAATAGTATGAGAACTTACATAAGAAATAAGAAAATTTTTAAATAGGAAAAACTATTATATTTTAGATTACTGAAGACTGACAATGCTAAGTTTACAAAACTTTTGAGTAGACTGATATTATAATCACAATTATCAAGAGTAACACTAATTCAGTATATGTTAGTGAGATTATAAAGCATACTTAAAAATAAATTTCTTATATTTTATATATTTCAGTTTGGTTTTAGATTTGATTCTTTTTATTATACATTATTATTGTTCTACTCCTTTGTTAATCTAGCTTTCTATCTAAAATAATCATTTTATCAAAATAAAAAGTGTGCTGTTCTTTTGTGTGAAATGCAATTGCTGTTGTTTTACTTTTATTCCTTTTTATTAAATAAGAATGTAAATATATTCTTTCTTTTAGAAAACGGTACTGTGGAAAGGCAAATCATTTGTTTGTATAAATATTTTTTGTTTGTTTTTAAGTTGAGAGTTTTGACTTTTTTCAATTTCATGTTATCTGATCTTTTTATTAAGTTAAATAATAATAATAGATAATTTTAATAATAATAAATAATAAGATTAAAGGTTAAAAACTAAAACCGAAACACAATATACTAAAAATTAAAAGACTAAATACTAAAAACAAATGTTAATAACTATAGTTAAAAAAACTTAAAGACAAAGGAAGTTAGTGCACCTTACTAATTTTGATACCTGACCAATTCTCAAGACAGTGATAATTTGTTCTTTTTCCTTACTACATTTTTTTTTCTTTATACCATAACTACAAATATTGATGTTATCTAATTTCAAAGAGACGTGTTACGAATAAAACAAACAAAGAAGAGTTAAAAACAGAGTTAGTCAACATATATTTGTTTGCATACTGAAATCAACTTTTACTATTATATACAATTTTTTCTTGTAGTAATAATATTTTTTCAGGATATATTTATATTAAGTTTTAAGATTTATGTATTAAAGTTTTTGTTTAAATAATAAAAATCTTACCACAGGGCACTGAGGACGAAGGCACAGTTAAAAAAAATTGAAGTAAACAATTTGATTAACCTGTATAAAAATTTTTTTTTATACTTTTTTATAATTTTTTTTACTCCTTGAAAAAAAACCACAATAATAAAGTGGGAAGAGAAAACTGTGCAGAAACGAAAGCATGATAACAAAAAAAAAAATCATATTTGTAACCTCTTTAGCCACTTTTACTTACTTTGTCAAGAAAACGTTAACGTATGCTTTGAACGATTAGAAATAAGCTATGTAGGTCCTAGTTTTGGCATAAGCTATCGGGGTAACCAAACCTTCCTGGTGCGGGAATGGAAGAAATCTCTGCAGTCCAGGCAAATGATTTTTCCTACAAAGCCACTAGAGGGGTTCACTAGAGATAATTATTTATAAATGAGAATATACTAAATTCTTTATTTTTTTTTTCATATTTTAACGTATCACGTAAACAGTATATATGAGTTCAAATAACCAGCAAGTTACTACGTTATTAAGTTAATTTATAGCTTTTAAGCCAAAACTAAATTAATTATATATAGCCTTTAGTCTTTTTTTTTTTTTTTTTATATTAAGTAAATTGAACTGAGACTTATAGAAGCACAGTTAAGTTGAATGTTAGGTTTGTATGAATGATAGCTGTTTATGACATAACATCTTGATTACTCTCGGGAGATTTCAGCCTTTTGATAATGACCTTGACTCCTTGACCCTTGGATGCTCAATACGTGACTGCAGTTTTCATAACTTTGTCATGGTTATTTTTCGATAACCAACTCCCAATAATATCCATTAAAGCTATAATTTAAACACCTACTGTACCATTGTAAAATTGTTTTGCTTCTTTTTTTTTTACCATGTGCTAAACGCTTAAAAACTTTCACCATTATTATCAATGATTAAAAAAGTATTGCTCATTAATTAATTGACACCTGTTTATTTATTCTAAAGCTTTATTATTTGAAATATAAACGTCCTGGTATCCCATATAAATTAGAGCAGGAATCATAAACGTGCACCAGGCACCGTGCACGATTGTGAACTAGTACCAGAAACTAATACAGATCTTAGAACCATACATTAATTTAACATACAGGGCAAGTTCCATGGAAGTATTTGAATAGAAAATCAAATTAATGGTATATTATAAATATTTTTATGTATGATTTCTAGGTAGAAACTTTCATCATTTTTGTTGATAAATAAGAGTTACTCTTCTTGAAAAAGATAACAAAAAATCGCTCATTTCAATATCAAGTAATTTATTTTATTATTAATAATGCTTATTAATTATGAGAATTCACTCACTGGCAAAATATAAAAATATTGGAACTTATGAATCAGAAGTCCTTGTAAAGAGACAAGTAGAACCAACTATGATAAAGAAATGAGAATAATGCAGTCACCTGATGAAGGAACAATGAAATAAAAAATATTAATAACTTTACAGGGAGACGGCGTGTTCAAGACCACTACAACTGGATCATAACATCTTGGGTCGGAGTCAGCTGTCTGTTCAACATTTAACGAAATAGCGGAAAACAGGGTAACTATTATTTTTTCCTTATGCGTTTATTTCATTTACGTTTATTCATTTCTCATGGATAGGTATATAATATTATATATATATATATATATAAACCAGATATTTCACCTTAGAACTAATTCACGTCCTGATGATGAATGTTGATCATTCGAAACATGTCGACCATAGGAGGATGTACATTTTGTGTAGACGAAATAACGAGAGTGTTATTTAGAAAAATTGAGAAACTTGTTAAGAAACAGGTATCAGCTAAATTTGGTGTCATTTTCAATAATGTGTGTGTCAAAGAAGGACTGCTAAAAAAATTTACGAATATATATATGTATATATGAACTGGCAGCAGATATTTAGATCTTCATTCATATATTGTTAAATAGCAGTACAGATTCAGCATTAACAATCTTTTCAAATAACTGCTATTTTTTCCTAGCTACTTTTCTATGATATTTTTTTATCTTATAATTAGATGTCATGAAAACTTTCAAATTTCTATAGCATCTAGAGCTTCACTATCATGAATTTTAATATCTGTATGAAGTGGCAGCAGATCTTTATCCAAGCATATACTCTTAAATATCTAAGCAAATCATAGAAATGTGGTTTGGGAAAAAGAGTAATTATTAGAAGACATCGTGAATCCAGAATCTTTTCTGCTATTTAACAACGCATATAAGTGTTTATATATATATATATATACAAAACTAAAGTATATCGGGACTCGGTCAGTTCTTCAGGTTCAAATTAAACTCTCAATGCCAACGTTTCGGTTTTTATTTAAAAAGTTTTTCTTAGGCTCATATCACATCCATATATTCATCTTATATCCTCATAGAAACCCATAATTATTATCCCAAAATATATAAATATTGATAAAAATATCGACTGTGGAATAGAAACAAAACTAAAGTTTTGTTCACTGTCAGGTGTTCATTCAAACTAGATAGTTGTTGTTGAAATTCACAGTCTATTTTTCTTTGTCAAATAATTTGTAATGTAATACTTAGTTTTTCTGTTTCAAAATTTATACTTCTGCCTATAGAAAAATGTTTTAAATAAAGAGCTTAATTTGAACCTGAAGAACTGACCGAGTCCCGATAAACTTTAGTTTTGAATATATATATCAACTTCATAATTTAATTTTTTTTCATGTTATGGTAATTAATTCTAATTAATTAGTGTCCCCTAATGTCTTGATATTAATATTGATGGCTACAAATATTGACGAAACGTTGGTTGATAGTTTTTTTTTGGATAGTTATTTAACGCTGTACCAAGCTTCGATAAACGAAAATAATGTACTACATACTTATGTAGTTGAGATAAAAAACGTTGATATATATATATATATATATATATATATATATATATTGTGTACAATGGCAGCAGGTCTTCCCTTAAGCATATGTTATTAAAATAAGCAGCAGCTTCTGCATTGACCAGTTTCTTGTTGACACTCTCTAGTTTTCGTATCACTTTGCGGTGAGACTCTGGTAGCTTCCAAAGAAGGTTAGCAAAAGACATTAACACACACAATGAACTTTAGGTCAAACACGAAAACACTTAAATAAACCACTTTCTTTAAAATGCCGTTTTAATCATTAAAATAACAAACTAAATAAAACAATACGTACGAGCTTTCGGCTGATGGTGAATGACAGCCGAAAGCTCGTACGTATTGTTTTATTTAGTTTGTTATTTTCATGATTAAAACGACATTTTAAAGAAAGTGGTTTATTTAAGTGTTTTCGTGTTTGACCTAAAGTTCATTGTGTGTGTTAATGTCTTTTGCTAACCTTCTTTGGAAGCTACCAGAGTCTCACCGCAAAGTGATACGAAAACTAGAGAGTGTCAACAAGAAACTGGTCAATGCAGAAGCTGCTGCTTATTTTAATAATATATATATATATATATATATATATATATATATATATATATATATATATATATATAATAGAATTTAAAAAAGAACACATAGAAAGGAAACCACTGAACTCACTACTATATTTCGATGTCCTCGTCTTTAGGAAAAGAAGTGAATCGCTCCAAAGGCTGATAACGACTGGAGTCGTTATATATATAACGACACACACATAACAGATTCAATAATATATCGACCGTTTGATAGAATAGGTGTGTTCTCTAATCGGGGTTCGGTCAATTTTTCAGGATAAAAAATCAAACTCTCGTTGCCAACGTTTCGGTTTTATTTAAAACCTTTTTCATAGGCAGAAGTAAGAATTTTTTAACTAAGAAAATGAAATTTACATTATTTAAAGGAACAACAATGTTAGCCGGACAAAACCTTCGACTAGACTGTTTCGACTAGTCTAGTCGAAGGTTTTGTCCGGCTAACATTGTTGTTCCTTTAAATAATGTAAATTTCATTTTCTTAGTTAAAAAATTCTTACTTCTGCCTATGAAAAAGGTTTTAAATAAAACCGAAACGTTGGCAACGAGAGTTTGATTTTTTATCCTGAAAAATTGACCGAACCCCGATTAGAGAACACACCTATATATATATATATATATATATATATAGTTCAAACCACAAGAAAAAAGAAAAACAAAAGAAATATATATATCAGTTCAAAAATGAAGAAAAGCAACACACAGAGAAAGAGACACACTTACAATCTCAAATTTTTGGATGATCCGTCTTCAGGAGAAAAGAGAATGGGCGACCAAGCACGCCGGAAACACAACGGCAGGAAACAGGGTTTCCGAAAATTTGAGTTTGTAAGTGTGTTTCTTTCTCTGTGTGTTGCTTTTCCTCATTTTTGAACTGATTTGCGTCCAGTCTGGATCGTTTTTTTTGAATTTTGAGTAGATATATATATATATATATATATAAATATTATAAAGACGAATGACTCAGTGTCAACACTAAGTTTTATTAAATGATCTAATCAGTCCTTGAAGCTGTACATAATTTGAAACAATATATTTAGCAAGACGATACATAAGGAATGTTGGTTTCTTCTCACAATGTATTTACTAAAACTTTATTTAACTTCTTTTCTAAGGAGCTTTTGATTTGTAGTTTTAATTCATTATGCTAAAGCAAAAGAAAAAAAAAAGATTGTTTATTTAAAAGAAAGTGTGGAAAGAGAAGTCCATTATGCGAGGCTTTCTTTAGAAATAGTAGATATAAATTAGCGACTCTGGATAAGAGGATGGTGTTGACATGAAGGCTGGAGGGTTTTCGTTGAAGGCTGGACAAAGAGGTTGAGCGGTGCAAACACCTACCCGACACACACCCAATCCTAAATCCACTTTCCCCATTGTGTACTCCTCTCATTTCTATCTCCTTAACAAAATTCCATTCTCTCCCACTCTTGAGATATATAGTTTTCTACTCTTTTTTAATGTAAAGATATGTTTTTTATTACAAGAAGCATTGTATGTTATTTTTTTTTCATATAATATGTTTGTGGTTAGCGTACTGATAGATATACGGCAAGCTCAGGTAGCGAAACACATTCATTTAGGGTGGTCATTAACATTCAGGTAGGTAGTTATAACATACCTGACGGCTGTTTATGCCAATACCTATGTTAGGCGAGGCTGCTGTGTCGCCCCATAAGCATACAAACATATTGTATATCGAATATTCAACATTCTATAGATCAGAGCTATTTTTTCAATTGTTTTCCTTTTTTCATTGTGGTTTAAACTTCATATATATATATATATATATATATATATATTCATCATGATTTGTTTTCTTGACCCAATATTTATATGATGTAATTTTTTTGGACCTCAAACCTCAAAAAAAATTACATCATATATATATATATATATATATAAACTAGAATTTAAAAAAGAACACATAGAAAGGAAACCACTGAACTCACTACTATATTTCGATGTCCTCGTCTTCAGGAAAAGAAGTGAATCGCTCCAAAGGCTGATAACGACTCATATATATATATAAATAAAGATTTCACATAAACAAGTGAAATAACAGTCAATGATCAAACAACAATTAGGAAATGGGAAAACAAGACTAAGATCTTTCAACCGTAACAAGCGGTCTTAGTTTTGTTTTCCCATTTCCTAATTATGGTTTGATCATTGATATATTAAAGTTACAGCTAGAGAACACAAGAAAAAGGACTAACACTCACGAATCTCGATAATTTCGGCGTCTTGCCGTCTTCAGGAGAGAAGAAAAAACAGAAAATAAAAAGGAGAAGGAATGAAGGAACGGAGACGTAAATGCGTCCGTTCTATATATATAGCAACTATAATCACAAAGAGAACACACTTAAATAAAACAGAAACTCACTACTATATTTCGATGGCTTCGTCATCAGGTAGATAGAAATGAATTGCTCCGAAGATTGGCAACGACTGGCTGGTGGCCTTGAAGAAGCACTCAACTCCGTAGCCAACTTACGAAGGGAGGGTAGACAAAGACAGATAAAGAAATAAATAATAAACCAATGAAAACATTTAAATATAAACTATTGACACATTATAAAAACCCAGCTAAAAATAAAAATAAGTAAGTAAACAAATTAAGAGACTAAGAAAAATCAAAGGAGTAATCAACGATTGAGTTAAGACCAGGAGCAGCATTTACCTCCCAAAGGATTGATAAGTTATTCTTCTAAAGCTCTTAGAGTGACTTTAGAATTAGTTTCAGTTGAGGTATATATATATATATATATATATATCTATATATATTAATCTTAAAACCGCAGTAAGAAAACAGAAAAATGACTAAGATCTTTCAATCAAAACAAGCGGTCTTTGTCAGAGTCCAAATGGTACTCAAAACTGGTGAAGGCCGCTTGATTTGGTTGAAAGATCTTAGTCATTTCTCTGATTCCTTACTGTGGTTTAGACGTTGATTTTTTTTTTATTTCGCGTTTTTATTGTGAAATCTTGTTATATATATATATATATATTTCTTTTTGTTATTACGTAAATGTTTTAACTTACTCCTCTCACTGTAATAGCACATTTATGATAATATTTCGAATCATATCACATGCTAGTCAATATAGATCATATAGTACACCTGTACTAAAATGTCTAACTAAAACTAAGTATTACCAACTTACTTGTAAAAAAAATACAATAATGCATTTGTAAAATAATGCATTTATTCTACAAATTTAAATTGCATTTATAATTATAAATATAGGACCATTAACCAAGTCGTTTAATTGTAAACTGTAAATCGATAATTGTAATCCATGCAGGGTTCAATTGCATTACTCTCAAGTAATTAATGTTAATTTGTTAACATTAATTATTATAATAGCTAACGATGAATTATTAAGTTTAATCGAATTTTGATTTTGATATTTATTTGAGTATATTAGTTAATGAGAGAATTGAACTTATTTTTTTTAACGAGTATGATCTCACGCAATATAAGATCACAGATTGCAGGCAAAAACGTATCCGGAATAAATAAATGGATCCGGTAGTTAACACAGAAACGCTAAGAAAAAAAAGAAACGTTTAAAGTCACGCAAGCGTATATTGGAGAATATAATCAGGTATGTTTATACTTTTAAGGTAGATCCACTTAAAATAAATAAATATTTTCAACCAAAATAAAAAAAAAAGTTAGAGCGCTTAACTTTAAATTAGTCTTTGCTCTGAGACTTATATTTCTGTTCTAAACTGAAAATTCAATTTAATTTCAATCTTTAAAGTATTTGGGTCAAACAAACAGATGTTAGTATATTTTGTAAAGTTAAAACAAGTTCTAACGTTAAAATAAACATTTGTTTTATTTGTAGGAAGAAATCAGCAGAACTGTTATCTAAATGGGACTTTTAAGTTTTGAGAATATCTTTCCAAGTCCAATACTGATTAGTTTTACATAATCACATAATTAGTTTTAATCAGGGTCCTTGAAAAGAAAAAAATGTACCGGTGGAAGAAAAGGTTCCTCTTTCTAACTTGATGTATATATATATATATATATACGAGTAGGTATATATATATACCTACTCGTATCTTATATGTATTTTGTTATTGAGGGCTAGGTCAAATAAAAGAAAATAAACTCCTTCCTACGCCGACGTTTCGATGAATTTGTACATCATCTTCAGGGCTAAAATGATGTACAAATGTAAAATTATGTACAACATAAAACTGTATGATGTACAAATACATCGAAACGTCGGCCTAGGAAGGAGTTTATTTTCTTTTATTTGACCTAGCCCTCAATAACAAAATATAGAATAGAATAGAATAGAATAGGTCAAGAACAATTTGTGGAGATTATATATGTATCCTTTGTAAAGTTTACAATTCGGTTTCTATATACATCTTTTATTGTGAATGTATGTGTGTATATGATTTAAAAAATACCCAACATCATAACCCTATTCAGTTAAAAAAAAAAATGAAAAAGTTACCAATTAAATGATGATAGTTTCGTATAGATCTGAGGTCCCAAAGTGGGTTCCACGGAACCCAGGTGTTCCTTAACGGACAGTGTGGGGTTCCACCAAAAACATTTAAAAAAAACATTTTTCTTGTTTTTTTCTTTTTTTTAGTGGGTATGGATTTATTCAGTGTTTCTTCTGAATTATGAAACCTAATAATGTGTATATCTACTTCTTTTTCCTCCAAAGTAGTGCTCCCACTTGGATGGAGTTTATTACAATATTTTCACATGCTCCATTTTTTTATATTACATGTGTATAATATTGATATAGTGTATCTACTCATACTCGTAAGTAGAAGTGGTTAAAATTTGATTCATATTTAGGATGAATCACTTATCAGTTTTTGAAGATATCTTATTCCCAAATTTCCTGCTATTGCAAAAATAATACTTGACACATTGCTGCCATTTCCACTACTTACTAGGTATGTTAGGTTAGGTTGCAGTGGCAGTTCCACTAGGGAACACACGTAGGCCGAGCATTGGCCCTTTGTGATAACACACAATGAAGATTGATTCTACAGTGGGAGTCCTAAATTTTGCTTAACTCAAATGTATTTAGAGTAGGGATCTTTAACGAGTACCTGACATAGTACAGACTCGGGACCGACGGTTTCACGTCCTTCTCCGAGGGACAACGCGCTCAGATTTATTCACCTCCCGCGTGAATAAATCGAGGGCCAGGTGAAGATCGAACCCCGGTCCTATCAGTTCAGAGGCGAGCACGTAAACCGCTGAGCTAGCCTGGCCCCTACTTACTTAGGTAAAACTGGATTATCCTTTTATACTGCCATAAAAACTAAGTACTAAAGTAGACTCAATGCTGCTAATGACTTGACAATCAAACTCTCAACCATAAAGCCAAAAATGCCTACAAAATAAAGTTTATGTTAAAATTGCTAGTAATTCTGTTCTATGTGTTATGTACTTGTGGGGAATATGAACATTTAAATCTTTTAGTTTTGAATGTTTATTTGAAATAATCATTGCAATAATATTACTTTATAATTGTTTTTAAACATATATACTATTTATTAAGGCATGTGAAATAATTCATATTATGATTGTATAAAATTAGAATTTGGGGTTCCCGGGAAAATAACTGAAGCAAAAAGGGTTCCGCGTCGAAAAAAGTTTGAGAAACTCTGGTATAGATAGTAACTCAGTGACAGTCGGTATTGTTACTCCTTGTTCTGACTATTACTGATGTTTGACAGTTTGGCAAGAGGCTTTTTATCCAGATTTTTCAAAGATGTAGGTTGTTTCCGTTTGGATTAAACTATAGGCATGAAGAAGATAAGATTAACAAAATTAAATATTTGCTCAGGGTGATTACTGAGGACCGATATATCAAAAAGCTACCGCCGTAATCTGACCGTTGGGAAGGATTGGAATTAAATTCATGAAAGGGAGCAGTTTTTTATAGATTACTTGGTAAAATGTCCATTATTTCAGTCTGTTTTTTTTTTCATTCCCGTAACTCGCAGACTATTTCTCTGTAAAAAAAAATTACAGTCAATAATAGTCCATATACAGGAAAATGCAAACCATGTATTTTTTTAATGCCAGCTACTTGAAAAGAAGTAAAATTTAGCTTTTTTTATTTATTTTAATCCACACAGGGTCTGTCTGAATTACAGAATAGGATCAAAAAATGGAACCTGGGAACCCTGGAGAGTAATGGTTGTGACAGTGCACTCATAACTCCCTTTTTTCTTCAGTTCAATAAAAAAATGCAGCTATAATTGGTCATTTCAATTTTTTTCTTTGATATTCATTGATCCTCTAGACCAGTGGTTCTCAACGGGGTCCACAGAGGATTACCGGGGGTCCCCCTAATTCAAGTATTCAAGTAGTATTCTGAAGGTCCATGACTCGCGGTTAGAGCTCTATGTTAAGTTTAAATGAATTTATCAGCAAACCAAAAATAAATCAAAGCGTAGTAAGCTTTGGCCGTACAATATTCAAACATAATTAAAATATAAGGCCTAATATCCTCGTCAGTATGTTAAAATGTTCCAATGTTTTAAAATTTTCTATTGCACTTCTCTTTATGGTACATTCAAAATTGATTCTGTTACAATTTATTTCAGGGTACTTTATAAAATGTTAATGAAGAAATATTTTGTTATTGTTTTAAAAACATTTTTGTATTTCGGCATGCGTTGTAGATGTAATGAAATTATTTCATAATTAACGATATTCATTTACCTAAAAACAAATATTTATTTATAAATTTGTATAATTATGTTTTTTAAGTAACCGGGGGGAGTGGGGGTCCACAAGCAAAACAAAGGTTGAGAACCCTTAAGGGCCCTGGTACGCCGCACCAGCTGAACTCTTCTCTTATAGGGCCTGGTTTTAATGAATAATTAATAATATATATTTATCTAAATTCAAAAACGAAGAAAAAATCACACATAATAAAAGCACCGAATCCTTAAGGATCCTAGGGTAGACCTAAAACTGTAGACCCTCGTGGGGGGTCGGCCATTCACATAATAAAAGCACACACTAAACAATCAATGATCAAACCGAAATATGAAATGGGGAACCGTAACAAGCGGTCTTCTTCAGAGTCAAAAACCCAAACCCAGAGTCAGTTGGGTTTTTGACTCTGACGAAGACCGCTTGTTACGATTGAAAGATGTTAGTCTTTTTTCCCCATTTCATATTGTGGTTTATATCATTGATTGTTATTTCACGAGTTTATGTTAAATGTTGTTATTACTAAACAAATACTTGATGAAGAAAAATACCTATCACTGTATTTTAGCTACAGTTAAATGTGAAAACTATTACTTCATCAGTTGCTTTTTTACTATATTGTATATACAATCATAGCAATATGCATATGAATATGCAAAATATGCAATCATAGCAGTTCATAACTAAAGGAGAAATTTATTACATTTTATAATGGATAAATATTTATTAATTAATTTAAATATATTAATATAAACATTTTAATAAAAACTCCATGAAACACTGTATATCAGGTCGTTAATTTAACATATGCTCGTCTTTAAAACTTAGAGTGTTAAGGACTCGTGAAACTAATTATTATATTCGTTAGGTTACTGAGCAGTAGAACAAGAAAACACACATAGGCCGAACATCGTCTCTCTGTGATACCACACAGTGAAAATTATTATATATAGTTCGGTTATAGTTATATTATAAATAGTTCAGTTATAGTTATAGTTTCGCAATAGTTCTATTATAGTGTTGTCACACCTAGGTGTGACAGTTCAAAGAAATGATCGAGCCTGGAGGTATGAAAATAAACGATAACATAGAGTTTGCCAGGATATTTTTAATCTCGTTAGTGATAAATGTAACTAAAAACATAGCGCTCTCCATCGAGTCTTCAGTGTCTTGAGATATGTAGCCTTGATGTCAAAGTAAAAGATAAGGCACTGTCTAGAGAGCTGATAATGAACAAAAAAGTATTTTATCTCAGGGAACTTTTAAATTAATTGTAGTTAGTAACAGTAAAATGTTGCCTCCTCTGCTATATCGTTTTATAGTGTGATGCCACTTCGATTCCGTTATTGCTTTGATGACAAAGTAAAAGATAGTCGTTGTCTAGAGAACTGACAGTGAATAAAAAGTAAAGGGTAATATTTAATAAAATTTAGTGCTTCCATCACTAAAGATTTATAGAGGCCTAAAAGTTCAATCGTTGGCATCTAGAGAACCTTCCACCTACCTGAATAAACAGTATAGGGTCAACTTGAAGCATAGTTTCCACAAGAAAGATTTAGCAGCGCACTGCAGGTTCAACCATATGAGCATCTAGTACCTTCCGCCTACCTATGAATATCAATAGTTCAAAATTGAAGCATGGCCCCACATTAGCTATGCATTTTTTTATTGTTCACCAGGTGCCCATATGAAGTCTAGAAGGCACATTAGAAGTATCAAACTTAAATGAAATGGCCGATAGCATATTTTAATGTATAACGTGAATGAAGTAGGAATTAGCATCGTATGTCAAACCATTAATCCTTATTCACCAGGGTTACCAGGTTGCCATTTTTTGACCTAACTTTGTCAGCTACTGAATTATCTTAGTATGACTAGTGTCAAGAAAATGTCGTGCATTGGTCAATTTTTCCTCCCAAAGGTCATAATCTGAAGAACAATGAGTGTCCGAAACGCGTTGTTGTTTCTTTATAAAAAGTTCTTTGTGTATTGACTAATTTCTTGAATTTCAATTACAGTAGCTGATTACAGAACTGATGGATGAGCAAAGAAAGAAGTATTTTGATACCAAGGTAATATTGATTGATTGACATTAAATGTTTTGGATGCTCCCCGACTTAAGGTTGTTGTTGTCGGCAGTGACAAAGCTACAGGTAAATGGTAGGACAAGTGACAAGGCTTGGACGGCGGTTGAATGGTGCAGTGGGACAGTAGGTTGGCTGGACCTATGGAGGGGCAAGGTCGCATATCTTCGCCACGGTCACGGTCAAAGAAACTCCACACACACACTCTCTCACCACAACCGGACGTCCAACCCCCCTACCAACCAACTACTCTTCTTTATTGACCAAACACGCTCCACATTCAAATCTCCTCCTAACCAAACCATGGCTAGCTGATTTTGCATCAAGCCGAAATAAAATGCAGATATTCTCAAAACTTTAAAATTGTATTTCTAGTTTTATCTTCATCAGGTTTTGACAGATTTTTTTTTTAAATTAGCTCAGGATGCTGGAAAACCTTTGCGTCAAGAATTAAACAAAACATGATTATTAGATAAATATTTGATCTGGAGTGGCCTACACTCAAGTTTACTATAATATCAAGCCGACGCACCCACCCATCCACCCACACACACATACATCATCGACAAAACTTCATAAAACTTTTTTTGGAACCTCAAAACATGTAATTCCGTCAAAATCTTGGGATCAAATTTTTTCACGATCACTATACTTTCCTTATAGTAAAGGAAATAATAAGAAAATTGCACTTTGATTAATAGTTGTTACACCCAACGTCCACAGTTCAAGGTTTTTGCCTGTCCTGCTATGTACATAAGTAATGACAATTAATATTTTCCACCCCTTTTACCCATAGCTTCGATTATTCATCATGAATTATCAAATTTATTCTTATTCAAGTATAAAATGACAATATTTTTAGTCCTGCTGGGGATTTTAAAATATTATTATTATACTCATGGTAAGATAAAAATTAAATAAAATAGTCACTACATGCAGATGTTTAATGACCTAAACATCACATTTCGAACTCGTGGTCTTCTTCTTCACGTTTAATTCTATGCTATGAAGTCTGAGATACAACTGCCATTTTGTTACCGTCTCCTTTTCCATCTTATTCTGTTTTATCACCACTTTCTTTTCTGTTTATTTTTTACCAATTTATTTTCTTTTTCCTCCTCTTGCAGATCTATATCTCTTCTCTCTGTTCTTTTCCTACTTTTTTAATTTGTAATCCAGACTTTCCTGCAAAGATTTCAACTTGAAGAAGAACACTACGTGCTAGAAAACCATTATTTAATTCATGAAACATTTGTATGTTAAGATTAGCTTTTTGTCCTGAAACTTGTACATAATACGTAATAAATGATAATTGGTAATAAACCTCATTTATTATTATATTATTTATTATAATGCATCATTCATCACACCACTTTTTGGACTCCTCCATTGTCAAGAGCCAAATGATTGTGTATATATATGTCAGCCTATTTTTGCCACCATTTTTATCTTTTTTTCTCTTCTTTCTGTCCTTTTCCTTTTTTTCTCCCCTATTTTGTCGTGTTTTTTTATTTTTTCTCTCTTTTTACGTCATTACATCCTTTTACTTCTTTTTCCTCTCTTTTGATCCTTCCCTCGTACTTCTTCTCTCTTTTTTCCTTTTCTCTATAGTTTTTCTGTCTTTTTTTAGTTATAGTGTATTGATATATGTATATAACTTTAGAACTGAACACTGCTGGTCACTAAATTTATTATTTTCTCTCATAAACTCCTATGGGCCAATGTAGAACATTTTCATGATCATCTGTAGAAGTGCTACAGATCACAGAGGGTTGCGTAAGAATGTTTGCATGATTTGTTGTTTGTGTCATCTGGTTTCTGTATAGCTGGCTGGTTATTTGTATTGCATAGACAATAAGGTCACTTATTGTGATCACAGAAGATTGAGTTTTTAGTTTTTAGCAAAATCTTTTACCTCTTCATAGTTTGACTTGTCTTGTTAAGGTTTGAAGATTGCATTACAATCCTTAAGTTATTTGTAATTTGTGCTGTCTGGTTACTGTATGACTAATTTATTACCTGTATGCTTGCCTATACCACATACACGTGAATGTGTATAACTAAAAAAACTTTAGGTTGATTTACAAAAGAAGAACACACTTAAGATTTCAAATCTTTTGATTGGACCTTAATCATGAGGGTAGGGGTAGTAATGGAGTGATAAAGCACCTCTAATAGCCTCTAACACTCAACTCCAACTTTCGGCCTTCACAAGGCTACCCTGTTAACCTGTAAGGTTAACGAAAGGGGACAAACGAAAGAGGAGGAAAAGGTGATCAGGGGCTGGGCCTCACCACCTTCGTTTCACAGCCTTCCTAATCCCCAAATCCCCTCATTTTATCCCAGCCCCAATCTAAGGTGTTATGCGATCCGTGCCAAAGGGTGGATGATACAGGGGTTACTGTATTATGAACGGAGCTTCAAGGGTACCAGGCAACCCCTTTGAGTAAATAGCCTTATTACGGTATACGGTGCTCTGCCGGAGCGGACACAATACCACCGATAGAGAAACAGGGATTTTCCCCTGCATGATGCTAAGAAGAAGGAAGTCCGGAGACCATCTTCCAGAGACACTGGCAATCCAAAAGCGCAAACTAGTGGGAGCCAACTCCCACAAGTAAGAACCCGAAGAAGGAGAGAAGGAGAAAGGGAGTTACTTTCTCCCGAAACGTAGGTAGCCTGAATGGACATTATCAATGATGGTTCATGCAGATTCTGCAAAGAAGAAGAAATACTGTTGCACCTGCTGACTGACTGTGAGGCAACTTTGCTGCACAGAGGTAGGTGCTTCGGTACACTCAACAAAAACCATAGAAAAACTTTTATCGCTGTAACCAGCAAAAGTGCTGAGCTTCTTGGAGGCGTTGAAGCTAACTGCTGGGGTACTTTAGTACAGAAGAGGGGAAGTACAATAGTTTTAAGACGCAGTGCTATAGTCACCCTCAAATAATAATAATAATAAAAATCATGAGGGTAAAGTTAAGTTGAAAAGGTTATCAAGGTGTGATATAAAAAGAAAAGGACATTGCGAACAGTTTATTTACGGTATTGAGGTATAGGTTCGTGATGTAGATTGAGCTCTCTGATAGAATACAATGGGCGACTGAAGTCATACATATGCTGATGTACTCAGACAGTATTCTTCAAGCATTGTTATAAAGTGTGTATCATATTGACCTTAAAATCAAAAACCTTAAAGTCATGCATTTAGGAAACAATCAGTATAAAATTTAGAAATGTGACCAAAATCTTTCAACAAAAAGACAACTAGTCTTCATCAGAGTCACATTCAAACTGGAGTGTGTGTGCGCACCGGAGTGTGTGTGAGCACCAGAGTGTGTGTCACAGCAGAGTGTGTGTCGTACCAGAGTGTGTATCGCACCAGAGTGTGTGTTGACCAGAGTGTGTGTGCGCACCAGAGTGTGTGTCACAGCAGAGTGTGTGTCGTACCAGAGTGTGTGTCGTACCAGAGTGTGTGTCGCACCAGAGTGTGTGTGCGCACCAGAGTGTGTGTCGTACCAGAGTGTGTGTCGCACCAGAGTGTGTGTTGCAACGAAATCCAGAAGATCTTGCAACCAAGTTTTTTTTTTGTTGTAAAATCTTATATCTATTTCTAAAATTTCTTGCTGTAGTTTAGATATTGATTTTTGTTCCAAGTATGTCAAATATATATTATGTTTATATATACCCACGAAATAAATTATTACGTCATATAATTCCACGAAATAAACTATATTCACAAAAAGAACACACAAAAGTGAAACAGAAACTCACAATTATATTTCGATGACCCCATCATCAGGTGGATAGTAGTGAGCTTCTGTCTGATTTCTGTGTGTACTTTTTGTGAATATAGTTTATGTTATATTGTGGAATTAAAATATTTGCAGCAGCCTCTGCATTAACAATCTTTCTGCTGATGACCTCTATTTTATGCACTATCGTCCGTTGCTCTAGAGGTAATTTCCAAATATAAGGGGTCAGAGACATGTGAACACACAAGAAAACTAAACAACTATATTCAAATAACAACAAACTAAAAAGAAACAAGCTTTCGACCATACATTGGTCATCTTCAGGTTAAAACTATATATAATATCTATAGCAGGTTAATATATGAATCTTTAAAACTAAACATAACAACTATAACAAAAAATAAAACAGAGGACAATGCGGTACGTAGAGTGAAAGCAAAACAAAAGATAGTAGGTTATAGCAGGGTTGTAACAACATTCAGGTTAGACCCTCAATTGTTGCCGACCCTACTAAGTACTAGTTCTCTAACAAATTTGTAACTATTGTCAAACGTGGTGCTACTTGGGATAACAATAAGTTCATAATTTTGGATATTGAGGCTGGGATTAATACTTTAATGTACAGGACTTCCAGGATGAGTAATCTATTCTTGTCATTATTGTGTTGAAGTGCTGCAGTTGATGGGCTTCCTCAGTATGTTTCTTGGGGGCTCCTGTCGATAGATACATGGTCAAACGTCTTGAAAGCTTCGTTGCAGTCATCCTAATATATCTAGAATTCAGGGTTGCACAGTCCCCTGTTGAACAAGAGTACTAGTATATTAGGTGACTGTGTTGAAGCTCTGAGGTATCGACTTTTGGTTTATTTGAAATCACAACGTCACTGGTCTTCTTATTTTTATAAAATTTGCTAAGCCGTAATCTATCAGTTTCGTTAGTGGAGTTTAGGTAGTCTTTTATTAATTTGTGGAGGGCTCTTTCGTCTTGTTTATATTCACTATGCATGTATGCACGATAGTAGAGTGTAAGGGGCTCACCGGAGCCTGGAGGCTCTACTTTACTATTGTACCATTTATCTAAAAATTCTTTATTGTTTTCGTGACTTCAGCGTTGGAGTATCCTTGTTTATAAGTACCTGTGTTGAGTTTTCTATTTCTTTATGTACTAAGGTCTAGTCACTGCAGTAAGTTAATGCCCTTTTTATGTATGCGTTAATCGTGGATTTCCTGTATTTTTATGGGAATTCTCTCCTTCCATTCAAGCAAAGTCCGAGGTTCGATGGCTTTCTATAAACACTAGTATTAAAATGCTGGGGGTTTTGTTGGATGAGGACATCTAAGAACGGCAGCTGTCCCTCTACGCTGCTTTCTGTTGTTAATTTAAGTCCTGTGACTTCTTCCAATAGTGAGTGCAGCTGTACAATCTGGGCTTCACTATCCACCAAAACGAAGATATCATCAATGTATCTTGCGTAGATAGTTGGCATTTTTGTTCTCTGGAATACTGCTTTCTCCACACACCCCATATAGAAGTTAGCAAACAAGACCCCTAGTGGAGAGCCCATAGCAACTCTATCAACTTGTTACCCTGAGGTGATACAAAGGGGGCTTCTTTAGTGCAGAGTTCAAGGAGAGACTTGAGGGCGTTTCTCGGCATATTTATTTTAGGCTGACTGTCCTGAGGATAAACTTCTTCTAAAAAGCTTCTATTCTGAAATAGACAATGTTTAGTTTAGGTTTTGAAATAGATTATTTCCATATGAGGTCTAATCTTTAACTGAAATAGACTATCTTTACGTGAAGTTCTGATCCTTTCTTGAGGTTATGAAATGACTCATCTTAACTAAGGTTGTAAAAAGGGTGATCTTTATTTAACGTCATCAAATAAATCACTAAATAATAAAATGTTACATGCACGCTTTGATTCATAGTCAAATAGTTCTTGTAGCCTAAAAATTTACTTGTGTAGATGTGATCTTTTTTCTTTTATCGCATATTGTACTTAAATATATTGAGATAAGACAATAAAACACCATACATGATTGGCTTTTTCTCTGAACGCTAAAGTAAATAGGTGGAAAGTCAGAAGTAGCAAGTGAGTAATCGATAATTGTACAAAGGCAGTCGTAATACTGAATACTTAGTAGACATCGGTCACCTACAAATAAAATCATTTTCTGTTTATACAACAGGACAAACCTTCCTAGTAAAGGTATTTCTCGAGGATTACAAAAGATCAGATGTTTTATAGTCTACTCTGAGCTAATAATTTGGAAGGAAAAGTACTTCAAAGAGAAAGTAAATGGTGTATTAAATCCTAGAAATAACAAAACGAAATCTTATATGAAGGCAGTAGTATAAACAAAAAAAAAAACACTTCCAACAACTGAGGAGAACGTTATTCCTATAATAACAGTACAAAACCAAGTAGAAGTAAACTTTAAGTATATGTTTTTAAAGGGTTTAATGGATGAAGTGGAAAGCCAAATGGCTACAGGCGATTCGGATCTAGGTCGAAAGACAGGAGGAATAGCTGACTCCTTTAGTTGAATGGGCACGGGAATACTACTATTGCTGATCAATCCGCGTCCGGACCACGGCTAATGAGGACGCCTAGCACTTGAAAGGGAGTCAATACCTTTTAGAAAACACCTTTAATGCTTACTTGAAAAAATAATTTAAAAGTATTCAACTTTAGAAGTAAAATAAAATGAAAATTTAAGAAATGTAATGATAAAGTCTCTGTATTGTTTTCTTGTGAAATTATACCTACTTATCTTACACGTATATAACAATGGACAATCCACAAATACCTTTTTATGATAACGCTGTACTCGGTAAAGCATCACTAGGAAGATTATATGTATTGTTACCAATACATTTTCATTAGTTAGAGCAAACAATATACAAATATCTTTGTTCAACTCTTAGTTGAGCCATAATCCATATTGCAATTAATGGATTATTAATTTAATAAATCCCAAATATGAAATGAAATTATAGAGGCTTGAACGCATACAAAATAAAATAACAGTATAATGAGGGGAAATTATAGAAAAAGTTTTAACGGTAGAATATCAAATCATGTTATGGAATGCAATATACTAAAAGGAATGTAGATGGTACGGAGTTCACCATTAATTCATTTTTTTTAGTTACAATAAAAAGTATTACTTTTGAAATGGGACTTACTCTATCGTAGTGTAAAGAGTATAACTGCTGTAGCCTTACATGAACAGATTGATCTAATACAGGTCAACAAGTAGGCAAATTTAATATTATAAACATTTAAATATGCCGTATATACATTACTTACATACAGTCAGTTCATTCTAGTACAAATTAAAGATTTTGTTCCTATAAATAGTTTAAAAAAAAGGAAAAAAACACTTTTAAAATACAGCTAAACCAGAAAATATTCACTTAATGCCAAATAAAAAAGAATTACCCACTTCTGACTTATCTATGTATATATACGAAGTTCGTGTATAAATTTTTGTTTGTTTATTTGTGTTTTCACCCATTTTCCGTGGAGATAGAGAACTAAAATTATTATAATATTTACTTTTGTTGTGATTGGTATTGTTGTAGTTGTATTACATAACAACAAATCAAATTGGCGGGTCAGTAGCCCAGTGGCTTGCGTACTCACCTCGATTTTTTAGAATATTATTTAATAATATTTCTCATTAGAAGGTCAGGGTAGTCTATAATATATATTAAACTATTACATTAGAGGTTAAAAATGGATAATTCTAGAAACAAACTTGAACACAACTATGAGATAAAATTCGAATGTTTTATATAAACTAGAATTTTCAAAAGAACACACAAAAATACAATTACTGAAATTTACTATATTTCGATGGCCCGTCATCAGGAAGATAGGTGTGAATCGCTCCAAAGACTGATAACAGCTGGCTTGCGTTCAAAAGAAGCACTCAAACAGTGCAGGCAACTTTTTGCGGGAGGAGGAAGATTAAGAAATAAAAGCGAAATAAAGATTTAATGAATGAAAACGTTTAACTAAAAATAAAATTAAAAACTATGAAACTTGAAAAAACTAAACTAAAAATGAAGATAAAAACTGAAACTGAGTAAGTAAAAAAACTAAAATAAATGAAAGGAACAATTAACCATTGAGGTTAAGTCCAGATCTACCACCCAGAAGTCTAGTAAGAGCTTCTTCGGAAGCTCTCAGAGTGACTTGCGAATTAGTCTCATTAATCTGCCTCAGATTAATTTTGTGAATTCACAAAAAAAGCACATAAAACAGTTTACAAAAACTCGCTATAATATTTCGACTGCCTCGTCATCAGATGAATTGAAACTATATATTATATACCGAGGCAATCAAAATATTGTAGATGGCAGTTTTTCGAGCTCTTTTATGTGTGTTCTTTCTGTGAATTTAGTTTATATATATATATGTTTCATTATATAGTTTACCAATTTTCATTTTGTACTTTTTCTCGTTACTTTTTCGAGTTTTTTAAAAAAAAAAACACTCGTCACGATCGTAGGTTTACAGTATTAACTATATAGAATGTGTTGTTTTTATGTGAGAAACATAAAGGTTAGACTCGTATTTGCGTGTTTGGCGACGTTTTTTGCTGTTGAAAAATTAATCTCCTGTGGAATTAACTTGTACCACTAGTAAACATTTTTTTCTCTTAAGTTTACTTAGCGTACCCCACTGTCTAAAACATTACAAAAGTTTTTGAGCACTTAATACCATTTTTGGCACAAATGATAATACAAACTCTCTGATTAATTATGTTTAACAGGAAAAAATCGCTGAGTACGCAACCACGCGTGCAACATTGTTACTTTCGTCTAGCCTCTCACATAGATACAACACATGCTTGTGGTCAAAATAGTGAACATATGAACGTGATGAGTGCACCAACACAACAAAAATTATTTGGGAATTAGAACTTACAGAGTGCTCAAAATTCAAAAAGTGTCCCCAAGTTTTGATTACTCCTCGTGTGCTTGGAGACAATATACAGAGGAGCGAGTAAGAGAGTTGATTGACTTGAATGCGTCAGAATTTTCATTAGCATGCACTGGCACTCATCCCACAGCTCTCACAGTAATAGTACTTTTCACTTAATTGTAGCATATATTAATTAATTTAGTATTAACATACTTTTATTCATTAATAATTACTTAATAACGTATATTAATTCCTTATGAATTATTTGTATGCTGGGCTGGGTCATTGGTGACGAGAGATACCTGGCTGGAGACAATATACAGCGTGGCAGGGAAGAAAGCTGATCGGGCCTCAGTGACCCAGAGGGCTTCACAGGCCTGATGCAACACAATTACACGACCTTAATTGACAAAGCCTCGTCGCCTCATTTATTACCGGCAACATTCTTGTGCTCGACCTGCATTTAGAGCCTGCCAGCTCGAGCGTGCTGTCCTTTAGAGCTCCACGACGACTCTTCAATACCATCCAAACTTTCTCCGGCTATCTCTGTCTTGACACTGAGTCCTATTGTTATGTGACCTTAGTCATCCACCTGTGATATGCCTTACACTCACTTTTATTACAGCGTTCTCATTTCTTCTACACTTAATATTCCACCGTCTTCTCTTCTCCTTTCTCTGATATTTTGATTATTTATTCTCAATTTTCATCATTCTAATCTTCTATATTTTAATAATTTGTGATCTATGCTGCTCTTGTTATATGTGTAAAGTTCCTACAGATAATTATCAATTTATAATCTTATCCATTCTAATTTTCTCCATTATAATACTCCGTTATCTAATCTGTCCTTTGTCATACGTGTAAAGTTCCTACATCTAATTATCTATTTATAATCTTATCCATTCTAATTTTCTACATTACAATACTCCGTTATCTAATCTGTCCTTTGTCATATGTGTAAAGTTCCTACATCTAATTATCTATTTATAATCTTATCCATCCTAATTTTCTACATTACAATACTCCGTTATCTAATCTGTCCTTTGTCATATGTGTAAAGTTCCTACATCTAATTATCTATTTATAATCTTATCCATCCTAATTTTCTATATTTTAATAATCAGTTTTCTAATTCCGTTTAACACTTTTTATTTCTGAAAAAAAACTCATCCTTTTAAATAAACTAGCTCTACTGTTCATGCCTGTTATATCTACTTTATTATAATCCTTTATTATTTTTATCTTCGTCTTTTCCTCGAATCTAACAATTTATCTTGAACGTTATCTATTTTAATCTTTTAAAATAAATTCTGTCGATATATTATTTTCCAATGTTATCCTTTAATGCTGTTATTTCTACTATATCCTCTTACTTACAAATATTCCATTTTAAAATCTTTTCTTATCAAATATTAAAATGATTTGCAGTATCTTTAAATTACAATTATCAACATCTTATTTCCTTTTCATCCTCTTATATTTTAAATATTTTATTGTTAAAGATTCTTCTAATCATCTATCTGTTATCCATTCTATTATTTCATTGTATATTCAAATCTTGAATTTTTTAATCTTATTTGAATCATATTTCCAGATTTTTTTTTTGCTATCTGTATAAACAGAAGAAAGGTTTTGTCTGAACATTGCTTAGAACTGACTCATTTCAAGTTTACTTTACGTTTCATACATTGGAGAAACCGAATCCACTCTTAGAAAAATTTCTGTCTGTCGGTTTGTCCGCAAAATTTTGTCAGAAGTAAACTCAGCCACCATAAGACATATCAAGCTGAAACTTTTCAGTAGATTTATGTATGTCTAGCTTAAAATATAGGCTCTAAATGGATTGAAAATTCAATTTAGAAGCGAAGTTATGGACCTTTAAAGCACAATTTTCTGTCACAAGTAAACTCAGCCACCATGAGACAATAGCGAACTGAAATTTTGACACTAAATTTGTGTATCCCTAACTTAAAATATAGTCTCTGAATGGATTGGAAAGTCAATTGGAGAAACGAAGTTATGAACTTTTAAGCTGTCTTTGGCTAACTTCACAGACATATTTATTTTGAAAATATACAGATGTATCGAGTACGTATTGTTAGTTGATTTTAATTTCATTTGCGTATATGAATATATTGAATATCACAGAGTTCAACATGTACTATCTATTCAGAATAACTGGCTTTGTGAACAAGGCATTCTCAACCCTTACTAATAAACAGGCAGAAAAAATTAAAAAAAACAGTTCTTACGCTATATCAAGCCGCAGAAAAAACTTACAAGTCAGTAAACAGAGTGATTAATGTTGAGGAAACAGTTCACTATCCAACTGAATTTCTAGACTCCCTGACTGATCCTCGACTGTCTGCTCATGAGTAAAAATTTAAAGTATGAGCACTAATCATTAGTATCAGTAATCATTTGTATCAGTAACAAATTTCATATTACAAGACTTGAAAGGCCCAAAAATGTGGAACAGGACAAGGCTCTGAGTTCGTGCTCTGCACAGATACGCCGTAGAGGTGGACATCATGACTGACTGTTGTACTGAGGAGTCTGTGTGTATACCATGCATACCATTAATTCTGAGCCACTATCCGTTTCCATTCAAACGATTGCAATGTCCTGTCAGCGACTGTTTTGCAACAACGGTAACTAAGTCGCAAGAGGAACTATATCTACCGCATGAATTGAAGTGAGTGAGACTAAATTTTCTCACATGGTCAACTCTAGTTTACTTGCTCAAGAGCAAGTTTGCCAGCTCTTTATTCTTCCATGAACCTGAAGGTCAGACAGCTAATGTGATGTATACAGAGGCATTTGCTTAACACTGTAATAATATTGGTATTTTCTACTATTTTATAATTTCTAATGATATTTTGAAATACCTACCATTTATAATCGAAGTTCTGATTTCGTCAAAGACAGATACGTGTGCTAGTATATACATACTTTAAAAAAAGAAGAAGCACTAATGAAAACAAGTCACCAGGACTCATTTTCAAAATTTTGACCCTGTTTACAGTCGTTCTCAGTAAAATGTATATGTACGGTACGTTTGAAGTTGTATAATGTGGTTTAGTCTATGAATGAAAGGTATAAATATTTCACCTCTATCTCAGTTAATTATTATAACAAAATGTTTTTGTGGTCACGATTTAATAATTCTGTCGTTGAATATCGTTCTTAATGGTTTCCTTTGTTAATATTAATATAACATTCATTTAGCTGAATAACTGAAAATTCAGTATGAAATTCTTTAAAAGAAAAATATAATTAGAAAAGAAAATGTTACTGTTTTTCTATGAAATATGAAATTAGAAAAAACATGGCTAAATAAGAAAGACAAAGTGAAACGCTTTCTCTATTAACTCGTGCTTGTGTTTTGATGGAGGTTAAAAGATTAATGAAGTATTGTCTGGCGAAGATAGCGGCTACCTGAGAAGCAAGGGAATGTCACCAGCACTAAGCCACCGCTGTAACATTAATATTAGCTCTTTAAGAAATGAAATCATTCGCAAAGATGAATTATTTTACTGTCAGTCCAAAGGGGCTATATTTCATTAAGGTTACCTACTTAGAACCTTACTATTTAAGTCAACAAATATATGCCACAATACCATAGATGTCCAGCAAGCAATAAACATTAGTTGGCTTTCAAAGTGTAATCATGCGTTCTAATATATCTCTTTTAATTGAGATTGCCACGTATATATATATATTCGTGTATGAGGGCAGCAAATCTTCATGTAGGAATACGATGTTTAGGCCGAAAGCTTGTTTTGTGTTAAATAGTTAAAGTTATTGAGTATGTTGAAGTGTTTATGTAATTAAAGTGTTTTTAAAAGTTTCTTTATGTCCTTTGGACAACTCATTTGGGAGTTACCTACCCCTAGCCGTAGGATTGTCAGGAGACTAGAACAGCTGAGTTTGAAAGTTGTGAATGCCGAAGCTGCGGTACGTTTTAATGAAATATATATATATATATATATACATACAGTTCAATATAGACAAAGAAACATAGAGAAATCAAAAGAACACACTTACAGTCTCTAATTTTTGGTTTGAACCGTCTTCAGGAGAGATAAGAGAGGGAAACCAAGCGCACTGGTTCAGAGACAGTTGGAGACCCCAACCGTCTCTGAACCAGTGCGCTTGGTTTCCCTCTCTTATCTCTCCTGAAGACGGTTCAAACCGAAAATTAGAGACTGTAAGTGTGTTCTTTTGATTTCTCTATGTTTCTTTGTCTATATTGAACTATATTTGTCCGTTTTGAATCGTATTTTCAACGAAAAAGTGTATATATATACCATGATAAACAGAAACGGTTCGGCAGGACAGATCACACTTAAAATAAACTATGACAAATAGACAGAAACATAACAATGACTCACTTTTCAATATTTCACAGTTTATTTTAAGTATATATACGAGTATATATATATATATATATATATATACACAAATCAGTTCAAAAACGAAGACAAGCAACACACAGAAAAAGAGACACACTTACAAACTCAAATTTTTGGATGATTCGTCTTCAGAAGAAAAGAGAACAAGCACGCCGGAAACGCAACGTTTTCCTGCCGTTGTGTTTCCGGCGTGCTTGGTCGCCAATTCACTTTTCTTCTGTAGAGGGATCATTCGAAAATTTGAAGTTTATAAGTGTGTCTCTTTCTCTGTGTGTTGCTTTTCTTCGTTTTTGAGCTAATATATATATATATATATATATATATATATATATATATATAAAGATTTCACATAAACACGTGAAACAACAGTCAATGATCAAACCACTTTGTTTGATCATTGGTTTGGTAATTTTTCCCATTTTCTTATTGTGGTTATATATATATATATATATATATATATATATATACAAGATTTCACATAAAGACGTAAAATAACAATCAATGATAAAACCTCAATATGAAATGGGAAAAAAAACTTGTTACGGTTGAAAGGTTTAGTCTTTTTTCACATATATATATAATATTAATATACATATTGATAAAAGTATCGACCTTGAAATAGAAACAAAATATAAAGTTTGTCAGGACTCGGTCAGTTCTTTAGGTTCAAATGAAACTCTCATTGCCTACGCCCCGGTTTTTATGCAAAACCTTTTTCATTGCCAGAAGTATAAAATTTTGAAACAGAAAACTTAAGTATTACATTAGAGACTATTTTCTTTGTAAAATAATCTCTAATGTAATACTTGTTTTTCTGTTTCAAAATTTTATACTTCTGGCAATGAAAATGGTTTTAAATAAAAACCAAAATATTTAATCAACGACAATGAGTTCAGTTTGAACCTGAAGAACTGACCGAGTCCTGGTAAACTTAAATTTATTTATATATATATATATGATTGGTTGTTTCATGACTAAAGGACTTTATTGTTTTTCTTGCGTGGAGTAGTGGGGGTCCTTGAAGTTCCAGCTTATTGCTTCCGGCTCTAATGAAAGCCACGTATTTAGAGCATCTCTTTTACGAAGTCACCTCTATCAACATGAGAAATATTAGGAGGGCTCACAGTCCCTCAGAAAAGGAAAGATGTGATATCAGCTTCTCCACTTGAATGTCCCTCGGTCCGTTCTTGAGTAGGGCCGTAGTCCTGTAACTGTGGGCCTGTTGAGACTGGTTGCTAAACAATGAAGCTGCTCTCGTCCCGCCAGAAAGGGGAGAGGACTCGCACTCCCTCAGATATACTCGTATACTCGTATGTGTATATAATGTTTAAACCACAATGGAAAAAGGAAAACAATGAAAATAAATGCTCTGAGGCCTTTCAATTTATGTCATTAGAGAGCAAACAAAGTAAAAACTGAGAAGCTAACATAAAAGTAATGGAGAAGGACGGTAACATAACATCTGAAAACTCAATATGACAATATAGCTTGATAAGAAAAAAATACTCAATAAATTAAAAAATGCAAGCCTAACAGTAAGAAATCGAATTATACTCGTAATTCAATATTAATTAAAGAAATAAAAAAAAATTTAAAAAATTTTAATTTAACAAAACGTTAAGCTATTTGACAAATAACAAATGTCAAATAACAAAATTTTATTTGAATCAGTAATCTGGTCAGAGTTCATGTCCACAGGTACTTGTACATTTAGAAGATCACCCTCAGGTTCCTTTTGCTTAAGTTATATTATATTATATTATTATATATGTATATATATATTTAGGGAGTACTTTTTATAAAATATACGACCTTATGACCTTAGTGAAGTAAGATATATATATTTCTGAATTTTTATAATATATCAACTGTTTGATAGAATAAGTGTATCATGACTATCTAGTTGAAGGTTTTGATCAGTCAAGATTGTTAGTTCGTTTATATAACGTAAATATCATTTTGTAATTCAAAAAATTCTTACTTTTGCGTATAAAAAAGGTTTAAAAATAAACCTGATACGTTGGCATTGAAAGTTTAATTTTGAATCTAGAAAATTTACCAAATCCCAAAAACATAATACACTTATACGAGAATATACAATATAGCAAGTTCAATAATATATCAATCATTTGATAGAATAGGTATATTATGTAATCGGGGTTTGGTCCATTTTCTAGGTTAAACATAAACTGTCACTGACAACTTTTTGGTTTAATTTTAAAACCTTTTTCATAGGCCTACAAACGAAGGATAATAAGAAGTCATACATTAACATCAACAAATAAACAATATGCAAATGGATTATTTCAGCTTGTGGAATATTACAAAAGTTTTTCAAAGATAAATAAAATAATTTACATAATTAAGAATTTTTTGAATAAGATAATGTTCAATTTTTTGAGAGTGCGTCTGTGTGGGTTACGTCGTTATATGTGTGTCTGTTTTCACTATTATTGGTTATCCAATTTAATTAATTATTTTTTGCTTTCATGATAAAATAACATGCATTAGTAAGAGATGTTTCTTGGTTCTAAAATATTAAAGTATTTACATCTGCTAGATTGTTTTTTTCATTACAGGTATATATTAAACAGTACAGTTTAAAAGTGATTTTAATTCTATTAGCTTATGGGCTATGCTTATTAACGGTTCACAATATCAGAAATACAAACTTTAGACTACAAACAGAAGCCAATTGCCAGTTTTTTGACTGAGGCAGGAGATCTTACCAGCTAAATCATCTAAGGGTTCGAGAGAAGTTTGTTATCTTAAGGTGGTGATACAATTAGTATTTAATGATATGTAATTTGATACTGTAGAGTATACCTTGAGAAATAATATAGGGAAGTCCGTGAAGATTCTGAGTTAAAGTGGATCAGTGTGATTTGGTTGTGGAGGGAATAAGAGGCCATTATATTATTTTAGCTCGCTATGCCGTACGCCTGTGGATTTGAGGATAAGGGGTCCCGCAAGATACAACCAATGTTAAACAGGTGAAAGCAGGGGCAATACAGACCAATTGAACTCCTTGGCATGGAAACGAGAGAATCTAACCAAAATAGCGAGAAAATTGGCATATCCCGTTTGAAGGGAAGTGCATGAAGAGAAAAACGGTTTGAAATAGGAAGGGATGGTAGAGTGGGGGATATCTGTTAAGGCGAGAAAGGACTGTGAAGAAGTGTGTGGTGGGAAGACGAGAGGAGGGGGCCAGGGAGGATCAATTATTTTGAGAATGTGTAGGAGCCAAGGGCTTGTATCCGGCTGCGGCTCAGGGAAAGCATAGAAAAGACCACTTTCTTCTAGGATGATGCAAGTCCCCTCTGCCGGATGCTGCGCAGCGGGCAACGACCCCTGGCGCTTCTGGCAGCACCTTCGACAGCGTCGCACTCCCTGCCTCACCCACTGCTTCAAACACACTGTGTCGTCATCATAATACTGAAAACAATCACTAATCTACAACAACTTTTATACTCCATGTATCACTCCATACCTCACACAGTATTTGAAGTACACTATTTTAGTCATAACCACAGCAAACAATCACTACTATGGTAAGAAGATCACACTTCATGCCTCAAAAGAAGCTAACATAAGCAAGACTGGTGGCATCACATCAATGTAAACAATTGCTGGTGTAATCATATGGTGACTTATGGTGGCAGAGTTTGCTTGTGGCAAATTTTTTGAATAAACAAACAAACAGACAAAAATTTTTCTAAAGGTTGATTCGGTTTCTCTATTTCATAAAACCTAAAGATAACTTGAAATGAGTTAGTTCTAAACAATGTACAGACACAACCTTTCTTTTATATGTGTAATCATAACCGCAACAAACAATCACTACTATGACAAGAAGATCACACTCCATGCCTCAAAAGAAGCTAACATAAGCACGACTGAAGGCATCACATCAGTGTAAACATCACTACTCTAAGAAGTGCCATACTCTATACGTCACCCAATATTTGAACCTCCCTGGAGTAGCCATCATATCACTGCAAAACACTCTACAGTGTCTTTTAGAAGAAATGTGACACTAATATGCCTCACGAAGAACCTATAGACACGACTGTGCGTATCACATCATTGTAAACTTAATCTATGTAAATAAAAGAAAGGTCTGGTCTGTACATTGCTTAGAAAGAACTCATTTCAAGTTATCTTTACGTTTTTATGAAATAGAGAAATCAAATCAACTTTTAGAAAAATTTCTGTCTGTTTGTTTATCCAAAAAATTTGTCACAAACAAACATCTACCATAAGTCATAGCAAGCTGAAACTTTGACAGTAGATTTTTGTATGTCTAAAGTAAAAGCTAATATTTGAATGGATTGAAAATTACACGTAGAAGGGAAGTTACAGACTTTTAAGCTGTGTTTGGCTAGCTACACAGGTATACAGGTATATAGCTCAAAATATACTGGTATTTTTACTGTAGCAAGTTGGTATTGTTAGTTGATTTTAATTTCTTTTGTGTTTATCATAATTAGATTGCTTTAAAAAAGTTTGTTCTATCCAACAGCGTACTAAATAAGAAGTATGTCTAGACAGACTATAATCAAATCTGAGCTCAGTATTTAAAGGTGCAAAGCATAAAGGAATAGTAGATCTAATAACAGTTATCGACTGTATTAATATTGATAGTTTCTTCTATTCTATATTTTGGAATATCACTTATCATCTCTGAATTTTTGTATAATACCCGTCAATAAACAATAAACCTCCCGTGAATAAACAGAGGATTGAAGTGGTTGTTGAACTTCGGATCCACCAGTCCTGAGGCGAGCACATAAACCACTAGGCTACTCTGAACTGTAATGCTACAACTAACCACTTTATCAAACATTGCCATATAATCTTATCGATTTTGTATTTTATATTTTTATATTTTTCTTTTTATATGAGTAGTCATTTTTTTTTAAATTTTGCTTAAACGCATCCCTGGACTTGACATGAGTTATATTTTTTTTAAATGTAGAAAAAAATTGTGCAACTACATGTACAAAAGTGTCACAAAATACAGGCATGACTATCTGCTACAGCCTATCGTATGATTCATATGTAGAACAAATCATATGTTGTTGAACTATCTGATTATGTAAAAATCATCTCAGTTATATTATCTTCACGAATAAATTAAATATCAAATGCTGATTAGAATTCAAATAATCTCTATCCAGCCAAGTATAAGATGATAAAGTCATTATGAGTTTGCTTGATGTTCAATCTTTACAATCATATCGTTAGATCAAGCCTTCAGCTTGCTAAACAAACAATGGATAACATTAAACTATATTCTGAAATATACAAAATCGTACTTTTTATGGCATTTTATAAAATTCAAATTGTCAGTTGAATCTGCAATATCACCACTTTAAACCAATATAGTTACACTTGGATTATTGATAGATTGTTTAGAAACTATACGCAAAAGTTGATGTTGGGCCTAAGATCTACTCGGCAGTGCTAACTAATTTGAAGTTTCAGAATAAGGAGTACGACCAATGGGTGGTTCATCCACTCATTTATTTCATTTTTTTATGTATAATGTATCAATATTACTTGAACCCTTCTAATGATAGTGTAATATGACCATGATAATAAAACCAAATCTGTAGAGGCCTTCACTCAACTTTACTGAAATCTTTACTAAAAAGAAATCTTTTTTGAAGGAAAGATTACACCAACATTGTCATTAAAGAATAAATAAAACTAACACTTATATCTTTTGTATTAACCGAAAGCACACTTTTGATTTGGTGATCACGACTATTATCGATAAAGAAGTAGATGAACAAAGAATACTGGAAATGTTATATATTCAAAATAGTTAGACTTCAGTCATTACCTATGCAATCCGTAATTGTGTCGTATTTATTCATACTGGGATAAATAGATAAATCAGAGTCTCCAAACATAAAAAAGAAGCTTTTTTTCTATGCGTTTCGAACACTTCGTGTTTGTCAGGTAAACTTCCAGTAAACTTCAACTTCCTGCAGTTGAAGGCTGGATTCTGGTCTGTCGTCTACTCCTACATTTTAGATGTTTACCTGATGATGAACATGAAGTGCTCGAAACGCGAAGATTAAAAAGAAGCTTCTTTTTTATGTGAAGAGAATTTGATTTATCTATCTATCTCAGTATAATCAGACTTTGCTTGGTTACAGAAGAAATATATCGAAATGTTAAAATATGTAATTCATAAAATCTAGAAATTGTTTTGAGATTTGCTTCAAATGTTTCTGACTGCATTTGCAGTATCTTTGACAAATATGGTTGTATTGTTATCATTATCTTTTTGTAAGGTTATCATTTATAGTTACGTGTGTGTTAGTAATTGGTGTTTTGTTGTCCTCTGTTTTCAATACCTGTAATCGAATCCGAAATACCGGCATCTAGGCCTTTGGTTTGAAACTCAAAAACTGACTAACTCCCAATTTTATTTTAGTTTTATGTATAAATATAGAAATCAATAAATATACAAATCAAACCGCAGTAACAAGTGAGAAAAAAGATTAACATCTTTCAACCGTAACAAGCGATCTTCGTCAGAGTCAAAAACCCAACAGTTGGGTTTCAGTTCAGTTCAGATGGGTTTTTGACTCTGACAAAGACTGCTTGTTACGGTTGAAAGATCTTATTTTTTTTTTGTCATTTCTTATTGTGGTTTTATATATATATATATATATTAATATTGGTAAAAGTATTGACCGTGGAATAGAAACAAAACTAAAGTTTATCGGGACTCGGTCAGTTCTTCAGGTTCAAATTAAACTCTCAAAGCCAACGTTTCGGTTTTTGTTTAAAACCTTTTTCATAGGCCTACAAAACAGAGGAAATAGTAAGAAATAATTGAAGGTGCAAAGGGAAGGTACAAAAGTTGTTTTATTTTATCAATTTAAATATTGATAAAATATTTATCAATCATTCAAAAATCAAACATACATATAAAGTGCAATTAGTTACAATTAGGAAATTACAATAGAAATTTTGACAATAGGTTAGTGAGAGAACTTACAGAAGTGTGAATTTTGAAACAGAAGAACTATGTATTACATTAAAAATTCTTTGTAAAATAACTTGCAGAACGTATAAGAAAAGAGAAGAGATTGCATATTTAAAAAAAATTGTTTGTAGATAGTGGTTTACTAGTCAAATCCAGTGAAATAAGTTATCAACCTTCACCTTGTTAGTGTGCTTACTTATAATGAAGTCGGATTGAGTTTATGCAGTTTAATTGTGATTTATTATGAAGAATAAAGAAATAAGCAAGACTGATGATGGTTTAAGCGAGGCGAGTGCTTGGTTAGTTGTGGATTGGACGCCTCATTGCAGGACGGCGTGAAGGAAGTCAGGTTATTCAAATGATTCCATTCAAACTTGCCAGGAGAAAGTCGGAATCACTACAACTCCTCTCCCTCTCATCCCCTCCCTACCCCCTAGCCACCCCATTAGTTCTTTAACCCTTACAAACACACTTGCCATCCTAACAAACACCATAATGCTCTTCACTTAGTTATCTTAAAGCTTAAGTTTGTTTGCTTTTTTCTTATAAAAATTAATGCAAACTGAGTATGTATTCTTACAAACTTTATTTATGCTCTTTAACATCAAATTAGTTTCAATAGTGTACATACATACATACATATATATATATATATATATATATAATATATATATATATATATAATATATATATATATTATATATATATATATATATATATATATATATATATATATATATATGAACGTATAAGCCACAAGGAAAAGTAAAAAAACACAGAAAATATGCTCTAAGGCCTTTCAATTATATGTCATCAGAGAGCAACTAGATATTGATAACAACAGAGGTTACAGGTTTGTTACAAAAACAAAATATGGGGAGACAAAACAAAACACATGTTAAATTATAAAAACATATAAAATACAAGCAAAAAAATAAAACAACAAAGAGAAACAAAACATACAATTTAACAAAAAGGAAACAAAATACTAGGTACCAAAAGGAGAAACATCAGTTCGATTAGAGCCTACACTGCAGGACTTCAAACCATCACGAAGTCCAATTTGCCTGACAATACCTTCAACCAAAACATTATCCAATTTAAAAAGTCCCGAGCTGCTGTTCATGAGGTTTACACACCAATGTTTGATCAAGGCACTTTCCACAAGATTCCTTTCAATATTGGAAGCTAGAAACAACAGTTCCTTTGCATTTTCCCAATTCATTGAATGTTTCTTGTTTTTTATATGTAGAAACACGGCACTGGACTCTTCCTGTCTTCGAATGGCATATTTATGCTGCTTCACCCTAGTAAGCAGGCTTTTTCCTGTTTGGCCAACATACCTTGAGTTACAATCACCACAAGGGATATTGTACACACAACCTTCTTTCTCCCTATTATGATTGCTCACCAATCTGTTAAATAGGTTTCCTCCACAACTAAAAATAACGGAAATGCCGATTTTTTTCAAAAGAGAGGGAACATCTTTTAATGTACTGTTATAAGGAATAACCAATAAATTTTCCTTATTAAAAGGTTCTTTTTCATTTTCACTACTTAATGACTGTTTAGTTTTAGCTAAGACGTTATTAATGAAAGTTGGAGGATATTTCAGTTCTGAGGCTATTTTAAAGATATGGTCAATTTCCCCTGAAGGTACTCTTTACTACACAGTTTAAAAGCTCTGAGAAACATGCTTCTAAACACAGCCTTTTTAACATTAGTTGGGTGGGCGGAGAAGAAATGTATATAGGAAGAAACATGTGTAGGCTTTCTGTAAATACTAAATTTTAGTTCTGAGTTAGTCCGATGTAAACAAAGATCCAGAAAAGGTAACATGTTATGCGATTCAACTTCTAGGGTGAATTTAATGGATGGAACACAGCAGTTCAGTTTGTCCAGAAAAGTGGAAACGTCTTCATTATTAGGCCAAACACATAGTACATCATCGACATAGCGATACCACTTTGCTCCAGTTGGAGCAAAATCAAATATATATAAAGTTGGAGCAATCAATATATATATATATATATATATATTTGATCATTGATTGTTATTTCACGTGTTTATGTGACAGCTATTTATAAATAAATAAATATATATATATATATATATGTATAATATATAAACCCAACTGTTGGGTTTTTGACTCTGACGAAGACTGCTTGTTACGGTTGAAAGATCTTAGTCTTGTTTTCCCATTTCTTATTCTGGTTTGATCATGTATATATATATATATATATAAAGATTTCACATAAACACGTGAAACAACAGTCAGTGATCAAACCACAATATGAAATGGGAAAACAAGACTAAGATCTTTCAATCGTAATATATATATATATATATATATATATAAATGATCAAACAACAATAAGAAATGGGAAAACAAGACTAAGATCTTAGTCTTGTTTTCCCATTTCTTATTGTGGTTTGATCATTGATTGTTATTTCACGTGTTTATGTGAAATCTTCTTATATATATATAACCAATTAGATGAAACGATTCTTTGTCGAATAAACTAAAATTTCAAAAGAACACACAGAAAAGAAATCACTGAACTCACTAGTATATTTTGATGTCCTCGTTGTCAGGAATAGATATGAATTGCTCCAAAGGCTGATAACGACTCGTTATGAGTCGAAATATAGTAGTGAGTTCAGTGATTTCTTTTCTGTGTGTTCTTTTAAAAATTCTAGTTTATATATATATAGTTCAATATAGACAAAGAAACATAGAGAAATCAAAAGAACACACTTACAGTCTCTAATTTTCGGTTTGAACCGTCTTCAGGACGTTGGAGACCCAACCGTCTCTGAACCAGTGCGCTTGTTTCCCTCTCTTATCTCTCCTGAAGACGTTTCAAACCGAAATTTAGAGACTGTAAGTGTGTTGTTTTGATTTTTCTATGTTTCTTTGTTTATATTGAACTATACTCGTATTTGTTCGTTTTGGATCGTATTTGCAACGAAAAAGTGTATATATATATATATATGTAAAGTGGGAAGCAGTCCTTCATTTAAAATATTGTTAAATGACGCCCAATATTTGTTGTATCTATTTTCTACATAATTTCTCCATTTTGTGAAATAACTTCCTCGTCTCTTCGTTAAAACTGAATAGCTTATCTTATATTACCAGCCGGCATGTTTCGAATGTACCACATTCATCATCAGGATAATAATGAGCATACTGGTGGATTAGAGAGTTCACAAGCTGGAGTTGTACTTGAAAATTGGTTTTGTCATCATCCTTGAATCAGGGAGTATTTGGGGGATTAAGGTAGGGTGGTTAAACTTGCCTTCTACCTGGCTAATCCCGGGTTCTGTTGACATTTTGAGGCACCGGCGGAAAGATTGCATTGTTATTCTTCTGGACAATGGTATATATCATTATAAATACATTTATCACCCTCTCGATATATTCTTTACCTATTCATTTAACACAAGATTTAGTGAGTTTGTTTTTGAGAACTATGATTTTAAATTGAAATTCTCCTTTTTACCAAGGTTTGGAGGTATTTTTATATCATCCTCAGGGCTAAAAAAAAACAGGATTTTGAAACAATATTTTCAAAATCAATATACAATTTCAGGATGGTCAACAATAATACATTAAAACTATAATATAACTGTTATATTAACATGACAGAAATAAGTAAATAGCGTTTCTATTTCTGATCAACTTGATCAGAAAAATGTAGTCCCCTCCCATATTTAAATATTACGTCATTTGGCTACTTTGTTAGTGCAATTTTTTTTTATTTCGTTTTAAACACCGTCACCCTACCAATCGAATTCTTGCCTTAAAAAACTTTAATCTGATACATCATTAACTTTTATACTGTGCGATTTCTTTAAGTTTTTTTGAAACATATAAAAATAAGTAGCCAAAACATCGCTTTTTCACGATGAGTCATTGTTTTCACGTACTACACCTGAGTGAGGCACTTTTAATTAACTGCCTGATCATAAATATCTGTTCGATGAACTGTCTTTCCATGTTTTTTATTTTATAATCTATGAATTAACTGTTTAGCATTACAATAGATTATTTATACCAATATTCTTTTGCTGCTCTATTCATAGTAACATTATTATGTCAATGTAATCTGCAAGCTTGTACATAACCGTACCTTTTAGAAATAGAAATTGCTACATATTCCAAGCTAATGCTAAACAGTTATTTCGTAGATTTTAAAATAAAAATCAAACGCCATGTACATATTTTATCTTGTTAATATAATGTATATTAAAGTTGCAATGTTATTATTGATGTCCACAATGAAATCATATATTGATTTTATATATATATATATATGTATATATATATATATATATATATATATATATATACTTAACAATAAAAAAAAGTCCTAAAGAGAAAACTAAAGTTCAATATAGACATAGAAATATAAATAAATCAATGATACATGCTTAGATTCTTTAATTTTTGGATTTCCTCTCTTATCACTCATAGTGATTGTTGGAAACAAAAATTATAGACTGTCAGAGTGTGTTTTTAGTTTATCTATATTTTCTTGTCTCTATTGAACTATATACATATATGTATATATATTGGAAATAAATCATTCGGTGAGTTAATTTATATTTTGCTAGATAAATGGAGAGTATGTATAAGAATATTAGAAAAATTATTTAGAAGGAGTACAACATTAAAAATAGGCAAGGTATTTATTAAAATGTGTTTAATGGCCTACTTCCAAAATATACTTATATATATATATCAATGATCAAACCATAATAAGAAATGGGAAAACAAGACTAAAATTTATCAACCGTAACATGGAGTCTTCGTCAGAGTCAAAATCCAACTGATGTTGAAAAATCTTAGTCTTGTTTTCCCATTCCGTATTGTAGTTTGATCATTGATTGTTATTTCACGTGTTTATGTGAAATCTTTATATATATATATATATATATATATATATATTATATATATAGGTGTGTTCTCTAATCGGGGTTCGGTCAATTTTCCAGGATAAAAAATCAAACTCTCGTTGCCAACGTTTCGGTTTTATTTAAAACCTTTTTCATAGGCAGAAGTAAGAATTTTTTAACTAAGAAAATGAAATTTACATTATTTAAAGGAACAACAATGCTAGCCGGACAAAACCTTCGACTAGACTGTTTGTCGAAGGTTTTGTCCGGCTAGCATTGTTGTTCCTTTAAATAATGTAAATTTCATTTTCTTAGTTAAAAAATTCTTACTTCTGCCTATGAAAAAGGTTTTAAATAAACCGAAACGTTGGCAACGAGAGTTTGATTTTTTATCCTGGAAAATTGACCGAACCCCGATTAGAGAACACACCTATTCTATCAAACGGTCGATATATTATTGAATCTGTTATATATATACACTGTTTTGCTGTTTTCCAACCAAGCAGAACTCATCTTCTTTGTTTTCTCCTGATGATGACGAGGTCGTAATATCGAAATATTGAAGTGAGTTGTGTGTTATTTGTACGTGTTCTTTTCTTGTAATAGTCTGATTTATATATATAAACTATAATCACAAAAATAACACTCAGAAATGAAATTCACTACTATATATCGATGGCCTCTTCATCAGGATAAGAGATGTGAGTCGCTCCGAAGACAGTCAACAACTCATTTTTCATGTCAGTGTGTTCTTTTTGTGATTATAGTTAATTTTTGTGGTCTTTATAATAGTTTATAGTTTGTGGAACCATTTAATTTATTTGGTAATGTATATATATATGCAAAATCGTCACAATAAAACGTGATATAAATATTTAGGTAACTCACCACAAATGATTGAAGATAATCGCTCTGACACCTTCTATGCTCTCTGACGACGTGATAAATGAAAGGCCATAGAGCGATTATCTTCAATAATTTTTGGTGTTTTACCTGGATATATATAAAAAATGATTTCACATAAATACGTGAAATAACAATCAATGATCAAACCACAATATGAAATGGGAAAACAAGACTAAGATCTTTCAACTGTAACAAGCGGTCTTCGTCAGAATCAAAAACCCAACTGAAACTCTAGATGCAGAAAACATCTGTTGAGGGGTTGAGAAGAGTGGGAGGGAAGAGTGGTATTTTACAAGGATGAAAGTGCAAGAAAGAACAAATGTCCAGAAAGGGTTGTTTGGGGAAACAAAGGAGTACAGTAAGAAAGAGTAAAAATCTATCCACTAACTGTCAACCCTGTTTGAAGAGGCTATTGCCCTTGTAACGAAAGTATAAAGTTTGAAGAGACCGTTACTAATGTTTATAATATTTGATTTATTAAATTTAATTAAAGACTATTCAATAATAATTCTTTACAACATTGATTTTTCATAGGTAATGAATTTAGCTCCTGTCTAATCAGTATAATGATTTTCATTGTTTATATGCAAGAATAAGGCACTACTTTTTTCCTGTCTACTTACGTTGTATTGGTGTTGTTTTACACGTGTCTTCAATGATTTACCAGTTTGACAATATAAATTTTATGGCAATTTTTGCACGGAATTTCACAAATACCACCGGACTCCAGTTCCCTGGGAGAGTTTTTTTATATATCTTCCCTCCCACTCTTCTCAACCACTTACCAGATGTTTTCTGCATCTAATGTTTCAGTTGGGCTTTTGGCTCTGACGAAGACCGCTTGTTACTGTTGAAAGATCTTAGTCTTGTTTTTCCATTTCATATTTGGCTTGATCATTGACTGGATATATATATATTAGTGAAGGTTGGTAGCAATCCTTCTTGCAAACAAGTTTCTAAAATTTTTATGCCAGTTTCATGCTTGGTTACCTTTTTTGAGAGTCTCTGTAATGTCTTACAGGCTCTTCTTAGTTCCTTGGGGAATAAAATATATATATATATCATACTGATGGTTCAAAAATTTAAAAATGTGACTGATTCAAATAACTCAAAATACCCTTGGTCCTTATCAAGGTCACACTAGAACTGAAATAAGTAAATCTGGCATTTTGTGTGGTATTGATAAGAAAGGATATAAGAGTTAAAGGCGAGAAAGTAGAACAAGTCTTGGTAAAGAAATGAGTTTTGGAAGAAATTAGTAAAACGCCTGATTATTGCTGTTGACCCGAAAGGGCAAGGCTATTTATGTTACTCTCGTTAATACTGAGTTTAAATTGAATAAATCATTGCTAATTTTTATGGAAATTGATTTTTCTAAAGTAAATTAATGAATATTTGATAGCTTTGCTTAGTATTAACGAGGGAACTATCCTGGTCTACAAGGGTCAACAGTTAATGTTTTACTTATTCCTTTTTGAACTACTTTGTTTACCATGACCTAGCTCTTTCCTTTGCGTTTGACATCCTTTAAGATACCTCTCTTACCTCCCTCCCCTCTCAATACCACACCACATGTCTGCTTTCACTTATTTTTTCACTTCAAGTGCTACTCAGCCAAGGACCAATGTTTTGGTATAAATATCTAAGAACATTTATACCAAAATGTCCTTATTACGTTTATACCAAAACGTAATAAATTACGTTCATTGAACTGTATAAGTAAACAAATCACATTATAACATACATTGTATAAGATTAATTAGAAAAAAAAGTCAATAATGATTTGATTTTATGCTTGAAGGGACAAAAGAGTGAAAAATAGTTGATTAGCGAACTTTCTTGCTCGAGGAAAGCCTCTTCTGCATCCTGTTGCTAACTGGTCCTAATAAACAAGGCAAACACATTTCACTCTTCAATGATCCCTTCTTTTCGCTAATTGATAATTACCATAATTAAAATATAACGCAAAGCCTTCCTTTGAATCTTGTGCGTGAAGTCACGTTATCGGTTTTTATCGAAAACTGGTGAAAATCTACTTCAGCCGTAATATATTATAGCTGTTAGAAAATAAAGCTGTAATTTCTCAGCAGGTTAGCATAATTAGCGGTATATTGCTGTTATCCATGTGATAATCGTCAGAGTACAATCTTAAAAGTGTTGGTAATACTTTACATAGGTTCGTGATAGTATTATTAAAAAAAAAAGCTGTCTTTCCTTGGATGTCATCAGAAATTGGTCTGCTTTAGCCGTATCCAACTAAAATGTATTTCTATGTCAATATATCTATTTAATGCATAACAGTGAAATGAGCTCTAAAATATATAAAACTCATTTGACTTACTAATAAATACATAACAAAATAGAGACAATAGCTGAATTACTAGAAATATTTCAATAACAGAATCACTAACTACATAAAACCATTCTCAAGATCATAATAGAAGGTAATATTCTAATACCCTAAAACCAACTTCTTTAGTATATTGAAAATATTCATTCATAAAGAAGATTAAAAAAACAACGTATTTGTAGAGTCTATTGACAGATTCATTCATAAGTGAAAAATAAAACAACAATCAACTTGTTGTTTCATTGACGATTCATTAATAATCAGGAAAGAAATCAACAAAATGACTCAAATGAGAATGACACCAAAAAAAAAAAAGGAAGGAAAATCAAATCTACAAATTGAAAATTTAAAATATTAAAAATATTTTACTGTTTGACGCTAGACCAAACATTGATAACGAAAAATTGTATATTGTGTTTTTTACATGAGTGTCATTTTCCTTTCTTACATTTTTACTAGTAAAGTATAGTGATCGTGAAAAAAATTGATCACAAGATTTTTACGGAATTATATGTTTTGAAAAATCGAAATTAAATATAAGATAATAACAACTAGAGCGAAAGGCAGAAATACTTCTTTGTCTTGGATAACTCAAAAATAACATGAGTTTTGGCAGTTTTTAAGCATAAGAGAGTTCAATCTCTAAAGATAAATTGCGAAGTAAGAAAATGCATTTAAGAATATAAAATTTACTAAAAATATATTAATACAATATTCATAACAAAATAAATAACATCAAACATTTCTCAATAAAAAACCTTTAAGCCAACATTTTTAAACATATATGGTACGTTGGCTTAAAAACACATACAAATTTTTAAACATATACATGGCTACAAATATATTCGTGTCGTTGGCTTAAAAATATTTTACTGTTTGACGCTAGACCAAACATCGATAACGAAAAATTGTATATTGTGTTGTTTACATGAGTGTCATTTTCCTTTCCTACATTTTTACTAGTAAAGTATAGTGATCGTGAAAAAAATCGATCACGAGATTTTTACGGAATTATATGTTTTGAGGTACCAATAGTAGTTTTGTGAAGGTTTTTCGATGATGTCAGTGTACTCGTATTTGTGTGGGTGGGTGGGTGAGTGTGTATCTAAAGATTGTGGCCATACTACAGTCCAGAATCTTTCATGGATAAAATTGATATTTTACACAAAAATGGGCCTCATGGTTTAGATGTGCCCTATTGTTGTGAGTAATTAAGCATTATTGGGAAAGTTTCATTTTTTTGCCAAAAACCGGTTTTTGGAATTTTTTTTCTCCTTAACTACTGTATTCAAACCTTAAATTCAAAATATTTTAGAGTTTTGAAATGTTGGCATTACCTTTGAGGATACAAAAGCAATAAACGAAAACTATTTTCAGATTTCTAAAACAACCGGAAACATTTTTTTTTCAATCAAATGCAAAAGTTTTGACTATCTGAAAGTTCGTGAGAGCGTTACATTTCTAATTATTATAGTTTATTAATAATGTAATGTCATTTATTTTAACCAATATTTTAAAACTTTGTGTGCTTATCAGATTAAAATTAGTAGCGATTCAAACAAAGTTATTAAAAATAATATTCAAAATCAAAAAGCTTATTCTCATACTAGAAAGTTCACACGAATGATTAGATACATTTACAACGAATTAAGTACTTAATGATCTTACTAATTATTAAAGATTTTCACATGACTGATTGAATCTATTAACATGGTTGTTAGGTGCTTAATTTTTTTTTATTTCATTTAAAGATTTTTAGTAGAAGTAAAATACGCCACTAATTAAAATACTGTTTATGAAACTGAACTCATGTTATTTAACTTAGAAGTTTGTTAGCTGATTTTTGTTACTTTCATTAATTTATTGGCGGGTTTTTTATTTGTAGTGGCGTAACTTTCTTAAGGATCAGGATCTGAGTGAAGACTTGAAGATTCCTGATATCAACAAATTGAAAGAAAAAAAAAAAAAAAGAGAAGAAGCAAACAAGGAAAATGCTTTAAGGTAAACGGTTTAGGAGTTAGTATGGGAAACAGGAACTGTTTAATGGGCCTCCTGTGGGTAGGACATTGAAAGTGGGCGGAGAAAGAAGTCTGGAGTCGGAGCACGGAGGGGAAAGTCGTTGTCGGGTGTTCTGGTTGGAGGAAGTCCTTGGCCGTGGAGAGTACGACGTCCTTGGTGTTCCAATAGAGCCACAAAGCGATTGAGTCTCGAAACACTTGTTAGAGAGATGGAACAACTTGTTGTTGGTAGACGGTGTAGCATTCCAAGTGTCAGCGTAGTCTACTTTCTCGAAGTACACTTGTGGAATACCAAAGTCAAAGTTAGAAATTGACAAACAATTTATTGATAATGTGATCAATGTTCCCTGTAACGAAATAGATTCAACCAGTCCAAACAACTTTTGACTGTTATATTACACTGGTCAATACATTTTTTGCTTTCCAAGGTTTCTCAGCTGATTTAGATTAATTTGGGGGTGCTATTTCGGAAAACCATATTAATTCTTTCTCATCAGATCAAGTTATTGAGATGTTTACTAATTAATATATTTTTTTACCTTAAAGTTAGGCGTATTTTTAAATACATTCTACCGTCGTAATTACAATTATCAGTTGTTATTGTGATCAATATTAATTGATTATAACATCTCAAACCTTAAAGCTTTTCCTCCGTTTCAGATTTTTGGGGTAAAAGCATGGCCACATCCTCTCCTAGAAGACGTTGTTTAAACAAACGTCTTAAACAAAATATGTTTTGCTATATTTACGGGGAATATAAGTTGAAATCCAAATGTATAGCATAAGTATTTGTATACATATTGCAATATTTTTGTGTGATTATTGAATATGACTTAAAGTTAAATAAAAATATTGTTTATTCGATATGCCTGTCTTTAATGCAGCTATCGATTTCCCACAAAGATAAGTATACTATAACGGAAAACTAGACCTGATAGAGAAAAAACGATAGCATTCCTGGAATCAGCGTCCTTAAATTAGGCAAAACCTGTTAAAACATCTTAGGTACCATGACAAATTTTCTTGTTGATGGCCAGTGTTATATATGAACAATGAGTGATATATGAAAAACAATAAATTTACAAATATTGGTTATTTCCATGTTTTAGGTACATTCTACTCCCTTTCATATGATCAAACCTTGTGGTTTGATCATTGATTGTTATTTCACGTGTTTATGTGAAATCTTTTTATCCCTTTCTTATATATAGAATCAGTATAGTGTAGGTTCATAAGTATTACATTCATAAGAAAAGTATCGTAATCAAAATAAGAATTTATTTCGAGATATTGGTGGATTGCGAGGTCAACTGAATCCATTTTTCATACATAAAGTATGTATAGTAATACATTTCAGTATATACAGTAATACTGAAAAAAACAATTTTCAGATACTGATAGATTTTTAGTTTTTTAAGACCACCTGAGCCCTTAAATGCCATTAAAAAATTTTTGGACATTATTTTAGTGGAATTTTGTGAGTGAGTGAACTTGTGTGTGTGTGTGTTTCAAAGCAAAAAAATTATGATCTAATCCAGGGGTGTCAAACTCATTTTTGTCTGGGAGCCGACTAGAGTCGCAATAATAACAACAATAATAACAGTACAACACCGGAAATAACGAACAGATACGCGTCTTTAACTTACATAGGTAAACCTAGTGAAAAAATTGCGACTCTTCTAAGAAAATATTCATTAAAAATAGGTAATAAAACGAATAATACTATAAACCAAATCACAAATAACACAATAGAGAACAAAGATAATAAATTTGAAAAAAGCGGAATATACAAAATTAAATGCAAAGATTTTGGTAAAAACTACATCGGGCAAACGGGAAGGACACTAAAAGACAGATTCAAAGAACACATTAAAGACTACACCAACAACACAAACAAATCAAACTATGCACACCACTTAAACAAATTTGGACATAACCCAGACAGTATGGAAAACACAATGGACTTACTACAGACGGGACAAAAAGGACAACGAATGAACATACAGGAACAAATAGAAATATACAAACATAAAATGACCGACAATATAATCAATGAACAAATAAACCACCAAACCAACATTTTAACAAAACCACTAATAACATTTAAAAGACGACACAAAGAACTGGAAATAGATAATGAAATAAGAAATAAAAGGAAAAAACATGGCAATTAAAGAAATATGCAAAAAAAAATAACTACACACACAACACTGATTCTACAATGTAGATGACATGTATAGTTAGGTTATAGGAAAATAACATTCACAGTCAATTAGGTGCTTTTGAAGATGGGATCCAGACGGACCCGAAACCGGTTGAACTTTTCTGTGACTTTACAAAGTATGACGGATTGTATTATTACTAATTCTAACCTTAATTAGTAACTATTCAAATTTTAGACCATCTAAAGAAGCCATTTCCATTAGATCACAAAACTATAAAGAGAGTTCCCTACTTAGCAGGTATCATTCACTTCTGTGATATCTTTGAGACAAGAGAGTAAAACTTTCACTAGATTAGCTTTATTGATGAAAGGTCGGCCACTCTCCTCTCTTGAGGCTCTTTGCTGAGTCCAAAATTTACAGAAGTGCACGGGAAAAAGTTAGTCCTTGTTTTGATAAAAGTACAATCAAGTACATTTTTTAATAAGGAATATTAAATCCAAATGATAAGGTTTATTTTCACATCAAATTATAAATTCTAATAAATTTAAATAAAATTGACCAACAGTACAACTTGAGTGAGTACAACATATTAGACACATACACTCCCACAAACATCGTGATATATTCAACATCTCCCACATTCAAAAAATATATATAAGAAATTAATTGAGACCCCATATGACCCTCATATAGACTATTCATTATATCTATAACAGGATTTCACAGTAGGCAATTAAAATCAAAATCAACATCTAAAATACAGTAAGAAAATAAGAAATGTGACTAAGATCTGACGACGAAAACAAATAGTCTTCGTTGGAGTCTTTCTGATACAGTATGAGTGAAACTCTGACGAAGATCATTTGTTTTGGCTGAAAGATCTTAGTCACATTGCCGATTTTCTTACAGTTGCTTAAACCCTTATATATATATATATATATATATAAATATATATTGGGTTAGCTTCAGCTATCTCAAAGGGATACTTCTACCCGATGACGACGACTGTCGAAATATCGTTGTGAATCTTTTCTGTGTTGTACTTTTATTTGATTTTTCTCTTTCCTGTGTGAACTAATATATATATATATATATATATATATACCTCATTAAATATCTTGCCAACATTAAGTTGGCATACTAAACTTAATGTTGGCAAGATATTTAATGAGGTATGTTTAAAAGAAGGTCTGCTCCCAAAGTATACCAAAATATATATATATATATATATATATATGTACATATATATATTTAAAAAATAAATGTCCGATTTACATTATTTAGTTTGGAAGAAAATATTTTAATTTTTGAAAACACTTTTTCAAATCCAGTCATGAATTAACTCACCATATTTCTTATTATTCTTTATATTGTTCGACTTGTTTCGGTGCTTGTAAAGTCACCATCTTCAGGAAGAAACATTATTAGCATAATTAACTGTTAAACATTTAAGTAACATAAATAAAACTAATTAAGGTAGCATTAATTAAGACTAAAAGAATTGGAGTAAACATTACACATGTTTAAGAGCTATAGAGATTACAATGTCTAGTTTGGGGAGTCACACTTTTAAAGTCAGGTTGTGTTATAGTTCATGAAATGACCCTCTATGTTTCTTCATCTGGCGTGTGTTGATGCGGTTATGTTCTACTTCTTCCTTTAATTTGTTCTCTTCCTTTGTTTTTCGCTTGTATAAGATTTCCGAACAAGAGCAGATGGTTACTAAATTTGTCTTTCTGTTCATTAATGCTTGGACATTCCTCTGGGATGTAAAGCACTTATAGGGGTAGTAATGGAGTGATTAAGCGTCTCTAACACTCAACTCCGACTTTTGGCCTTCACGACGTTACCCTGTTAACCTGCTATATGCAGGGAGTAACGAAAGAGGAGGAGAAGGTGATAAGGGGCTGGGTCTGACCACCTTTGTTTCGCATCTTTTCTAATCACCAAATCCCCTCCTTTTATCTCAGCACCAATCTAAGTTGTTATGCGATCCGTGCTGAAGGATGGATGATACATAATGGATAGATTATGGATGATTATGAACAACCTTACTCCGGTATGTGGTGCTCTGTTGGAGAGGACAAAATACCACCGATAGAGATACAAGGATTTTCCCCTGTATGTCACATAGAAGAGGAAAGTCCGGGGACCATCCTCCGGAAACAAAAAGGGTCCAAAAGCGCTAACTAGTGGGAGCCAACCTCCCACAAGTGCACCAAAGGACCCGATGAAGACTGTCCCGAAGAAAGAGAAAGGAAGTCACTTTCTCCTGAAACTTAGGGAGCCTGAATAGGCATTATCAATTATAGTTTTTCCAGATTCAGCGAAGAAGAGGAAGAAACGTGGTTGCTCCTGCTGCCTGACTGTAAGGTAACTTTACTGCGCAGAGGTAGGTGCTTCGGGACACTCAATAAAACCATAGAACAAATTTTACCACTGGAACCAGCAAAAGTGCTGAGCCTCTTGGAGGCGTTGAAGCTAACTTCTGGGGTACTATAGACTAGAAGAGGGGAAGTGAAATAGCTTTTTTTAAGATGCAGTGCTATAGTCACCCTCAAATAATAATAGTAATAAAAAGCGCTTCTAGTGTTCTTAGCCTTTCGTGATCGTTTATTTATCGTCCCATACGATAATAATCGTCCAAATAGATAATACTGAACAATTTAATGCATTCACGATTCTGTTTGAACCCTGGTCAAAAAGTGTGTAAGCAAAGTAGGTAGCTGATGATGGTTCTGTAGTAATGACACGCATGGTGGTTACTAGAGGATACCTAACTCTAAGAATACGAATAATGTAAGAGCTGAAATAATATAAAATGGTTTCGAATGGAAAGCATTAAGAGAAGGGTGCACAGAGCAGCGGGTCAGTCTCCCAGGCGAGTTATATTGGCGGTAGCATATCCGGTTAGGCGGGATGGTCGGAAGCGATTAGAAAGCGCCCACCCTATCTACATATCAGATATCCCAGACAGCCTGTCTGCGTCCATCCCCCGCACCGACTCCCCTGTACTGCCTGCACTTTGAGGTCACCCGCCACCAGGCTCTCATATTACCTGTCACCATCATTAGGGAACCTACTTCTCGTAAAAACAATAACATCTAAAAAAAAAAAGCATCTTAAATATTAATATGTATCTACCATAATCAGCTATCTCTTTTTCACTCCCCCCCCCCCCCCCCCCCCCCCAATCACAAACCGTCTTTCTCACAGTTGTTTCCTCTCATCACTATGTTTATTAGCAGGGTACAATATTGATAGCAAAGAACAAAGTATATTATATCTCTTCCTGTTTCTTTATATATAAAACGAATTCAATAATATATTCACCGTCCGATAGAATAGGTGTATTATGCAATCGGGATGTTCAGTTTCATACGTTCCAAATTGATCGAATCTTGAATTCTCGATATAGGTTTAAAAAATTATAGTAAAACGAATGAAAATCAGATTCTCGGATTCAGATTCATCTTTCAATCCTTTTTGTAGTCATCCTCAGCAAAGGAAGTTCAAAGGCGAAAAACGAAGCCCACTCAATATATATATAAAGATTTCACATAATGTTTTCGGTTGGGGTTTTGACTGACGAAGACCGCTTATTACGTTTGAAGATCTAAGTCTTTTTTCCCATTTCATATTGTGGTTTGATCATATACGAGTATATATATATATATATATATATATATATATATATATGATTAAACCACAAATGACTCTGACGAAGACCGCTTGTTACGGTTGAAAGATCTTAGTCTTGTTTTCCCATTCTTATTGTGGTTTAATAATTGATTGTTGTTTCACGTGTTTATGTGAAATCTTTTTATATATATATATATATTGATATAGCTTCTCGACCACTGATATTTCAAACTCACACAAGGGGTTCTTGAGGATTTTGGTTATAAAACATACAACTCCTGATTATAAGCCGACTTTTTCCCAAAAATTGTTTGGCATTTTCAAGGCAAAAAATATATTATATATATATATATATATATATTAATATATATATAGTTAAAAGTACCAGCAGCTTCTGCTCTCACAATTTTTGAGCTGGTGGCCTCAATCTTGGGGGCTATTCTTCTGTCTTGCGGTTGGAGTTTCCACATGAACTGTCCAAGGGACATCAATTCATAAAAAGCTTTCGACCATAATTACATTGGTCATCGTCAGGTAAAATTTTACTTCTGGAAGGATGCTTATATAGACTTCCTTAGTGGGTGTGATTTCTGTTTAGTCCAATGGACTTGACTTATTGGTCAATCAGAGTACAGGTTTCAGTTTTCGTTCTTATTCCACTTCATGTTAGGCTCTACGTTCTTGTTTGTTGGAATGACGAATATTTCTCTCATCTGAAAATTAATTGAAGGGGTTCTTTCTTTAATGTATAAAACCTCTAGAATATGCAGTTTATTAACATTTTCCTCTCGTTGGATAATACTAGTACCTTGCACAAGCATTTATCTGGTTAATTGTACGTTGTGCTTTTCCAGGGCATGTGTCTTTAGAGCGCCAGCAGCTACCATAAATGAAGGGTTAATCTCCTGGAGAGCTTTGTTGTAGTCAACCCGATGTACTTTGAGGGCAGGTTCTTACATTCACCTGTAGTACAAGTCTACTCGTACACCAAGTGACTACTTTGAAGCTCCTGGGTGTTCTTCTTTGGACTGTTTCTTGGCAGTAAGTTATTTGTTTTTCTGAGCTTGTAGTATATTACAAGTCTTATTCGGCTGTTTTCATTCGTAGGTCTCACATGAGCATGAACAATCTTTTGTATGGCCTTTTCATTCTGTCTGTACTCTGTGTTCATGTAAGCCTGGTAGTACAGTTTAGTTCTTTCTCCCTTTAGAGCATTGGCATTCACATTTTCCACGTGCCATTTCTCTAACTCATATTGGATAGCCTTCTGTACTTCTTTATTTGTGTAGCCGTTATTAATTAATACTAGCGTAGTCCTTTCTAGTTCTTCGTGGACTGCTTTCCATTCGCTACAATGTGTTATGGCTCTTCTAACGTAAGCAGAGATGGTAGAGCGTTTATACCTTTCAGGGCATTCACTATGACCATTAAGACATAGTCCAGGGTTGGTGGCCTTAGTATATACTTTCGTTGTAAAACTTTCTTCTACCTTATTAACTAGTACATCTAAGAAAGGAAGTTTACATTGCTTGTTGTGTTTAACTGTGAAATTTAATCCAGATGTTTCATGAAGGGTTTAGAGCTGGGATTTTACTTTCTTCTTTTGTCTATGTACCTTGCATATATGGTGGGCTTCTGCAGCTTACAAAATACTTCCTCTTCCACTCATCGCATGAAGAAGTTTGCAAATAGAAGAGGAGTCGAGACGTGAAAGCGTCCACCAACCGATACCTGTAAAATATATGTATATTGATAAAAGTACCGACCGGTGAAAAAGAAACTAAATTAAAGTTTATCAGAACTCGTTCAGTTCTTCACGTTCAAATTAAACTCTCATTGCCAACATTTGGGTTTTTATTTAAAAACATTTTCATGGGCCTACAAAACAGAGGACCAACGACCAACGACCAACGAATATAACCGCGCACTATAGTGCACGTCGTAACTAGCAGTTCCAGACCAGAGGCCTTCTACTGCTTGATAACTGTACTACTATAACATGAAATGTCAGTAATTCATGTCGGATATTAAGTTAGTCTGTACAGTAATGATGTCGTATTCGCGGTCATGTGGTCTTGTTAGTCATAGTTTTCAATGCTTTTAGTCATGAACTGGAAAGGTAGTTAGATAGTCACTGGATGAAGTAATTATTCAGTGAGGTTGAGGAAGGTTGGCGACAGGATTTAGAATTTGTACAAGGAGGTTTGGATGAGTAGATAGTTTGTTGTCTTCATTGGTAGTAAGTCGAGTGATGTAGCTATCTATTGATTCCATTTTCAAATCATGGTGAATATCAACATTACGGGCGTACCAAGGAGCCCTGGCTATAAGGCGGGCACACTTATTTTGAACAATCTGGATACACGCCTTGTTCGTTGGAAAACAGAGGAAATAATTCAATCATTTAAAAATCAAACAACATAAAAAGTACAATTAGTTAGAAATAAAAAATTACAATAGAAATTTTGACAATAGGTCAATGATAGAACTTACTGAAGTATAACATTTTTAAATAAAAAAACTATATATTACATTAGAGTTTAATTTACAAAGAAAAATAGTCTGTGGATTTCAACAACACTCTAGTTTGAATGACCACGTGACACTGAACTAAAATAAACAAGCAAGGCAACCAAATTTCATCAGACAACCAAAAAGCCACTAAATCAATTTCGCATGGATCAACAATATTGAAATTAACACAGTCAAATAAATGCTATTTAATTTATAATTAACTGTCACTTCTATAATTAACAGATGACTGATCAGAGTTTTCTTTCTCTGTTCATCCATGTCTTTGGCTATTATTTTTATTTCATTAAAATCAAAATTATAGCTTTCATTAATACTATGTGCTGCTAATGTAGTGGTGTTAATTTTCTTTTTTCTTATAGAATATGTATGCTGGTAAGTTGTTTCCTTCAAAAAACACTGGTTCTTCATAATAGGCTTTGTTATAGTCTTTGCACTTTATTGCATATATAACATTACTCTGTAATTCCTTTGGAATCTTCTCATTTATATTTGAAAATAGATTTTACTTTTCTTTTGCTATAAAACATTAAAGGATCTTGAGTTAAGTGTCTTTTGAAGACTTTTTTAATTGTTTGCGATATCCCTTCAACATATGAAAATTTAAAAAACTTCTTATCTTGAACTTCTAAGTTAGTATTTGTATCATTTCTGGCTCTTGTTGTTCCCTTACACATTTTGACCAAAAACTTTTAATCAAATTTCCTGGATAGATATTTTTCTGTACTCTTTTACCCTTTTATTATCTTTTTTTTTTGTAGGTAGCATGATGAACATACTTCTATGACCTTTTTCACCATATTCTTAACGCAGTATATTTCTGGTTCATAGGATGAGAAAAATAATAATTCAGTATTCTTTCAGCACTGGTAAGTTTCTTGTACTTATCAGTTTATATATGAACCGAGAATTCAACTATGAGAGTTTAATTTGAACCTGAAGTGCTGACAGAGTTCTGATAAACTTTAATTTTGAATATATACATATATATATATATATATTATATATATATATATATAAAGATTTCACATAAACACGTGAAATAACAATCAATGATCAAACCAAAATAAAAATGGGAAAACAAGACTAAGATCTTTCAACCGTAACAAGCGGTCTTCGTCAGAGTCAAAAACCTAACCGGTCAATTGAGTTTTTGACTCTGACGAAGACCGCTTGTTACGGTTGAAAGAAAAAATCTTAGTCTTGTTTTCCCATTTCTTATTGTGGTTTGATCATTGATATATATATATATATATATATATATATATATATGAGTCAGCCGTGCCTGAAATATAGTAGTGAGTGTTGTATGTCTTTATCTTTGTTTTCCTCTTTTTGTATTCAGTTATATATATATATATATATATATATATATAAAGGTTTCACATAAACACGTGAAATAAGTTGGGTTTTTGACTCTGACGAAGACCGCTTGTTACGGTTGAAAGATCTTAGTCTTGTTTTCCCTTTTCTTATTGTGGTTTGATCATATATATACGAGTATATATATAATATATATATATATATATATATTTAAATCAGTTTAGTCGAAGGTTTTGTCCGGTTAACATTGTTGTTCCTTTAAGTAATGTAAATTTCATTTTCTTAGTTAAAAAAGTTTTACTTCTGCCTATGAAATAGGTTTTAAATAAAACCGAAACGTTGGCAACGAGAGTTTGATTTTTTATCCTGGAAAATTGACCGAACCCCGATTAGAGAACACACCTATTCTATCAAACGGTCGATATATTTTTGAATCTGTTATATATGTATATATATATATATATATATATATATATATAAAAAAGATTTCACATAAACACGTGAAACCCAACCTGAGAAGCACCCTTCGTGTCTTGATGACGAGGATTGTCTAACGTAGAAGTGAGTTATGTCTGTGTCTTTCTTTATGTTGATGTCGTTACAAATTTTATCAAAATCCTTACACTCGCTTCATTTGATTTTTTTAAAATTTGTATATATAATATTAATTGAAACAGAGAAGATGAACTAAATCAACTAAATTCCCAGAAAGAAAACACGTACAACACATTACCAAAATTGAGTACTATGTTTTGACTGTGTCATTATCAGACTAATAAAACAAATATTTTTTTTCTTAGAATAATAATAAAATAATTTGTAGAACAATTGCAAAATTAAATATAAAAGAAATTAACTCAAAATATTTCGTTTCATTCTACCAAATATATATATATTTCAATATAGAAAAAGAAACACACACTTACAGTCTCTAATTTTCGGTTTGAACCGTCTTCAGGAGGGATAAGAGAGGGAAACCAAGTGCACAGGTTCAGAGACCAACAATGATGCCGCATACGCGCCCAGTCACAGAGAATAAGGTAGACAGGAATAAATTTATAATTAAATGAAAGTAGTGAAATTTGAAAACATAATAAATAAATAGAAAAAATTTAGGGATGAACAAAGAAATTGATGCATAAATAAAAGTACGGACTAAGCTATGTTAAAATAAAATATAACTGAGAACAATAATAATAATAATAATAATATTAAAGAAATAAAGTAATTAAATAATAAAAACTGAAATAATTAAATAATAAAAAACAAGTAATTAAATAATAAAGGATAATTAGTAATAAGATATGAAAAGACAAGGAACTTATTAAACATAATGTTTCTTTTTGCACATTGAACCATATTTGTTCGTTTCGTATCATATTTCTAACGAATGAATGTATATATATACATATGTATATGTCTGTATGTAGACTTCAATTTATTTTTTCCCCACAACCACAGGTTTGAAATACGACCCTAGTGCTGTGGTTTCCTCTACAACTTATGTGTTCATAATGATGACTCTCACTTCCCAACTGCATTGTCATATTTTGGCCTCATTATTTATTTTTTTTTTTTATTTTAACAACCACTTCGAATAATACCCAATTTTATAGAAAGTTTTAATTGTTTTTGAAAACATTTGACATGCAGGAATTGATCGAGGAACTAACCAACTACAATTGGTTTTTATTTTAACCAACTACAAAATAATTTTTATTTTGAACTATGAGAAGAATATTATATTCATGAAATTGAGCTAAAATGACGCCGCAAATAAAGTGATATATTAAAAAATATATTTAAAATGATTAAGTGATAAGAACATGGTTAAACAAGTGTGTGGTGTTTAAAACATTATAAATATTATAAAAATATAAATAATAGAACTGTTTCTTTGTATTAAAGTAGAAAAATATAAGTATGTAGAAAAATAAGAAAAGTGTGATTTTCAGTAGTAATATGTAATAAAGAAAAAGAAGTGAAAATAAATTAAAGATAAGTTGAATGTTTGATAGAGCGAAAGGAAGAAAAAAGGAACAGGAAAAGGAAAAAAAATGAAAAGAAAGATCTAACTAGGAAATGGAAAAATAAGAAAGAAGATTGGAAAAGGGAAATGAATGACCAGGACCAGGGAAATGGGGACCAGGTGGAAAATTACGTAAAAAAAAAGAGAGATGGAAAGTGAGTACATATAAAACAGACCATTTAAAAGAACAAAAAAGAGGATTTGAAGAAAGAAGAATAAATATAAAACATGAAGGAAATCAAAAATAGAAAGAAAGTTGCTAAAGAAGCCCAAAATAAGGAAACGATGCAAAAGAAAAGATAGGATGGTAAAGGAAAAGGTGGACGAGGATATACATTCAAAGGAAAGGAAGTAAAATGGAAAGCACAAGTGTTGAACAACAGTTAGATTAGGAGAAAAAAGAGATAAGAAAAGGGATGGATAAAAAGCCAAATATAGGTTCTTTTCTAATTATTGTTGGGCTATACGGTAGCCCAGTGTGGCAAGTTACTCACACTCAACTCAAATCTCAATTTTTTTTCGTTTGAGATAAGAAAAGCAGCCGTGGAGACAATACGCATACTGTACCTTATGACAGAGTAGTAGCATAAGTGCACACCGGCAGCTCTCAGTATCATAATACGTGATGATCATACCATAAGTTGCCAGTTATTGCTCGCTTTTTCAATAAACTACTACAATCATTGACATCTTGACCGCCCATTACGTTGAGATTTAGTACATTAAGGCCCCTAAATAATTAGACAAATTCACAATGTTTGGGCTGCTGTTTTTTAGGTCGACCCACAAACTGTTATCTTGTTCATTTCCAAAAACAGCTGTACAGTTTGTGAAGAAACATTCATGCGACAGCATAGTCTCAAGTATCTTAATCTCAAGTCTCCTAGTATCCATAAAGCTGGTAAACAACTAGAAAACTTCCCAATGTTCGGGCTGCTGTTTTCTAGGTTGACCCACAAACTGTTATCTTGTTCATTTCCAAAAACAGGTATACAGTTTGTGACCGAACATTCACGTGACAGCATAGTCTCAAGTATTTTAATCGCAAGTCTCCTAGATAGTCTAACAGACATATTAGATTATTATAACTGAACTCATGGTCTCAGTTCTCAGAGCCCCTAGTATCAATGGCTCTGTCTTGTAGTCTCAAGTCATATAGTCAAAAGTTTCATAGTCTCAAGTCATATAGGCTAGAGTATCATAGTCTAAACCCTGGTAGTCTAAAATCTAAGATCTCACGTCTTATAGTCTCATGTATTATAGTGTGAAGTCTAATAGCATAATAGTCTGAAAGTCTCAAGTATTTTAGTTAAATGTCTTGTAATCTCTGAAACTAATCCTCCTCCGACTAATCAGATCACCAAATCCACAATAACTAATGGCGGTAGACTCTAAGACCATACGACCATGATCATTCTCACCATAGACAGAAACTAACATACCGACTTACCCGACCTAAACAATGAAAGTAGTACAAACAGACAACCAGGTGAAAGCCTCTGACTTGGAACTGCCTGACCCCAACGTGCAGCATTGCACGGAAAATCTTGTTGGCGTTGGTCAAAGTCTCATAGGCAAAAGGTCTCATAGTTTTTAGTGGCAGAGTCTAAAGTTTCATTGTCGAACTGTTCATGGAGAGCTTGATGTACTGAAGAGTAGTGAAGACTTCCATTCCAGTGAATCCGTTGGCACAGGAGTTTTGCAGCAATGAAAAGATTGACTAATTAGTAAAATATATGGAGTATTCCTTAGGTTGTAATTCCAAAATGCATAATAGAAAGAATAAAAGAATAGTAAAGCTGTAACAGGGAAGAACTGGAAGAAACCCGCGACAAAAGGTTCATCAAACTAATCACCTTTTTAATCTGTCTGTGGCTTTGCTGGCTTTAAAACTTTGACTAACACAGTTATTTCCTATAACACCTGAAGAGAATAGACATATTTCTGTCGGGACGAATGCTGTCTTTGCAAACAGGGTGTCACTAACATGCACTACTTTTTTAAATGGTTCAAACTAGAGGATATAAGAAATGACACCGAACCAAACACCCTTAATCCCTTATCCATCGTCTATTATATTAATAAATTGTATATTAACATTGAATTTCTTCAGTAAATATTTATTCATTTTTGTATCATAGTACACAATTATTTGTTGCTCCAGTCAGTGTTTTAATAAATCTGCATACTTATAAAACTCTGATGTTCTTGTTTAAATATTTGCAGAGAGGTGAAAATTGGAATACTTGTTAATTCAAGTTTATGACGAATTATTCAAATAAATATTAAAGAAAACAGTGAGTAATATATTACTTTACAAATATGATCTAACAGAACGGATTATCCAATTTCTTATTATGTATTTCTTATGTGAAAGTTCGTTTCGGTTTTTAATCAAATCAGTTGTTGATCAAAATTCCAGAATGAAATATAATCGAGAAACAAGGTTCTACTGTACTGTCTGCTATGGTATGGAAACAGCAACATAACAGCATAAAAGTCGTAATAACAAAAATAAAAATGCAATGCTATAAGAGTGATGGGGCCTCACATGACTCCTATGTTTACTTATATCTAAACTAAAACTGAAGTTTGCATAACACTAATGGCAGCTCTTAAAGTTATTTATGAGGGGATACACGATTCAATAGTATTCAGTGTTGTTTGGCTGTGTGGACTCCAGACTGCATCGAACATTGATTGGCAAGGCGGCCTTCTTTCCGCGCTCCCGTCTTGGATGTTGGGAGTGAGAGAGAGGGTGTTGGGCGTGCGGGGAGGGGGAAGAGGTCCGTTTCTCCGATGAAAGTCCCTCCTTATGCTGGAGATCTCACAGGACTATTGTCAGTAATTATCTCTCTGGTCTATCATCCATCACTTTCCATCATACTGGCTTCAACGAACAGGCACTCTGTCTCTCATAAAGACAAAACATTGTTCTTCTTCTGACAGTTAACATCAAACTCAAATCACGATGAGTTAATTTAATCAGACAAATAAATCATTTCGGCCAATTAAATTGGCCATGAACGAGATATAACAGCCAGAACATTATTTGAATACTGTAACCACTCCAGCCATAAAATAACATTTCCGTTTCCAATATAGTTTGATATTGTACCTAGGAATTACTAACTGTCTCGCTACTATTTTGGTTCATTCCAAAAAAAAAGTTAGAATAGATAAAGAATTTTCAATCACATTTATCTTGATTAAATATTTATATATTTATTTGTATATATATATATATATATAACAAATTTACATATAACACTGAAAAAAATCAATGATTCAATACAAATATGAACTGGAAAACAAACTAAGATCTTTCAACCGTAACAAGCGGTCTTCGTCAGAGTCAAAAACCCAATTCTTATTGTGGTTTAATCATTGATATATATATATATATATATTTATATTAAATATTTGCACACAGGTAAAAATTGGAAAACCTGTTAATTCCAGTTTATGACGAATTATTCAAATAAATATTAAAGAAAACAGTGAGTAATATATTACTTACTTACAAATATGATCTGCCCGAACGGATTATCCAATTTCTCATTATGTATTTCTTATGATAATATTATAATCACCACTCGTGGTGATCCATATAAACATTGTGAGACTCCAAGGTAACTACAGAGACCCACAATCAAAGATACATTGACAGCAGAGTGGCTTATGTGCTCGTCTCGTGATAATAGATCTCGGATTGAATTCTTATCTGAACCTTTATTTCTTCATGTAGAATATAAAAAAAACTGAAAAAAAATTACTCCTCGGAGATGTTGTTAAGCTGTCGGTCTCGTACTAGTGCTAACTAAATCGTATGATATTGAGTACGATAAATAGTACGACTCATATTACAGTGTCAGGTACTTGTTAAAGTATTCCTACTCTAAATACTCTTGAGTTAGATAACATTTAGGACTCTCAATGGATAATCAACTCGGTAATGTGGCTTACTAAAACTGAAGAAAAATAATAAATGAAAAATAACCGCATATCCACGGTTTAATTATTTAGCTTCAAGAACATTGTATTGTAAATAAATTAGCATATTAACGGTTAAATGACTTAGCTCCCAAGAGTATAGTCCCTATATGAGTTTATTCAGTGTTTAATTGTGGATATATATATATATATAAAATATATATTCAAACCACAATATGAAATGAGAGAAAAAGACCAACATCTTTTAATCATAAACCGACTTGACGAAGACCGCTTGTTACGGTTGAAATATCTTAGTCTTTTTTCCCCATTTCTTATTGATTGTTGTTTCACTTTGAAATTTTGTGAAATTTTGTTTTATATATCTATTGGGAGCAGACCTTTATTTAAACATGTTTTATTAAAAAGGATGCCAATTTTAATTTTTGTTATTTTTTGGGTTTGTTATTTTTCAAGTTTTCTAAAACTAGTTTTCCACCTTTCAGGTAGTAAGTACGGCAGTTTGTCTTAAGATTTGTTTTAGAACGTTCCAACGTTTCAGTCAACTTTGACCAACTTCAGAGATATTCAAAATGATAACTAATTAAAAACTAAACAAAGAAAGCTAACACAAATATAATGAGAATTCTAAATACTAACTAACAACATTGACATATTGAAGAAATAATAAAATTGAGTAGCCCTGGGATGTTACACCGTTGTGAAAGGCTTGGATAGTTCCGCAAAAAATCTTTTGGCGAATTGTACATATTACCTGAAAACCAGGTGGAAAACCAGTTTTAGGGAAACTTAAAAAATTCACTAAAAAAAGGAACAAATATCAAAATTGGCATACTTTTTAATAAAACATGTATATAATTATTGATCAAACCACAATAAGAAATGGGAAAACAAGACTAAGATCTTTCAACCGTAACAAGCGGTCTTCGTCAGATCCAAAAACCCATTTCTTATTGTTTTCCTATTTCTTATTGTGGTTTGATCATTGATTGTTATTTCACGTGTTTATGTGAAATCTTATTATGCATATAATTATATATATATTTCATTAAACAGTTGGCCAATTTTCATTTTAGTTCGCTTTGTGATTAATTTTTCCTGTTATGAAAACTAGTTTCAACTTGTCAGATACTATAAACATACAACAATTCACCAAATGACTTATTATTATGATCGATTACGTTATTACAAAATTACAAAAGTTTATACTAATATATAAATTTATATGTTTATTACTACTAACATATACAATTAATTGGTTAGTATTAATGTTCTATTACCTTGTAATAATGTAAAAATTTTAGTGATGTAATATAATAACTTGTTTGGTAGATTGTTGGTACCTGAAAAGTACTATGAACATTTAGAAGTGCAAAAGACGAAGGTGAAAAGATGATATTTGCAGTTGTCATCTCAGGTTAAGTGGTTAATGGATGCCCAATAAAAATACTATATATATATATTACGTATACCTATTTGTCTACAAGTGTAGATATTGGATGGATCAAAAAAAATATTACGATAAACTGGTTAATTAAACTCATTATCCATACGATTAATTTTTAAAGTGACCTCTCGACTACTAGTGATTTTTAGAAATAAAAAGAGAGTAGAGTAGTTTACTTTGATTAAACCCATGAGAAGTCGACTGAAAATATAATTAAAGCTGAGGTTTGAATTAAGTTAAAAATCAATTGAGAGGACAGGAGATGGGAGATGAAGGCAGTTTTTGAGTGAAGTGCATACAAGTCTCTCACGAACTGCCTTTGCCAAGGCCTCTCTACCAATTAGCCAACTCATTTCGCCCAGCTTAATCGCATGCACTCTCTCCTTGCATCTACAAGTCCTTAAGTATAAATCAGCATAATTGGGGGACCAATTCTCGTCTTCCGTCTTCTAGAATGACCGCCTCTAGTTTTCCATTCCTCTAAGTTCAACAAGCCTCTCTCACTCCCTCACTCTGTATATATATATATATATATATATATATGATCAAACCACAATAAGAAATGGGAAAACAAGACTAAGATCTTTCAACCGTAACAAACGGTCTTCGTCAGAGTCAAAAACCCAACTCTCAGTTCTGACTCTGACGAAGACCGCTTGTTACGGTTGAAAGATCTTAGTCTTGTTTTCCCATTTCTTATTGTGGTTTGATCATTGATTGTTCTTTCACGTGTTTATGTGAAATCTTTATATTTATATATATATATATATATATATATGTCGTTATCAGCCTTTGGAGCGATTCACATCTATTCCTGACGACGAGGACATCGAAATATAGTAGTGAGTTCAGTGATTTCTTTTCTATGTGTTCTTTTGAAAATTCTAGTTTATACGAGTATAAATATATATATATATATATATATATATTATATATACCATGATAAACGGAAACTGTCCGGCAGGACAGATTACAATTCACTTCTTCTCCTGAGGACGACCGCCATTACGGTCGAAAGATTGAAAAGTGAGTCTTTGCTATGTTTCTGTCTATGTGACACAGTTTATTTTAAGTATATATATTTTCCATTCCTGGAAAATATATTACTCCTTTTTTTATATATTTACTTATATATATATATATATATAAACTTTAACACATAAAAAAAAACACAGAAAGACACTACAGAACTCACTTTGATATTTGGACATCCATCATTATCGGGAAGAAGTGCGAAGTACTCGTGTTGAGAAGCAAACTGTACTCGCGTTGAGAAGCAAACTGCTAATATACATATATATATATATATATATGTGTGTGTGTGTGTGTGTATGTTCATTTGTGGGTGAACTTCGAAAATAAATATACAGAGAAAAAAATTAACTTGAATACTTCGAAACTCGAATGTTATCAGGAGTGAAGTGGTCAGGTAGTTGTCTATGGGCCGTTTACATGCTTCCAAAAACATGCATTAAGATATACTTTTGGATATGAAACAATTTTTTTGGATATTTCTTTGTATTTTTAGTCTGTTTCTTTCCATACATCTTTGAGGAATAAATGAGCAAAAAAAGTTGAGTGGTAAGTCTCGATGATTTGGTTAGACTAAGGGTTTGTAGTAATATTTACTTATGAGATCGTTTGTCTCACTCTTCTCAATGACTAGAGTAAGCAAGTTAATTATAAATCAATTAATAAAACAAGATATACCCATATAATCTGCTTGAACGTTGTCACTTCACTCGGCTACTTTTTTCATAATAGTTATACTGTAAAAGATAAGTTTTATCAATTTTTTTACTATCGTTTCATTTAATTTATAAATCTCTAATCTCTTTTCTAGATGATCTAAATCATAACTATTTTACAGTTAACTTAGAAGGTGATCAATGTAATTTGAAAATGACTTCCAAGAATAAGACGATCGTCAGAGGTTAGGAGGTCGCACTTCCTGCTTTCTCTAGAAAGTACTGGGTGTCATATGCCGTGTAGTCCTGACCTTCAAGCGGCCAAAACTTGACCTGCAACATCAACTCAAATCATTCCATCAATGAAATCTTCATTTCATTCATTCTTATTCATATAAATAGTCTTGTTTTTGGTTTTGGCAAAAAATATAAAAGAGATATAGTATTTTGTAGTAATATGTTTTTTTTTAGAAATTTGTAACAACACTTTTAGTATTGTTTTTATGTGAGTAAGACATGGCAAAAATTTTATTATAAAAAAGAAATAGTCAATATAACTAAAAATGAAGACTATTAAGCTCCACTGTCGCTTTGTCTATCCAATAGTGTAGTAATATACTTTGGATAAGTTTAGTAATATACTTTAGTTTTGTTTCTATTCCACGGTCGATACTTTTATCAATACTTATATATGTTTGTGTGTGTATGTGTGTGTTTATTTGTGGGTGGGTCTATATTCAAAAGTTTGTGGGCATGTTGAAGTTCACACCATTTGATGCATCAAATTTATATTTTACCTAAGAATTGTGCTTACAGTGTAAATGTGCTCTATTGATGATTCATTGATGATAAAAAACTGATTTTGAAATTTTAAGATATTTTTAGGTTTAAGGTCCCCCGGGGTCAATTTTTGCAATTGTAGTATGATTTCTGGATGTTTATGTGTTTTGGTCTTTTGATAGCTGAAATCAGTGAAAGGGCAAACTGGAGTTGTCTTACTGTATTAAGGTTGTAATAAATAACCATTAAGCTTCTCCAAAGGCTTACCTTAAGGTAGTGTGCAACACATACGAGGTGGGCCGTTGACTATGAGAACAAGAACTCATATGATGGACAGATGGAGGAATCTGCCGGAGTGTTTGTGGTCATTAGTGATATTCCGAAATCCAAAAGGTTCTTTTTTTACACTGAAAGGATTTTGCTAATTTCTATTTAGTGGTGATTGAAAATAATGTAAATAGCTTAATTTTGACCGTTTACACCAATCTTTTATCTTTATCCGGGAGAACGTGTTATAATGAGAGCGGACTCCTTTTGTCGAACAAGCACTTGGAAATCAGGGGTAACTCATATAAATTAGAAGCCTCGAAGCCTTTAGCTGGCTTTAATAACTTAATAAGTCAAATCAAGAGAAAATTAAGGTAAGTGAAGATTTTTTCTGTTGAGAATCAAATTTTATTTTCTCTTTTAGAAGTGTCTAATTATCTACCACCTGCAACATGGGTAAAATTAATGTGCTAAGTTGAATTACTTAAAGACGTTTTTCAGCTGAATTAAGCACATATACTAATTTAGGTCATGGATGCGTATGTACTAGAGGGCCATGATGACCTTTATGAGTGGTCTACTACTCATGACCATCCATGACCTTAAACGATGAATAGGATTGATCAATTCAAAGACATGTGATAGCTAATAAATGTGACTACGATTATTTATTGATGTATCCCATGAAGGTGAAGTTTATAAACATTTGTAAAATAATAAACAAAACTTGATTATCAATTAAGAAAATGGTACATTTTTCTCTTGATTTTACTTGTTCAAATACTTTTTTCCATTCTCTTTGAATTATTAATACAAAATACATCGTCTTGATTTGTACTTTATCGTAATAGATATATCAGTTTTTGATGTCGTTCATTATTCGGAGGAAACTGTTTATCATATATTCGTATCTTACTTAAATCAAATACAGAACTCACTATAGGATAATATCTTATCATATCCAAAAATAAATTATTGTTTTTAATTTGTTGTTTGTGGTTGCCTGTAAACTGTTAGATCTGGGGTTCAATACTTACTCTGGACCTCGATTTATTTACGTGGGAGGTGAAAAAATCTGAGCATGTTGTTCCTTGGAGAGGGCGTTATGTCGTCAGTTGTAGCCTGTACGATATGAGGTTGAATATCCCTACCCTCATTGTATTTGAGTTGGGGAAAATCTAGGACTCCCAGTGAATGTTCATTGTGTGGTATATCAAAGGACAAATCTTTGGCCTGTGTGTGATCTCTCGTGTGACGGCCACTGAGCCTAACCTAATTTGTTTCTTATTTTCGTTTTAATCACTATTTCTTTCATTCTCCGCTGCTCTTTCTCTACATACCAATAAATTTGGAACAGTCGAATAAATCCTTTGTCAGGTGCTTGGTTTTGATTTAGATTAACCATTAAACAAAATAAGCACGTACAGCATCATGTGAAGGTAGAGGGTGCCACAGATGTATTATTCATGAGCTGTTAGGTAAATTTCAAATTCTAAAAAAATGTATAATCTATTTGGATAATTGTACCAACAGCGGTTGGATGGTCAAATTAATCCAGTTTCCATGTTGGTACTGTCTGAAGCTGTTGTGCTTAGTAGGTACCAATTCATTCCTTTAGGGCCAGCTGTTGTGCTTAGCAGGTACCAATTCATCCTTTAGGGCCAGAGTAGCTCAGTGGCTTGTCTGCCCGCCTCTGGACTGGCAAATCCCTGGTTTGATTCTCACTCTGGCCCTCGATTTTTTCACAAGGGTGGTAAAAAAGACTTGCCGAACCTCACAGAAAACTTTGAGCCATCAGTCAGGTACTTGCTAAAGATCCTTACACTAAAGACACTTGAGTGAAAAAGAATTTAGGAAACATTTTGGACAGCAATATCTATTGGCTCTTGAACCTTTTATCTAAAGATGTTTATTACGTTAGCCCCTTGTATTTTTAAATCATTTATACATCAATATTAATAAATGTTTAACACATTCAGCATTGTTTTCAATACCTTTCTTAACTAGTTAGATAGTTCGTTTGATAATACACTTAAATGACGTGAGAGTTGAAAGAAAAAATAAAAAAAAAACAGGTGAGCCGACGAAGATGGAAAACATTTGAACACAATGGTTTTGATAGGTGATTAGAAAGAAATTGGACTCTAGAAAGAAAGCTGACGAGTTTAGAGGAGTCTCCCAGGCTTTTGCAGTCACAATGCCGTCTGAATGGGCTTTCCACTCCTCGATTGCATGCAATCTTTTGCGCGTGCCTATCAAGTCAATTCACACAACCTTCCACTGGCTGACTGACTCAAACCATCTCTCTTTTTCCTCTCCCTTTCTTTTTGTGTTTATCAATTTACTTTTATATGGTATTCTTTCATAGATGTTTAATTAATGTTAACGAACAAAGATGAGCCAAAAAGTCATACTACTAATAATTTATTTGAATAAAACCATATTGAATGTCATAATTTTCTTTTTTTGGATCTGTCGAACGGTGTAACTTGTAAAAATTACATTTTTATTACTCGCCAAAAGACACACATATCAGACTTTTTAAAATGAATTAAAATGGTATTAATTTGTCGAAATCATAAAATATATGTTTTTTTTACAATCACTACATTTTAAATACGTGAATATTGTTATTACTATAGAGGCCAGTAACCTCATATTATATTATAAACGTCATACGTCGTGAATTGTTGTAGATGCCGAACTGGATGTACTATGTGCGAAACAGGTAGGTCGTGTACAAAATGATTCACCAGATATCACGGACTTTTATATATTATGTCACTATATTTTACTTAGAGTAAAGTAAAATTTTATTTACTTTAATTTTATTTACTAACCTGTTGTTAGTAAGACATGTTATCCCTAAAAGTATATGTATATAGCAATTAAATGAAACGGTACGAGGGACTTTTAAATAAAAAAAAGTGTTAAAACGAAGGTAACAGAGATAAAAATAGGCATCACTTATGATCGTTACTTTCGTTTTAACTCTTTTTCTATACATAAAAAATATATATCAACTGAGATGGGTTTTTGACTCTGACGAGGACCGCTTGTTACGGTTGAAAGGTTTTAGCCTTGTTTTCCCATTTCTTATTGTGGTTTGATCATTGATTGTTATTTCACGTGTTTATGTGAAATCCTTTTATAATATATATAGATATATAATTACTTATTAAAGTATTATTAAGGTATATTGTTTCATTCACACGAACACATGCAGCTGCACACACACACATACACAAATTCACATACGCACACAACCATGCACGCATAGTTTTCTTAAAAATAAATGTTACAGATACCACAATGGTCGCTGGTTACTTAAACTTAATTACAAAATATTAGAAATATTTTCATTTGACGTGTACTAATAAAATAGGAATTTTTTTTTAGGTGGCAGTTCCAAACTTGTTTTAAATTTAAAGTAGGACTATATAGGATCGTTAGGTAGTAGTAGTTTATATTAGAGTATAGTATTTTATACTGGTGTTTGTACTTTAATGTTTTCTACACAAAACACACACACACACACACACTCAAACACACACACCACACAGACACACACCACACAGACACACACACACATACACACAACACACACCACACAGACACACCACACAGACACACACACACATACACACACACACATACACACACAGACTCACACACACACAAAACACACACAGAAGTAGTGTTGACAGTGAAACAAGCTGCCCACTCTTTTATCCGTCCGTTAATTATTTGATTCTTTGACAGTCTGGTTAGGGAGTCAACTAATCTGCCATTTAAAAATGCTCACATTTGGAAAAATTATCCATCCTACTTTCAGTAAGTGTCATCAGGAGGAGGAGAAAAGGACACAAATCTCCATTTTTATTGGAAAAGACATGTTAATTTGAGTTGTCTATGCTGATCCAATTGTATTCTATTGTTTTTTGTTCATCAACTAAACAAATTTTAATGTAATAATATGCTTTGGAAAAATTGAAGAACATGAGATAAGATTGCATTGTTGCATGGTACTTGATTTGTGTATCTTAAAACTGCTCTGAATGAGTCCGTTCATTCTTGATCAAGACACTTGTAAGGTATAAAAGATCCTTGGCTATAAAGTGAGCTCGTTTATTCTGGACAATTTGGATGCAAGGCTTGTCCATAGAAGCAGCTCAGAGAGCGCTGGTTCCTAATCACTAGGCAGGTTTCCCTGCAAGCTAAACTTCAGACTTTTGCTTCCTTTAAAACGAGTTCCCCCACAGACTACTATATCACTTCCAACCTCGTAATCCAAATTTCTTTCCTCCACCCTACATTAACAGACATTTTTTTTTTTATTTTGAATTCCAAGGAAATCATTAATTTATCTAGATATCCGGTTTTTAAATATTTCTATCGAATTCAAATCATATAGAAGTTGGAAAGTTTTTGATAGATGAAAAGATTAAATTAAGGTCAATACTTTTTTTATAATGAAAATTTGAAATTACTATAACTTACGAAGCTAAATTTATAATATAAATAAAATAGGTCACTACAAATGAAGTTTTCTTTTTCTACACACTTGCAGCGTCTTATCCCTTTCGTGTTTCAAGAATTCTAAATAAAATGTTTGACTCATTTGTATATCCAGTCAATAGTTAAGTTTTTTTTACTTTTCTTTAAACGATATATAAAATATATCGAATTTTTATATATTTTTATGCAAATTATATATCAAACAAAAATGTCGATTTAGACTTTTTAGACGCAAATAAACCAGGCCGATATAAAGTGACACACACTGTCCACTTGACCATCGTGGAACACTTAAGGTAATGAATACATGAAAAAATTAAAGTAGGAATTAAGAGAAAGAGAAAAGAAAGTAAATAGAGGAAAATAGATAAGATTATCATAAATCATAAATTAAAAATTAAAGCGGATGTAAGAAAGAATGAAAATATAACAGAGAAAAATCAGGAAAAAGTATGAAGTTTGAATAATAAAAAAGCAGATATTTTAGGGAAAAAAATAATGAAAAGGAAAAAGTTAACATAATAAAAGAAAGAGAGTCATTTGGTTAAATTAAGACAGGGGAAATTTCTAGCACCCAACAACCAAATGTAATATATATATATGAGCCGCTTATTTTGAAAGTGGCCTAATTCCATTTATGTTAAAATCGAGATATTTAAGGGTTTGCGTTTTACAAAATTTAAAAATATTGTCTTTTATTTATCAACTAATTTTTGTTATTAAAATTCTTAGTAATTTTAAATAAATTTTGTACAATTTGCTGCAAAAGGTAAAGATAACGTAAAAATGTAATTATTTAAATAGCTAGCTAAATTTTTTTGGAAAATGGAATTAGGCCACTTTCAAAATAAACGGCTCATATAGCTTATCAATGATCAAACCACAATAAGAAATGGGAAAATAAGACTTAACTTCTTATTGTGGTTTGATCACTGATTGTTAATTGTTATAACAGTTAACACTGAATTGTTACAACAGTTTAATAGTATAAACAATAATTATGACAATAAATATTTTGTGGAATTAATATAGTTGCTTCCAGAAAAAATAAAAAAAATATATACGAAATTCAGAAAAGTTATTGAAATCTTTCAATCAGACCAATTGGTTTTTGTCAGAGTCACACTGAAACTGAAACAAGTGAAATAAGAAATCTGGTGTGGTAGTGAGAAGAAAGAAAGCACTAGAAGAATTTTAAGAGACTGTGAAATACGAGGAAAAGGATCAAAATGCTGTACATGACATCAGGGTTAACAGAAGAAATGTTGTGAAATTCTCAAAATAGATTATTTTTTTCTTTGTAACCAAACTTTACCTATAGTCGAGTATAATTAGCAATTGTGAATTAAAGTCAATGAAGACAGAAAACTTCCCGTACACCCAAACCTGCTAGTAAGAGCACTCTTACCTCAACTTCCTTGAACCCATCCTCCTCTGAATAATTGGATCACCAAACTCACAACAGACTCTTGGACTGTAAAGACCATCCGACCACGAAACATACTCACCCTAGACAGGACAGAAACTAACATACCGACTTACCTGACAGACCTGCACAGTTAAAGCAGTACTAATAGACAAGCAGGTGAAAGCCTCTGGCTTGGAACTGCCTGACTCCAACGTGCAGCATTGCACGGAAACTCTCGTTGGTCGTTGGTCGTTGGAAGAAGGCCTCAAAACACTTAAATCCTTTAATTTTCCAAAATATTTTTTTTTTTTTTTTTATTGATCACTACGTTTATTGGAATTTATAGAAAAAGTTTCCATATAAATTGTTTTATCATCTAAAACCAAAACAAGTTTATGGGGACTTTTGTTTTATAATTTCCAATTAATTACTGATTGCACAAAAATATAGTCCATTATATTTATTTATGGTAAAGTAATAGTCAAAGCAAGGATTGAGGTCATTAGGGTTCAGAAACTTTGGATCTATAGACAAGCAGTGTGTATGTCGTGTGTACAGTCGGGCGTCGCCCTGTGTTGTCCCAGAGGCTGGGTAGTCTCCCCACACTACTGACTCTCGGTCAAGGATACCACTCTTCGACACGCCTTTCTTACCACCTTACTTTCCTTCTCTTTTCACTTACATCCCATATTCCAATTGATTCATTCTTTCTCAAATCTTTATTCGTTAGGCTGCAAGTAGTCGTGGGTTGCCCTATATTATTCCAGCAGCTTGTTTTTTAATTTAAATATTATCAGCTAACATTATAAATCTTTAAAGTCAACAAAAAACTGGCAAGTTGCAAAACTGATAGTTGGTGTACTTGACAACTCAAATGTCTCTGGCATCACCAGGCCCTCCAACTTCTTGCTGCTGCTGAATTAAAATGTGATATAAGAAAACTGGAAAAGTTAACGAGGAAAATATTAGAATTGAAATAGATATATGCTATGCTTATGCATATGTAGTATAATAGGTATTATGTATATGCTTGTAAAATTTGGGAGCAGTTCTTTATTTAAACCTATTTTATTGAATAATTAACCATATTATACTCAAGCTATTTGCTTCACAAGTTTTTCAGGGTTTCTAAATAATTTCCTCTTTTATTCGTCCAAACTTTGAGCATAAAAAATATTCTTCAATGTTTGGATGAAAAAAAAAGGATTTTTTTAGAAACCTTGAATAACTTATGAAGAAAATTACTTCAGCAAAATATGGTCAATTATTCAACAAAATATATGTATAATATATATATATAAAATTCAGTCCAGGTTTTGAAGCAAGTCCTCCCTCACTATACAGAAGTCATACAAAAAGCTTCTAAGAAAGCCCACGTTTGGCTTCTAGGAGCAAACTTTGAACCACGTTTAACTTGAAACCGTTAGTTTGTTTATTATTAATTTTTATTTGGGTTTTTATGTTCATTTTTTTCATTTATTTTATAATTTTATTATGTATACATTCTTCATGTGTGTTTAAATTTTTTTCCTTATTTATATGGATAACATTATTACCTTGGTATTTTTCTATTGCAATTGTTCAAGTGTTTCTGCAATGGAAATAAACGAAAGTAAAAATGTAACTTCTTCCTTTATGTTATTGTGGTTAATTTTATATTGACGTAGCTCTGAATATGTCTACAAATATAGATGGAACGTTTGCTTATAGGTGTTTATATACAAATGTTTGATATTTATTCTGGTCCAAAGCACGATAAGGGAAAAAATGGTATATTACTATCTGAATTTTGTGTATAAAAAGTGATATCAGTATGAATGGTCTTATCAGTTTTATCGTTATCAGTGTTATCGTTGTTCTTATCATTATCAGTGTTATCGTTGTTCTTATCATTATCAGTGTTATCGTTGTTCTTATCATTATCGGTGTTGTCATTATTCTCAGCGTTATCGGTGTTATCGTTGCTCTCAGCGTTATCAGTGTTATCGTTGTTCTTATCATTATCGGTGTTGTCGTTATTCTCATCGTATCGGTGTTATCAGTGTTATCGTTGTTCTCATCGTTATCAGTGTTATCAGATTTATGAGTCATCTATTGACTTCAACGGAATATTCATTTGTCCAGTGGGTTAGGTGGGAGAAGGCAGATATTTTGAAGTTCAAGGTCATGTACTTTACTCAAGTACTTTGAATTATGCTCAAATCGTTCACCATTCCTTCCTTATCTTGAGAATTACCATTTATCAAGTTTTTTATATAAATATATGAAAATGCTTCTTCAAGGAGTTATGATTGAACTTACACGTTTTCTTTCTTAAAAACTTGAAGTTCAAGGTCATGTACTTTACTCAAGTACTTGAGTAGTTTGAATAATGCTCAAATCATCAAGTTTTTATATAAATGTTGCTTCTTCAAGCAGTTATGATTGAACTTCGACGTTTTCTTTCTTAAAAACTTGAAGTTCCCCTCCATTATAAAAGAACTACTTCAAACACCTGGTATTAAATTTAAATATTGAAGTAACTTAGAAAGCGGCGTGTCTTTTTTTTCCCCCAGTCTTTTGTCTCCTGTTTTACACTGGTGATGTATGCCTCAATGAAAGTGGTCAAAGCTGTTGTTCAGATCCTGTATTAGCCGGTTCTTCACCGTCTATACAAGAAATTATTTTCTCCTTTTCCTCCAGAGAGAACTCTCAGTGAAATGCCACTAGTGAAACAACTTTCAACCTTTTGGTAAAATCAACGTAAAATAATATTACAATCTCGTTACAAATATTAGTATTTTATCTTTAAACGATTGTTTAAAAAAATACTATTTACCTGAATTTATGAATGCCATATAAACAAGTTATAAATTTAATCTTTACATCTGAGAATTGAAATATAATTAGGTGACATTCGTTGAAATATTGAATTCCAGAATATCAGATTACCTGAAACAGAAAGAATTTTTCCCGTTGAAAGAGATATTTGGTATTGACTAGATTAACTTAAAAAGTCATATTTTTTATAGATACCTTCCTCTCCAAGACCAGATTATTTGATATTATCAATTTCAATTTATCCAGTATGATTGTACCTGCAGAAATTTCATTAAAGATTATGAAAATCTAAAATTAAATTTTATGTAAGAATATACTTAAGTGCTTTTTTCTTCTTTATTTAGTATAATGTTCTCAATTCATATTACAAGCTTTATATTTACTTCGTCCACGGTATTAATATTTTAAAATTGTAGTCTGGTTGTTATTGAACTTCCCATACAGTTTACAGATAAACTACCCATAATTTTTTATTCTGAAAATAACCAAGATACATATAAATCATTATTTGTATAATACATTTGTGCGTTGAGTAATGATGAATTAAGTACGATTTTTTTAAAAAAATAGATTTTTTTTCTATTTTCGATCAAATTAACTAGCTGTACTCTCAGTCTATAATCAACTAATAAATCCTATGCCTATTTTTAATCCTTTACTTTAACTGGGTCTCTCAATATTTCTCACATAGATTCTCCATGTTTAAGGAACAATTAACCAACATTTTTAACCACACACGACATTACATATCATGGAGGCAATGACTGATAGTAAAAAAAAACAATCTGCTATAAATAATCAAGGTAAAGTGTTTACAAGAAATCTCAAATTATACCAAGGAAACATGAAAGCCAGGCAAGAAAGCCTGTGAAAAAGATTAAGAGACAGTACAAAAGGCATAAGATTAAAAATAGGCATAGAAATTAATAAGACGTGCACAAACGAAGGTCTGTTTTCTTCGTTGAACATGCAACAAATAAACGAAATAGTTATCTCTAATTAGGTATTAACACTCTATATGACTGACTTTGTAGATCATAAGCTCAACTTTCTGAGGGTATTCTGATCAGATCTGAAAACCCTAAAAAAAAGTCCACATACAGTGGTTATTTAGTGTGCAAATTTTTTACTGGTCCAAAGTACTAGATGAACGTGATTTTTAGATTGTTTTCACATCTGAATCAATAATAATTTTAAACTATAAAAAAAGATATGACAAATTGATAATAATATATTCAGATTAAAAATTTCAAGAAGCAATGGTTTTTTTAAAAAAAAACACTTTGTATAACAAATTTTATTCTCTACAACTTTTGTTCTACAATTATTTTTTATTTTAAGTCTAAGTATTCAAAATTAAAAAAAAAATTAAAGGTTTCAATTCAAATCTTTTAAACCGCCAACTAATCTGTGGTTTCCCTATGAGGAGATAGTTAATATATAACATTTTGTAGTTTTACTTCATTGTAGTTTTTGTATAGTTGTTTATTCCTCTTTAAATTTTACATTGAAAATGATTAATAATAACCGAATCTAATCTGTGTAGTAGTGTAGTGATACTTTAAAAAAATAAACTATGGATTACAAAATGAAATATTTCGGTTAACTTGTTTATACTCTTCCCTGCCAAACGTTAGCAAAGAGAGTTAGGTTTTTATCTTAGAAAATTGACCTAATCTCGATTAGAGAACACACACACACACACACACACACACACATATATATATATATATATATATATATATATATATATATAAACTAGAATTTAAAAAGAACACATAGAAAAGAAACCACTGAACTCACTACTATATTTCGATGTCCTCGTCTTCAGGAAAAGATGTGAATCGCTCCAAAGGCTGATAACGACGCCGTGATAAAGTGTCGTTATCAGCCTTTGGAGCGATTCACATCTTTTCCTGAAGACGAGGACATCGAAATATAGTAGTGAGTTCAGTGATTTCTTTTCTATGTGTTCTTTTTAAATTCTAGTTTATTCAGTTCGAAGAATCGTTTCATCTAATTGTTATATATATATACATATATATATATTTGTAAAAGTTGGGAGCAGTTCTTCTTCAATACATGCTTTTAAAAACTGGATGTCTGTTTCCACTTGATTTAATTTTGTCTTATATTTTTCCAAATTACGAAATTTTTTCTTCAACTCAGAACTCAACTTAAAAATTAATTCACCATAATTTCCTATTTTATTATTGAACATGTTTCGGTGTACGTTCACCATCTTCAGCAAAACACACAATTTGTTAAGTGTAATTGTAATTAATTGTGTGTTTTGCTGAAGATGGTGAACGTACACCGAAACATGTTCAATAATAAAATAAGAAATTATGGTGAATTAATTTTTAAGTTGAGTTCTGAGCTGAAGAAAAAATTTCGTAATTTGGAAAAATATAAGACAAAATTAAATCAAGTGGAAACGGACATCCAGTTTTTAAAAGCATATATATATATATATATTATGAAAACAAGACTTTACAATAAATACATGAAATAAAAACCAATCTCTAAACCACAGTAAAAAATCAGAAAAATGACTAGGATCAAGTGGTCGTATCTGTTGGACTTTGACGACGACTGCTTTTTTTGGTTAAAATATTCTAGTCATTTTTGTGATTTCTTACTGTGGTTTAGACGTTGATATATACAAGGTGAGCTAAAAGTAGGTGGGCAGTAAATTATAACATTTATTTGACAGATTACCTATACATACAACTATATGCATTAACACAATTATTACTATCACAATTAAATTTTATTGTCAATAATATTATAAAAGCTTTTAAATTTTGTTAACAAGGGTGTTCAAACTGTTTTCTTTCACGATTTCTAAGCCTTTGAAGTCTGGCTCTCACGCTTCGACAATATTTTTTGTCAAGTCTGTCTGCTGATTCATTTCCTCAAATGCATCTCTTATTTTAAATATTCAACACTTCTTGATTTTCGACTATAAATTTTTGTCATTGAGTTCTTCTAAAAACAAAAACTAAACGAGGATCATATCAGTCAACATACTAATAAAATTTAAAGGCCGTTATATAATATTAACAATAATAATAATAATAATAATAATAATAATAATAATAATAATAATTTGTGAATGTAATAATTTTGTCACTGCATACATTTATATATATAAGTAATCACTCATTAAATATTATCATTACCGTCCATCTACTTTTGGCTCAGTATATATATAATGTCCTGTAGGACATTAGAGAAACTCTCAAAAAAGGTAACCAAGCATGAAATTGGTATAAAATTTTTAGAAACATGTTTGCATGAAGGATTGCTACCAACCTTCACTAATATATATATATATATCGTGATAAACGAAAAACGATCCGGCAGGACAGATAACACTTAAAATAAACTATGACTCATAGACTGAAAAGTGAGTCTTTGTTATGTTTCAGTCTATGTGTCACAGTTTATTTTAAGTATATGTATATATATATATATATATATTAAACCACAAGGAAAAGAGCAAACAAAGTAGGAACTAAGAAGATAACATATATGATATGTACAAGGAAGGTTACACAACTCTCTGGGAGTTGTCCCAGAGACATCGAAGAAATAATTTCATAGCTTACTCAATAATATATTTTTACTTCCAAGCTTTCAATTTCACTGAAATCATCATCAGATATATCGTATAAACTGATTAAGCGTAAACTAAGACAATAACAATTTTGAAAAAGTTAACATATATATTTATTTATATGTATATTAAATGTATATATATATATATTTCATTTATATATATATAATATATATATATATAAATATTATATATATTATTTATATATATAATATAATAACGGACCAAAGACTGGTCCGTCTTTGGACCAGTGAGCTTGGTTTCCCTCTCTTATCTCTCCTGAAGACGGTTCAAACCAAAATATATAGACTCTAAGTGTGTGCTTTTAATTTCCTTATATTTCTTTTTGTACATTGAACATTGAACTATATTTGTCCATTTCGGATAGAGATAGAGAGGGGAAAAACATGTTCGGGGCATTTGTATGAGGAATGAAGTTTTTTTGTGGTATCTTTCTACTAAAATTATAATACAATCACATTTTTTATTTTCATTAAATATCTTATTAATATTCATCTTAATCCAGTTTGTAGATAGTTTTTCTACTTTTCTAACCTCTGTCTACCATATATCAGGGTTAATAAAAAGGAATTATCCAAAACATATATTAAATAATCTATGTTCCAAAGTTGTAGCTTCTTTTTACACTGTATGCTTGAAATAATAAAATAACAAAGCTTCAACCATCTAGAAATAATATTCAAGGATATATAATTAATACTAGTACTAATAAAGTAACAATTTAAAGGTATAAACAAATAATTCAAAAATAGTAATATATAAGCACTACATATCATAAGTCCGACTAGAGGAGAGATTCTATATCTAAATTTCTTACCAGCCTTTTTTATTGATTACTTGTAGCTCTTACAATAAAAAAAAATAATTTCAGAGTTGTGATATTTATGACTCAAAGGGACTACTTCTGCCCGATGACGACGAATGTCAAAATATCGTTGTGAGTCTTTTTTGTGTGGGTTTTTATCTGTTTTTCTCTTTCCTGTGTGAACTATAGTGTGTGAAACATAGTAAACTCAAAAGCACACTTACAGTCTCTAATTTTCGGTTTGAACCGTCTTCAGGAGGATAAGAGAGGGAAACTAAGCGCACTAGTTCAAAGACCAATGTTGCCACAACTGTCTTTGGACCAGTGTGCTTGGTTTCCCTCTCTTATCCCTCCTGAAGACGGTTCAAACCAAAACTTATAGACTCTAAGTGTGTATTTTAATTTCCTTATATTTCTTTTTGTACATTGAACTATATTTGTCCGTTTCGGATCGTATTTCCATCGATATATATATATATATATATATATATATTGTATTTGTATATGTATAAACTACAAAACAATAGAATAGTTATTTAAAGATAGAGAGGGGAAAAAACGTTCGGGGCATTTGTATGAGGAATGAAGTTTTTTGTGGTATCTTTCTACTAAAATTATAATACAATCACATTTTTTAGAAAGTAGTCATAAATGGCAGATGTTTGTTTACTAATAATATTAATTCATTCTGGCCTTTTTTTTATACCTGACAACATTTCGTGGCTCTGATCATCAATTTGGAGAAACTGTTATCTCAGAAAATTAATTTCAATCGAATCTGATGCAACATCTTACAGTCATTACGATGTCCATCTTCAGCCATGCAATATTCAAATGACGTAAATTATAAAATATTCTTATATATATATTTGAATAAACTGACAGCAGATATTTATCCAAGAAAACATTGTAAAACAGCAGTGTAGATTCTGCATTCATGATCTTTTTTAATAATCATTTTTACTTTACTCGCACTATAAGTAAAGTATAGTGATCGTGAAAAAATTCGATCTTGATATTTTGACGGAATTACATGTTTTGATGCCCCAAAAGTCGTTTTATGAAGTTTTTTCGATGATGTCTGTGTGTGTGGGTGGGTGGGTGGGTGAATGTGTTAGCATTGCTTGTTACCACGCTACGGTCCAGAATCTTTGATAGTTCTAGTTGATATTTTACACAAAAATGGTCCTATAGTTTTGATGATCCATATTGTTTGAGAAGAATTACTCATGGCGGGAAAGTCCGTTTTTTTGCCAAAAACTGGTTTTTAGAAAACATTTTTTTCTCCTAAACTGCTAATTTTAGAGTTTTGATATTATAGCGTTATCTTTGGGGTTATAATTGCAATAAATGAAAAATATATTCAGAACTTTAAAACAACGGAAAATTTTTTTTTAAATAAAATGTAAAAATGTTGACTTAATCTCGAAGCTTGTGAGAGCGATACAAGACATACCGTTTGACGGATCAAAATGAAACTATACCTACATATAAACCATTATATGGAGAATGAGATGAGATATTTTGTTTTACGTTCACCAATGAGGCGTTAAAGTAGGATTTATGTTTTCAGAAAATGTTTTTTGACGCTAAACGGCTCATTAAAAAATCTTGAATATTTGACCAAAAATGGAACAAAAAATTAGTAATTCATAATGAAAAATTCTTTGAAATTTCAATCATAGCAAAGAACAATAATGCTATAAAAACTGTTTGTTTATCCTAAACTAAGGGATCACCTGCTATATGGTACTTGTCGAATTATTGATATTTTTTACATTGTTTACATTGACTGGAATTCACCGAAAAATAATATAATATTTAGTAGTATAATGAAAATGTATAAATGGTTTAACGACTTATATGTGTTGTAAGAAGAATAAAATTCTTGTATGTAAAAAATCAACAATAGAGCATATGAAACATATAATCTCTGATTCTTTTTATAGTATGATGGGTTTGTCTAACAAATTGTTCTAATCAATCTATATGTTGCACAATTCTACAAAGGTTAATATCAGATGCTGATTTGTTACGTTTATGAATAACATTATTATTGGTGAAGTTTTTGGAATGAATTTTTTCATGCTATAGAAGGGCTTCTACTCGTATGTTTTTGTCTAATTTCCCGTTTTTTCTATTCTAGTCTAATAGTTCAAACCATTATTTTAAAAAATTCAAGTTTCCACGTTTTAAATTTAAAATTATACAGAAAAGTTGGCTTTGAACTTGATTTAAGAATGCAAAGGTGGCCAATTACCAATATGTTTTTTCTCAATATAGATTTACAGCACACTTATAACAGGCTACAGCACGTAGGAAAAAATAACATTCGCTCAGAGTAAATTGGTTTTTTATGATTTTTGGCGAAGGGAAAGAAAAGTGAGTTTTTAAAAAACTCTTGCATGCCATGAAATTCCCAGTATAATACTTTGTTAAAAAACCAAAAATGTTGATTTTATTCAGAATTTAAAAAAAATCTTTTAAAAATAATAAATTAAATTGTCCTTCATCTTAAATTAAAAATTATCTGAAAACAACATTTTTTCATACATTTATTAACATTTCAGACAAAAACTTTGTAATGTATTTAAAGTACTAAAAATATTTTCAAGTTCTGAATGAGAAAATTTGTCTTAAGTATTAAATGTAGAAGGAGGTCACATAATCTATGTAAGAGATCCACGGGGTATTGGAGCAATAGTCATACTCTCTTGTAGGAAATTATTCCGTATAAGCAAATTTTCATTAATTGTGTGACATACAAAAAAGGCTTACCTATTGATAAGTGGATCAATCACTATCTGTACTACCTGAGGAATGAAAAACTAATAAACATCTTCCATTTAGACGATTATACTCGTATTATGCTTAAATGAGACATTATATAGTATATACCCAAGAAGTTTGATATTAAGTTTACTTAGAGTAAAGTTGAGTGTAGGCCACTCCAGATTATTCTATGATATAAAGGCAAGGGCATCCAGTATGTCCCCAGGAAATTCGATATTTCTACTGTCTTTGCATCACGGAAAGGTTTTGTTCCAGTTTCCCGATTATTTTACGGTGCTCAGGGGTAAATCCCAAATCAGTTGCCCAAGGGACATTTCATGATAGAGAACACAGATCATTGACGACGACGCTATATTGTAATGGCTAAATAAGTAAAACTAAAACTACACTCATTAACGAGCTTTCAATCCCATAGATCATCTTCAGGTAAACAATAAATAGAATATAGACTAGCAAAACAATTTACAAAGAATTAATAAAAACAGGTTGGATTAAGTGGACAGTAACAAATGTTATAAAAGAGTATACCGTTATGATAAGGTGTGATATGATGGTCCGATGATACCGCAGCTAGCGATCTTACGGTAAGCTTGTTACGGTAATAAATCAGCTTTTAAACTTTTTAAACTGTTTTGTTGCGTTTGCCAAAACTATGAAATATCGTTTTATATGCATCTGGCTAAATTACTGTGTGAATTAACGCAAAATTGTGAGACAATTCTAAGGAATCAGTAGAAAATCTGTATATCTGTAAATCAGTTACAGAGTCTGCTGCCTATTTTCACGCTACATATCTCAGAGAAGATTTGATGCTCTCCTATACAAATATATATATATATATATATATATATAATTGTACATGAGGTGTTATTTATATTAGAATGATGAAATGCAATCCCTATCGGAGAACAAAAGTATTATTTTAAACTGAAGATTTACATACAGTAAATAAAACACACTTAAAATATTTAATTTGAAGTTTCATCATCATTTATAGTTTCAAAAATGCCGGTGAGGTGACTGTTAGTAACGAACATTTCTATAAATAGTGGTGCTCGACTTACGAAAGTACTAACATACGAATATTCCGATATATCATATAAATTTTGAACCAAAACTCTACTCGATATATAAAGGATTCACTCGAGATATGACAAAGTGATCGGAATGAATCGTAATTGTAATGAATCATGATCGTAATGAATCGTGATCGTAATGAATCGTGATCGTAATAAATCGTGTTCGTAATGAATAGTGATCGTAATGAATCATGATCATAATGAATAGAGTGGAGTGAAGCAAAGAAAAAAAATGCCTATACCGAGTGAAAGTGAAGAAGCTCAAGATGAAATGTAAAAAAAAAACAACAATAAAATAAATTCTCTGAGTACAAACACAGTAAACTTGTTTTTTTACGTTAAGTGAATTATAAAATTTAAAATAAGAAAAATAAATAAGTTAATTTAAGTTCATTACTTAAAATTACACTGTAAGTTACGGTATGCTCCATAGCGTTGATTTTTGTTTGTGAAGGCGTAGTTTTCCTTTTCCTCCCAAATAATTCCTTTTTTTTATTTTTTAATTAACTTTAAAGTTATTATTGATAACATAACATTTCTTTAGATGTATTCTATTCTTGAAGTAATTACAAATAATTTTATTAGATGGTTGGAAAACGACAATCAGAGGATTGTAGATCGTGAGTTTGTACACATTAATACATATACTTGTGTATACATATATATATATATGTAACACTATTTTTCTTTTTTTCGAGGTTTGGTCTAGCTTTAATAATACAACACCTTTAAGCCGACATTTCGTCTATATTTGTAGACATCTTCAGGGCTACATCAATACAGAATTTTAATTACAATAACATGAAAAGTAATTATATTATATTATATAATTAATATATAATTACCTTGGTATTTAGAAATGTTGGCATAAACGTGTTGTATTATTGAAGCTAGACCAAACCTCGACAAAAAAGAAAAATAGTGTTAAATATATGTGGTCGAGATAAAAAAAAAATTGTATTATATATATATATATATATATATATATATATATTATATATAATATATATATATATATACTATCTCTCTATAATCAAAGAAATCACTATTAATTGAAAAAAAAGTAAAATAAAAGTTCTTGCAATTTTTACATTTTACTCTTGAATTATGTGGTGTTTCTTTAAAGTATAGTTTATATATGTGAGTGTGTGTTTGTGTAAAAAATATTTAATTACAAACTCCAGTATGAAATACTATAACCTAATGTAAACTGCTACTGGTATAAAGAGTCCTATATTAAAATTGTCTACACCTGAATTTAAAATAAGTTCAGGGCTGCCACCTAAAAATAATATCTATTTTATTAGTATGCCAAATAAAAGTAATCACAAGATTTTTTTATGTAGCTTTAGTTTGGTATCAAAACTAAAGTTGACTGCAATGTTATGAGATAATAATAATGAAAAGAGTTATTATTATTGCAAGGTCTATGTTTAGGTGAGGTGTTAATTTGGTTAGTTTGAATAAAGCCGAAGAGGTGATTTATAATGTGATTATAAGCCGGGATGAAGGTAAGCGTGCAGACAGTGAAGGGACAGAGGCTGGAGCAGTAGGCAGAGGTTTTCACTTTTGTCGTGTGTGCGTGTGAGTGTATCCTGGTAAAGGAGGTCGGTTCCCCCTCCGAGGGCCGCGGGCTCGGTATAAGAGCCCCGGTCGCCCATCCACCGCCACTCGTGGCGTGTTTCTCGACTTGGCAATATGAGAGTGGTAATCGTGGTGCTAGGCCTGTTGGCTGTGGGTAGTGCGTACCCGACTGCTCAAGGGGAGTCTCCCGGAGGCTTGGAGGACGGACTTGAAGCCGCCTATCGGTTCGTTCAAGGTTGTGGTGACAAGGACATGGCATTGTGTCTTAAGATGCGGGCACTTACTTTTGTGGACAAAGCTTTGAGAAGGCCCGAGGACATTTCCATTGTTGAAGGTGTGTCTCTGGTTAGAAACGAAGCCGCTGCTAGTGACCGAGTACTGGCCGGTCGCGCTCTTTCCGAGTCAGAGTTGGACGCTACTCTGCCCAAGAACGCTGACGACAAAGATGCCCAAGTGGAATCACTCCTAGTCGACCGAGTTTCCAGATTTCTTCAGACTCATACCCTCCAGCTCAAAGTACCCGACTCATCCATCAATGAAGTTCGCCGTTCCTTAGAAGAAGGTAAGAGTATTCCTAATAAATACTTTGATTTTCCACTAAAATAACTTTGAAATCTATTGATAAATGTGTTTGTTGCGCAGCCCGAGGCAAGAAGAAGAAGCTCAAGATGCTGTTGCCTCTTCTGCTGATGCTGAAGCTGAAGGCCGCCGCCCTCATCCCCCTGGCTCTTGGCGCCCTTGCCTTGCTGGCCCTCAAGGCGCTCATCGTCGGCAAGCTCGCCCTCGTGCTCAGCGGCCTCATCGGCCTCCAGAAGCTCATGGGCTCCAAGCACTCTAGCCAAAGCTACGAAGTCGTCGCCCACCCCTACCACTCCGAGGAGCACGGCCACTACGCCGCCAGGTCTTTACCCGACAACTTGGCGTACCGCGCCTACGCTCCCAACACGTAGCGACCCTTGACGCCTCTATTTATTTATTTCATATTTAATAATTTATTGGCTCCCATCGGACCGACTCTCTAGCGCTGCTCAAGTGCCTCAGACCTGACTGATCCATGCATTGTATATAGTATACCTAAATAAATTTTCTTTTTTTTTTTTTATACACTCATGTCTCATTGCCCTTTATCCTTTACAGCATAGCCACGTCCATCATCAGGGTCCCAAGTCTTCTATTCTCAGTAAACTATTTCACTCCCTCTAAACCTCTTTTATTTATAGTAAAAATAATTCTTCTTTATTCCTAATAATATTAACATAAGTTTCCATAATTTGAATCAAATGTTCATTTTTTCAAAAGTAAATTCATACTTCTTAAAATATTGAATTAAAGTTTTGTTCAAGAAATTCAATAATTACCAGTACAGCAATAATTTATTATTATAATTAAAAAAATTATGATAGTGATTATACAAGCATATACTTTAGTATTATTATTTAATAGTGATTCAACAAATTTATTATTAACTTTTGGGTCAGAAGACTTACAGGTATATTTTTCATTTACATAAAACTAAAATATCATAATTTAAAATTCCTGAAATATATATATAAATCACTATATATATATTAGTGAATGTTGGGAGCAATCCTTGCAAACATGTATTCAAAAACTCGATGCCAATCTCATTTTTTATTACCTTTTTTGATAAATTTTCTAGTAATTTCTAGTTCTGCATGATTTTGTTAGGTATTCCAGGAATAAAAAAAAATTGAGTTCTGAGGAAATCACGCAGTAAAAAATTCTAAATAAATTGTAGAAACATTCTGATATAAGGTAATAAAACTTAATGAAATTGTCATCAAGATATTGAACATACACACACACACACACACACGCGCATATATATATATATATATATATATATATATACTTAAACTAAACTGCGCCACATAGACAGAAACATAACAAAGGACTGACTTTTCAGTATTTTGACCGTTATGGTGGTCACCTTCAGGAGAAAAATAGTCATTCAATCACCATGATCATCCTAATGAGGAACTTCACTGGTTGAATTGCAGTTTTTCTTTCTTCCATTTATACGGTGATTTTATACACTGTCAATCCTAGTTTTATTAATTCTATATATATATAAATTGGAAGATTGCAGAATAAAGTGGGATGGTAATGTTGTATAAGATATTGATCTGATTCGTTTGACAGCCTGATACTGGTCAAATGATTCAAGATGATTTATATATATTTTTATATTGTGGTAGAAGTAACTTTTTTTTAATTTCATACTCAAAACCTTCATGATATATATATATTATATATGTGTGTGTGTTCATGAATATATATGTGAGAGTTTAGTTATAGTTGATTGTGAATGTCTCTGACCAAGTTAATATGAATATTGGAGCAAACCCAGCGTAAATTAGTACGCAAATAGAGACAACCAGCAAAACTTTAGACAATGCAGAAGCTGCTGCAAACTACTATTTGCCTACTTGTACTAATATATATATATTTGTAAAAGTTGGAAGCAGTCCTTCATTTAAACATATTTTGTTAAATAACGCTGCGTATTTTGTTTGGACCTTTTTTCCACATAATTTCTTCAATTTCCGAAATTATGTAGAAAAGAGATACAAGCCAAATGTGGGGCGTTATTTAACAATATAATATATATATTCTGTGTTACAACAATGCTCCTTCATATGAAAGTAAGTGTGCTATTTATTTTACTGGTCATGTTTTTTTTTCTGTATTTCAAATAATGTATAAATATTGAAAGAGCAACTAATATTTTTTTTCTCTAATTTTATTCTCTGAACCTTAATAAAAAAAATTCACTTTCTTTTTAATTATGATCTGTCCATTACAAGTCAAAAACTATATTTGATTTCAAATATTATCTATAAATAATGTCAAGCTCCCATGTCTTTAAAGGCTAGCAAAGATATACATATATCAGAAATAGAAAGAAACGCGATTGAAAACAAAATGCACTCTTACTCACTTTCAATATTTCGACCCCGTTAATGGTGGTCAGAGAAGGATGTAATATAACGATAAGATGATAATCGACATATAAATATACACATATATTTAAACTAAATTATGGTTTTACAGAAAGTAAAACCATAAAAAACTCAGCACTATATATTGACACCACTATGTTGTGATTAGGTTAGGTTAGATTGCAATAGCTTCCCGACAAAGGAACACACCTAGGCCGAAACATTGTCCCTTTGTAATACCAATGAAAATCGATTCATTGGAAGTCCTAAATTTCGCCTAATTCAAGCGTATTTAGAGTATGGTTCTTTAACGAGCACCTGACATCGTTCGGACGGCTTTATGTCCTCTGCGAGGGAGGACGTGCTCAGATTTATTCACCTCCCACGTGAAGAAATCGAGTGCTAGTGTGGGTATTGAACCCGGATCTACCAGTCTACAGGCGAGCATCTTGCCTACTGGGCTACCTTAGCCCACTTGAAAGGTGTGTGAGTGAGCCCTCCGGTCGGCAATCTTCGAGTGACCACCTACACATTCTAGCAGATAACAACGCAGTCATAATATATAGTCAGTTTTGTGATCTAGTTATATGTTTCTTCCTATTTGGAACTCTCTTTAATATATCTTGAATTAAAATCATTAGACTTGATTGCCAGTACCTTTATTTTATGGAGTTTTTTGAATCTCCTAGCTAATTTTCTTTCTCCAGTGTTGAGTTTATGTATAATTTGAGAAAAGCTGCTGTTAGACATGAATATTTTATTAGATGTGTCATTTATACTAAATATAACATATAATAAAACATGATGTCTGACAGTAGCTTTTCTCAAATTGAACTCGACAATGAAGAAAGAAAATTAGCTAGGAGATTCGAAATGCTCCATACAAAAAGATACGTACAATCAAGTCAATTTATTTTAAAACAATATATATATATATATATATATATATATATATATATATATATATATACCATATGAAATGGGAAAAAAAAGGACTAAGATCTTTCAAACGTAACAAATGATGTTCCTCACAGTCAAAACCCAACTATTTTCATATTGTGGTTTGATCATTGATTGTTATTTCACGTGTTTATTGTGAAATCTTGTTATATATATGGTATATAAAGATTAGCTATATAGAAAGAAAGTAAGAATTCTTTGCTTTCTACGTGTCATGACTTCATTTTTCAAGTGACAACCAATACTGTATGACTATTACAATAAACGCCTGTGATTCAGCAATCATAGAAACGAACACAACCTATTTGAAAAATGTTAATATTTCGATTCATGCTGTGACTAACCTTTGATGTGTAATAAACAATATATTTGAAATATCTAAAGAAAAAGTATAATTTTACTACATGCATATTTATACACGTAGGTATAGTATGATTTCTAAAGTTAATAGGCAAACTGTCATACCTCGTAAGATGATCATTGGAATCGTTGAGCTTTCGGACGTTGTCCATCTATCGATGATGGCAAACCGCCATACTTCGTAAGATATCTTGGAATCGTTGGAGGCTTTCGACTTTCCATTCCGATATGGCAAACCGCCATACTCGTAATTATTTGGATCGTTGACGTTTCGACTTGTCATTTTCAGATGGCAAACCGCCATACTGTAGATGATATTCAATAATCACGTTTCGACTTGTCCATCTTCCGATGATGGCAAACCGCCATACCTCGTAAGATGATCTTGGAATCGTTGGAGGGCTTTCGGACGTTGTCCATCTTCCGATGATGGCAAACCGCCATACCTCGTAATATGATCTTGGAATCGTTGGAGCGTTTTCGGACGTTGTCCATCTTCCGATGATGGCAAACCGCCATACCTCGTAAGATGATCTTGGAATCGTTGAGTTTTCGATATTATTTCCGATGATGGCAAACCGCCATACCTCGTAAGATGATCTTGGAATCATTGGAGCGTTTTCGGACGTTGTCTATCTTCCGATGAGTAGGTTAGTTGCGATCGAAGATGGACAACGTCAGAAAGGGCTCCAACGACTCCAAAATCATCTTTACGAGGTATGACGGTTTGCCATATTAATAATATAAATTATAATTTTACTTATTACAAACAAAGTTAAATAATTGAAATATTACTTATTTTAACGTAATTTTATTGATGGTGTTAAAATGTATTTTTACACTATCCAAACAAAATGATATAAATGTATGTAAATAATGTATAATATATAAATAAATAATGTATAGACTAATATTAAAATTAAAGTTAAAAGTTTGGACTTGAATGTGACAGTTTATAAACAAGAATTGGTCACAACATTGACAAATAAAACGCAGTTTATGTTGGGATAATTATGTTTTTTTTTTGCAAAATTACTCAGATAGAAAGGAGCATTAATAGTAGACTTTTTTGAATTTATGATTTATTACTTTTTTTGCTTCACTACTAACAATAGTCACTAAAATTATGCCTATAAAAATACTATAAAAAAAACTCCATTTTTTTATGGTTATAAGAGGCAATACATTCCTAAAAACGCTAAATTTACCTTAAAACTATCCTTAACTGTCTTACCTGTCTCATTTGTTTATATCTATATAAATAAAAGAAAGTCTGTATATTGCTTAGAACTGACTCATTTTAAGTTATCTTTACGTATTATACTTTAGAGAAACTGAATCCATCCTTAGAAAAATTTCTGTCTGTCTCTTTGTTGGTTTGCCCGCAAAATCTTTTCGCATTAAACTCAGCCGCCATAAGACATAATGAGTTTGAAACTTTGAAAGTAGGTTTGTATGTGTCTTATTTAAAATTTAAGATTTGATTTGATTGAAAATTTAACATAGAAGCGAAGTTGAACGTACAAGTACAATTAAGTTCGAATACTATAAAATGACAAGGTAAAGGTATATTCTTAAAATATTTTGAGTAAGATATGTTTATTTATTGTGATTGTTACAAACGACAAATCTTAAGATATTTTCTTTATTTTGACTAAGTTATTACCATTAAGTACGATTACTATAAAATGACAAGGTTAAGGTATATTCTTAAGATATTTTGAGTAAGATATTATCATTTATTGTGACTGTTACAAAAGACAAATCTTAAGATATTTTCTTTTTTTTTGACTAAGATATTATCATTTATTGTGACTGTTGCAAAAGACAAATCTTAAGATATTTTCTTTATTTTGACTAAGATATTGGCATTTAGTTTGATTACTATAATATGTCAAAGTTAAAGATATTTTCTTCACGATGAATATGATATTACGATTTATACGCTTATGATATTATGATTTTACGACTTTCTCGTTTATAAACTAGATCGTAAGTAAGATTCATAAAAGGGAAAGGCTGGTTGTTGAGGGCAGTGGGTGTTTTGGTAGTTTAATATCAAGATGATTCAAAAGAAAGAAAAAAAAAAAGAATAAAAATAAATAAGTCGAAGAGAAAGGGAAGTGTGTCAGAAGGAGATGACACTACATGTGGGAGAGAGAGTGAAGGAAGGTTTTATTAATGTTACAGGTAGGGAACTCGTTCGAGATGTACCAGTGAACTAGATCAAACGTGTGGCCAGGACCCCGGGGGTACCGTTAGAAGGATGAAGGCCATCGGCCGAGGCCCATACACACCCTGTACACTCATCTCGAGCGGTATTAAGATTACGCCTCATTGGTAACGCTTTGCTTTGCCTCTTTGGTTTGGACACGCTCTCTGCAACTGTTTCCCATTAATTTAACTCCTCCACTTGCCTCTATCAAACATCCTGCGAAATAAATCAAAATGGACTAATCCACATTCCTTATACTATCAAACTCACTCCATTATTATAATTATACAATACATTATTATCAGGATTACATATTTAAAATTATTTAGAGTTGTTTGTTTATCTGTATTTTACTTGAGTAATCAACTATTAGTTATAACTTTTTTTATTATATTTATTAATGCCTGAAGAGGAAAATGCCTGGTGGAGGATACCTAATACTCTGTGTATAGCTACCCAAGTGTACCTCATGCCCTCAATAAAAAAATGATTAATTTATTCATTATCAAACTTATTACAATCAATAAAATTTAAAGATTTAATTTTAATTACCTATCTTTCCCCAAATAAAGCCTACTAGTTTATTGTCACTAACCCCTCAACTATCATTAATACTCGAAAACACTGTCAATCTTTATTTTTTTTCTAAATAGATAACCTTAAGATCCTAGTTATTAAGTGAATTCATTAACTTTATAGTCGTTCTTTTTATTGTTTCTAAATGAATCATTTTTATTTACATTACAGTATAGCCTGTGGCAATATAAAATTTATCATGTTTAATAGTCAGATAAATAATGAATAATATTATTCAAATAAAGAAGAGTGGTAATTTACGACCTATTTACGACATATTTTGGTTACACTTCCAAAACCATATATATATATAATCAAATCACAATATAAAATGAAAAAAAAAACTAAGATCTTTCAGCAGTAACAAGCGGTGTTCGTCAGAGTCAAAACCCAACTGACTTTGACGAAGACCGCTTGTAACGGTTGAAAGATCTTAGTTTTTTTTCCATTTCATATTGTAGTTGATTATTGATTGTTATTTTACGTGTTTATGTGAAATCTTATATATATATGTAAAATAAAAGTAAATGTAAACCGGATTTTTTGGTCGGTTTTTTAGTTTTAAAAAGAAACTTTCAAATGCTAAACGTTTCGGTTTTATTTAGATCCTTCCTCATTGGTCTACAACTAAAAAGAATACACATAGTCATTCGTGCATATATACAATGGTGTTACAATTCTATTACAAGTAGGAATAATGGACTTACCGAATTATGAATTTCAATTTTTACTTTATATATATATATATATATAAATTTTGGTAGCAGTCCTTCCTTGACACATACATTATTGAAAATGACACCAAGTTTAGCTGATACTTGAATAACTTCTAGGGTGAATTATCTGGTTTATTATATATACACGGAGAAGGTAGAAGGGGTTGTTTTTTTTCAAGTTTAAGAAAAGCTAGACATTAATTCTGCTCTTCGGCCGGAGTCCCTACCTCCAAGGGTTTCTGGATGCCCTTGATGTGAATTAAACAGCCTCAAAATACGGCTTCAACTTCTAGGGTGAATTATCTGGTTTATTATATATACACGGAGAAGGTAGAAGGGGTTGTTTTTCTTCAAGTTTAAGAAAAGCTAGACATTAATTCTGCTCTTCGGCCGGAGTCCCTACCTCCAAGGGTTTCTGGATGCCCTTGATGTGAATTAAACAGCCTCAAAATACGGCTACTATTTTCAACTTGAATATTTAGGAGTGGCTTCATTTGTTGGATTAATATAACATTTAATATAGCCTCTAAAATTCTCAGTTTATGATGGTTACTTTCTTTTTATTTTAGTCTTTGTAACCAGCATCTAGGTACCCTCCAATGCCTGGTGGTTGCAGTGGCAGTCCCACAAAGGAACATTCATAGGCCGAGTATTGGCCCTTGAAGTTTGATTCTATATTCGGAGTCCTACATTTTGCATAACTAAGTGTATTTAAAGTAGGGTTATTTAATGTGTACCTGATATTGTACAGGCTTGGGACTGACGGCTTAACGGCTTAACGTCCTCTCAGAGGGACCACGTGCTCAGATTTATTCACCTTCTACATGAAGGCCACAGTGTGTATTGAACCCCAGACATACCAGTCCAGAGGCGAGTCGTTACCACTGAGCTAACCTGGCCCCAGACATATTTGTTGAGTCAGATGCAGTAAACTTGGTTGACAAAGAAACTCACTGAAGGCTTACTGAGATAAAAATGAAGGTCCAGGAAAAAATGAACTTGAAAATGAAGCTTTATACTAACAAATGCGAAATAATTTTTCCGTTTTAAGCCATAGAATACAACACTTTGACCGAGCAATGAAATTTTAAAAAAAATCGAAAAACAATTTTAAAAAAATATTCTTTTAGTTGCTTTAAGTTAAAATTACAATTTTTCGCACTTTCACCCAAGAACTGTATATATTTAAAACCCATTTCGCTAGCAATTAAGCGAAAATTTTTCAATTATAATTATACATGGGCAATAAACTAAAACTTTTATTTCTTCCACGTTAAGTGAAACTTATAGTAATTTTCTATAATCTTACGATTGTTTAAGGGTCAAAGTTTGCCAGTTATTGCAGTTTCTAATTGATAGTTTTCAATATTTATTGTCTTAGTTATGGTCGTGTTGATGGGAGTGGGGGGTGATTTTTGAAATTGATGTTTAGTGATCATAATCCCTAATTGGGTAGATAATTCAAATTAATTATTAAAGTAAAGTAGTTATTAGTAAAGTTAATCATTGAATGATTTTCAATTTTTTCCGTTTCCATTTCAGATTTTTTTCTGCGGTGAATAAGAAGATTTTTTAAAACGTATATCTATTTTAAAATTTTCTAGCTTTGGTTAGGTTGCAGTGGCTAACCAATGAGAGAATATACATGCTAAATATTGTGGATAAATACAGTATTTACGAGTATTGTGCACATTGAGAATCCTAAATTTTGCTTTATTCAAGGGTATTTACAGTAGAGATCTTTAACGATTGCCTGATATCCTATAGACTCAGAACCGACGACTTAACATCTTCTCCCCCCCGATGTGCCTTCACCTTGTCGTGGTGGGGGGGCTTAACACGTCTGGGTGGTTGTTCCATCATGACGTGAACTAAGAAAGGCACAAGCTAGGTGGGGTGCTGGGCTGGACCGGCGTCCGATTGTGGACAGTCCATTCGCTGGCGCGGTGGCTTGGCTAGCAGTCTGCCCTTATTGGTCAGATGTGGCTAATCTCTGTCTTTTCCAAGACTTCTCTTGCTTGGTTCTGTGTTGCGGTTCTGTCCTTGGTCAGCGAGTGGTTGGTCTGCTCTGCGCTCACTGGTCTGTGAAATTCCCTGTCTTTCCGGCCTCATGAGGCTATCGCCTGTCTTTTCCAAGACATCTCTTTTACTGTGCTGGCACAACAGAGGCTTCAGCTCCTACTTTGGAGTTTCTGACCTTGTGAAGGTACCCACTGTTAGAAACTAGTTCGGGAGTTGGATCCCAAAACTCCTAGTTTCTTCTTCCGACTCACGCCTGTCTTATTCAAGACTTTCTCCCCAATGAAATCTGGCAACTTTTCAATGATTTATTTGGAGGAGGCTAGTTGCGGCTGGTTGTGGCGGACTTATGAGTAGGTCTGCCTGGCCTGTCGCGATGTGGTTAGTGTCTGGATGCTTCTCCTTCTTTCCGCCTATACCTTCTCTTGTCCTCTCTCACTCCTTCCCTTACTTATCTATTCTTTCCTTATCCCAACCCCCTACTAACTGTTACTTTAGTTGTCCCCCCCCTCCATTTTAAAGTCTCACATGTAATTCTTGATGATCTCTTTCACTAAGTAATTAAAAGTATCCTAGAGACTGTCTTCATTGAAATACTTGTTACAAATTCTTTCTACTACCAATATGGGCCTTATTTACACCCGCTATGTCATGAACATGACTTATTTAGACATGGGCCGTCGGAAAGAAGAAAATATAAAGTTCAATAACTCCATTCAGTTTCATATCTTTTACAATATATTTAATTGTGTGAATGGATATGTATTCTTTCTTGTTAATAATATTCTTTAAATATGAATGATTACAATTGAAAATTAATATTGATAATAATTTAATTTTTAATAACAAACTACCTCATGACAATTGTGAAATTTTAAAAAAATGAAATAAACCAATCCGACAAGGGACTGTCAACTCATCAACGAACGGGCTTAAATTCAACTGTAACAAGCACTCTTCAAGGGAGTCAAATCCCAACTTGTATTTGTAATGTATATATATATATAAAATAAAATGGTTCATAGAACTTTACATAAACATTATAACGTTTATCTAATATATATATATATATATATATATATATAACATATACATATATATATATATATATATATAATATATATATATATATAATTATATATAAATATTTATATAATTTAAAACAATTAAAAAAAGATAGCACACAGATAGACACAGGAATAACTCACTTCTATATTTCGATCATCGTCGTCATCAGGAGGCAAAGAGTCCCGCTGGTAGGCAGAGCAGCGACTGATTAAAAGTCCGTTGGACCGTTTCATTTGATTACTATATATATATATATATATATATATATATATATATATATATATATATATATATATATATATTACACTTATTAAAAAATAACACGATCCAAACTGGACTCAATACCAGTTCAAAATTCAAGTAGAGTAACACACAGAGTAAGCAAGCACACTTACAGACTCAAATTTTCGGGTAATTCATCTTCAGGAGAAAAGAGAAAGAGAGACCAAGCACGTTGTAGACGCAACAGCAAGTTTACAATCAAATTTTTTTTTATTAATACAGTTTGTTTTTATTTTTTATTGCTTATGATTTTTTTATCTAATTTATATATTTACCCGACCAGTACTGCTTATCTGAATTTCTGTTTATTTCTTCTCTTAATTCTATATTTTAAGACAGGGTAGGGGGGGCAGCACTGGTGGTTGCCGGGTTGGTTACTTACCGTTGCGTCTACAACGTGCTTGGTCTCCCTTTCTCTTTACTCCTGAAGACGGATTACCCGAAAATTTGAGTCTGTAAGTGTGTTTGCTTACTCTGTGTGTTACTTTTCTTGAATTTTGAACTGATATATATATATATATATATATATATATATATATATATATATATGTGTGTGTGTGTGTGTGTGTGTGTGTATGCATGTGTAAATTTGAATCTTCGCTCTTAGGTGTGGTTGGTTGGTTGACCTGATGTTGAACAGTTATTTCACTTGTCTTCACTTGTCAGTGTATAGTGTATCCTAGTGGCTGTCTTTATTGTAAATGAGCGAAAGGACTATTAATCAATGGTCTAGTTTTAATAAAAACTAACCATAGTTTATTTGTCCTTCTTTATAGAAATACTTCCACATTATATATATATATATATATATATATATATATATATGATCAAACCACTATATATATAAATACAATTAAAAGAAACGGTCCAGCGGACTTTTTCAAAAATAAAATAAATTCAAAACGAAGGAAACACACAGAAAGACACAGACATAACTCACATCGATATTTCGACCATCGTCGTCATCAGGAGGTGTGAAGAGCGAAGAGCGAAGAGTCCCGCAGGAAGACTCCTTCCTGCACTCATGTCTGTGTCTTTCTGTGTGTTTCCTCCGTTTTGAATTTATTAATATAATATATATATATATATATATATATATATATATATATATTGAGAATTTAGTAAGTGTGCTTTTTATTATTTTTTCAGTGTCGTATTTTTTGTAATATCAAGTTTTATATATATATATATATTAATTTTCCGTGAGAAAAACAAGAGAAACACAAAAGCTCACTTCTTTATTTTAACATTTGCCATTATCAGGAAAAGAAGTGAGACAGAACTATATATATAATTTTCAAAGTTTTCTTTGAAACGTATATTCTACACTATTTGTTTATATCGAAGTTTGATCCAGCGTCAAACAATTGTCAAAAATACACCTTCAAGTCAACGTTTCGTCTACATCTAAATATCTTCAGGTTTTAGTATTATTCATTTACTAAAACAATATAACATCTTTCAGTAAATGGACAATACCAAACATTTGAAGATGACTTGAAATATAGCCAAAATGTTGGATTAGGGTTGTTTTTTTTTGTTTGATGTTGGACCAATATTTTTCAATACAAAAAAAAATAGTGTGTTATATAATAAAATCAGCTAAATCAAGAGTGAACACGTCATTTAAAAATGGCAAGATAAAGTGTGAGATATCATGAATCTCGATTACATAATACACCAGTTCTATCAAACGGTTGATATATATTTTTGTATTTGTTTTATATATATACAAAACTAAAGTTTATCGGTACTCGGTCAGTTCTTCAGGTTCAAATTAAACTTTCATTGCCAACGTTTTGGTGGTAAGGAAACAATTATACCTAGAAAGTACAGTCTTGCCACCACAAGTATTTTTCATTTACATAAAAAAAAAATTTCACATGTAATAATATGATTTGACAGAATAATATGACAGAAAAAGTAGTTATTGAATATAAAATTATATCTTCATGAAAGAATTTCTATAGAGGATTTCTTTTCATCTTTACCATCTGTTTGATATCATTTAGAATTTTCCTCACACTCACACCAAAAAAGAAATGAGAAAGCCAACAGCCTTCGCTCCCTAAACAACTCACAAGCAAATGCCTCAAAATGGAAAGTGGTTTTTTAAATAAATTTCATTACTTCCGCAGTGAAAGTTAATGTGTCTGAATTTTTTTGGTATATGCCCTATAATTAAGGAAGAAATTGCTCCTAATTTTTTGATATATTTCAGTTATTTAACCATATGTATAAATTATTATTAACTATTTTTTTAAAACTTTATAAATGTTATTTCACAATAAAAACTTCTGATAAACATCAATGTATGTAGGTTTATATATATATATATATTGGTATAAATAGGCATCAAATCCTTTTTTAAACAGGTATCATTAAAATTAACCTCAGTCTCGGCATTCACGATCTTAGGACTGAGAGATTCGATCCTACGAACTAACCTCCTGCTAACAGGGTTCAACTGGAAAAGGAGTTGGCCAACTGACATGTTAAATTAAAATCGATGACTCATGCTAAGTCATTGCTATAAATAGATTAAAAGGATAGTACCGGTTAATATAAAGAGAAGGTCAAAGGTCAATAATGAACAAGAAACAAGCGGTCAGAATAAAAGAGTTGAAAAGTCAACGGTATAACTGGACTTATATATATATATATATATATATTATATATACGAGTATATATATATATATATATATATATCAAAGCATTCTAAGAAGTCATATATAAACATCAACAAATAAACAATATAAAAATTAATTATTACAGGTTGTGGAATTTTACAACTCGAAGAAGTTCAGAGATAGATAAAATATGCTTACAGAAGTAACAAAAAGAAGAATAATTCTTACTTCCACAAGTTATTTTATTTATTTCTGCAGTACTTCTACTTGTGATATTTCACAAGCTGTAATAATCCATTTTCATATTGTTTGTTAATGGTTATATATATATATATATATATATATATATATATATATATATGACTTCTTTCTATCTTTTGTTTGTAAGCCTAGGAAAAAGGTTTTAAAATAAAAGCGAAACGACAGCAATGAGTTTGATTTTGAATATAGAAAATTCACCTGAAATCTCGATTACATAATACACCAGTTCTATCAAACGGTTGATATATATTATTGTATTTGCTTTATATATATAATATATATATATATATATATATACACAATTAAAAGAAACGGTCCAGCGGACTTTTTTACAATAAAATAAAAAACGAAGGAAACACACAGAAAGACACAGACATAACTCACATCGATATTTCGACAATCGTCGTCATCAGGAGGTGCGAAGAGCGAAGAGCGAAGAGTCCCGCAGGAAGACAGGGCGGTACTGAAGTCGGAAACCGCAGCCAGTACCCCACCACTTACCACCAAGCGGGGGAAGGGAGGGAAGGAAATGAAGAGCCAAATTAAGACGTAAAAGGAACGAGTAAAAATTATAACTATAAAAAATTATTATAAAAAAGTAGATAAATCAAATTAAAATTAATAAAAATAATAAATAAAAAGTAAAATAAAAAATAATAAATAAATAAATAAAAAATAATAAATAAATAAATAAAAAATAATAAATAAATAAATAAATCATAAATAAATTATCGGTTGAGGTTGAGTCCGGGGGAAGAGCGAGCATCAAGTAAGCATATGTATGCCTCCTCTGAAGCTCTTAGGGTAACTTTATTGTTGGATTCGGGGATCTGTTTCAGGATCTGAACCCTGAAACAGTCATTGAAACTGAGTCCATGCGAGTTCGCATGGATGGCTACAGGATAGTTACTGCGTTGACCGACTGAAGCCCTATGACCATTCATACGAAGGCTCAACTTATTAGAAGTTAAGCCAACGTAAAAGGAGTCACACTGAGTGCAATCCAGTCGGTAAACACAGTTGCTCGAGGTACAGGAGGAATTGACCTGAACCGGGTAGGAACTATGGTGGAGAGGGGAATCGAAGGAAGGATTAGGATTTACAATCAGGCAAGTTTGACAGCCACGGCGTCCACATTGTTTCATTCCAGGAACAGGATTGGAAGGCTGAGGGGAAATATGAGAGAAAATGCTTTTTAGATTGGCAGGTTTACGGTAGGAAATAGAAGGGGGGTGATTAAAGATGGAAGAAGTAGAAGTAGAAGTAGACAGAATCGGAAAAGACTCCTTAATAAACAGCACGAAGCTTATAAGCGCCAGGGAAGTAGGTTGTCAGGAAGAAGGAAGTGTTACTTCTATCCCTCTTGGGTCTGGGTTGGTGGGAGATGTCAGCCGGTAAAACACGACTATCAATGAAGGGGCGAGGATAGCCTCGTTCAGAAAATTTGTCCTTTAAGAGGTTAATATATATATATATATATATATATAATATATATATATATATATATATGATCAAACCACAATAAGAAATGGGAAAACAAGACTAAGATCTTTCAACCGTAACAGCGGTCTTCGTCAGAGTCAAAAACCCAACTCAGTTGGGTTTTTGACTCTGACGAAGACCGCTTGTTACGGTTGAAAGATCTTAGTCTTGTTTTCCCATTTCTTATTGTGGTTTGATCATTGATTGTTGTTTCACGTGTTTATGTGGAATCTTTATATATATATATATATATATAAAATATATATATGAGTTGACTGTCGTCCCTCCGTCAATTCACTTCTTCTCCTGAGGACGACCGCCATTACGGTCGAAATATTGAAAAGTGAGTCTTTGTTGTGTTTTAGTTTATGTGTCACTGCTTATTTTAATTGTAATCTGTCCTGCCGGACCGATTTTCTTATATATATATACAAAACTAAAATTTATCGTGACTCGGTCAGTTCTTCAGGTTCAAATTAAACTCTCATTGCTAACGTTTCGGTTTTTATTTAAAACCTTTTTCATAGGCAGAAACTTCTGCCTGAAAAACTGACTGAGTCCCGATAAACTTCAGTTTTGTTTCTATTCCACGGTCGATATTTTTATCAATATATATATATAAATGATCAAGCCACAATATGAAATGGGAAAAAAAGACTAAGATCTTTCAACATTTTGTCAGAGTCAAAAACCCAAACTAAGAAAGTTCTTAGTCTTTTTTCCCTATTTCATATTGTGGTTTGATCATTGATTGTTATTTCACGTGTTTATGTGAAATCTTGCTATATTTCACAGAAAAATCGTTTCAGGAAAACGATTTACAAAGGAGAACAAACGTTTCACCAACAAAGGAGACCCAACCTTTGCTTCGCAAGTGCGCTTGATGTCCCTATCTCTAACCTTGAAATTTAGTACTAAAAAACTAACAATAAAAACAGATTTACTACTTATTTAAGAGCCAATTATTTAGTTGTTATTTTTTTTACATTTAATATTAATAAATTATAAACTTTCAGAAACAATCTATCACTAGTCAATGTTGAAAATAAGAAATATTGCTAACTTAGATCTAAATATACATGAAACGATTGACGAGGACAAGCTAAATTAGCAAAAAAGAAAACACTTAAAAAAAACAAATAGTTAAAGAATTTTATATAACTAACTTTAGTAGTCCCTTGAGTATTTTTTGAAGTTTTTTTGATGGTTTTCGAGGATAACGGTTATACTGTTTGACAAGTCATAATGAGATGAAACACAAAAAAGCTCCATAGTTGATGGCATGCATAATTTTTCATGATGTCTGTCTGATGACATGCATAGTTTTTCATGATGTCTGCCTGAGGCCGGATGGATATCTCTCAAAGGCATAAGAAATAATGTTCGTCATATCAAATTCTTTAACTATTTGTTTATTTCAAGTGTTTTCTTTTTTTGCTAATTTAACTTGTATTTATATATATCTTTCAAAATACGTAGATACAACCATATTCAAATAAATGAAGTAATTATACAACAAGTAATTAAATTAAAGAATGAACTTATTAAATTTATGATATATGAAGTTTGATAAGACTTTACCAGATAGTAAGATAATATGTCCACGCTATAGCTACATTAAATTAATTGATTGTCAAAGAGTTTTGCCTTACGTATACTTATAGCAATGTTGAGAGTAACCTATTCCAAATTTTTATTTAGAGTTTTGTAATTAAGTGTTATTGTATATTTCATTAATTGAAAAAAATATGACTATTTTCCAAACAATAAAAACAAGATGCAATTTTTAGAATAAAACCGAGTGAACTTAACTTGAAATGCGATTATTCGTCGCAGTTTACTTTCCCTCATATTCATTTCCGTTGAACAAGTCGCAAAAACGGTTTTTTCTCAAGGAAAACAGAGAAACCGAACACAAATGGAATGCTTTGCTTCTGTTTTATGATAACAGTGAAATCCTTTTAGTGTGTGTAGTGTGACTCAGGAACTTTCTAAAATCCAGATAATACCCCTTTCAATTGAAGCTATTTTAATGCATTTGCTAAAAGCCAATTTCAAGTACAACTAAATAAACGTCCTAAATACACGTTAGGAAAAGTTTTACGTTTTAATAATTATATAACATAAATAACGCTGTGTAGTATATAGTGATGACTTTTAAAATAAACGTAAAAAAACTTTAAACACTTTCTTAGAAAATACTGGAATATACGAAAAAGTAATAAATGAATATAAACTACATATTTATTTTATAAATTTAGTAGGTGAAGAACTCTGAGTTACCTTGGAATAGCATTAAAAATTAATTTTTAAAATTATGAACTTAAATTTTTAAATTTAAATTTGATTTTAATTAAAATTATATTTTCAAAATTTTATTTTAATGCTGTTCCACAACTTCTCAAATTTTACTACCATAGATATTCCTTATATATATATATATTAATAATAATTAAATGAAACGGTCCAACGGACTTTTAAATAAAAACCAATTAAAACGCTCTGTCGTTGCTCTGCCTTCCTGCGGGACTCTTCGCCTCCTGATGACGACGATGGTTGAAATATAGAAGTGAGTTATTCCTGTGTCTATCTGTGTGCTTTCTTTTTTTAATGGGTTTTTATTTAATATATATATATATACATAAATAAAGTTTATCGGGACTTGGTCAGTTCTTCAAGTTCAAATTAAACTCTCATTGCTAATGTTTCGGTTTTTATTTAAAACCTTTTTCATTTACAGAAGTATAGATTTTGAAAAAAAAAAAAATTATTAAATTACAAATTATTTACAAAGAAAAATAATCTTTGGATTTCAACAACAACTGTAGTTTGAATGAACACGTGACACTGAACTTAACTGAACAGTTTAGTGTCATGTGTTCATTCAAACTACAGTTATTGTTGAAATCCACAGACTATTTTTCTTTCTAAAATAATTTGTAATGTAATACTTAGTTTTTCTGTTTCAAAATGTATACTTCTGTCTATAAAAAAGGTTTTAAATAAAAACTGAAGCATTAGCAATGAGAGTTTAATTTGAACTTGAAGAACTGACCGAGTCCCGATAATCTTTAGTTTTGTTTCTATTCCACGGTCGATACTTTTATCAATATTTATATATATATCTTTCAAAATACTTAGATAAATTTATATTAAAACAAATGAAGTTATTAAAGTCATTGAACATTGAATTGAAGAACATTGATTTAATACATTTATAATAACTTTACAGAGTTGTAAAGTGTTGTCATGTGCGGTCCTTGGGTACACCGGCAGTTAAATGCTTTGTTTGTAAGGAGGGCAGAGTCATTTTAATATCTGAATTGTTTTTGTTTTCTATGTACACATGTAATTTATATATTACATATGACCTTTTAATAATACATTATTTGTGGTTTCTTTAGTAAATTTGAGTGGTCGATTCTGGTTGCTATTTTTTTTTATATTTATCTTGTTAAAAACTGGAAGTTAACACAGGAATGTAAGAGAAGTCACGTTAACACAAGAAATGTAATAGAAGTCACGTTAACACAAAACACCTAATAGAAGTCACGTTAACACAAGACATGTAACAGAAGTCACGTTAACACAAGACACCTAACAGAAGTCACGTTAACACAAGATACCTAACAAGTCACGTTAACACAAGAGACGTAACGGAAGTCACGTTAACACATGACACCTAACAAAAATCACGTTAACACAAGACACCTAATAGAAATCACGTTAGTACAACACATGTAACAGAAGTCACGTTAACACAAGACACCTAACAGAAGTCACGTTAACACAAGACACTTAACAGAAATCACGTTAGTACAAGACATGTAACAGAAGTCACGTTAACACAAGACACCTAATAGAAATCACGTTAGTACAACACATGTAACAGAAGTAACGTTAACACAAGACACCTAACAGAAGTCACATTAACAAGGTCAAACTTGAACTGAAACAAGCGAAGTCGGAATTATGTTGTGGTATTGAACATAGAGGGAGGCAACTGAGGTATTTTAAAGGGCATAAAGAAGGGAAACAAAAAAGATCAAAAAGAAGGCAAATGAGGGTAAACAAAAAAAAGTAAAAACTATCTACAGGCAGTCAACCGTGTAATTAGATCATTAATTAGAGATCATTAGAGTTCTGTAATTAATTAGAGGTCTAATACTCCCAAACTCCTTAATTGGACGAGAGCAAATTAGTACCTTATTTTTTCATATAAATAATGATCATCGTTACTTAAATTGAATAGAAGATAAAATAATCATGCATGAAAAATCAAGGTATTTTTTGTTTTCCTCACGGGTAGTAATTCTACCATGAGGGAGTTTATTTTTGTAGCCTGTTCCCTTTTTAATTACAGGTTTACTCTTATTATTATATACATTGCGCTACATTCAAATATAATATATTATAATACATATATATGTATATATATAAACATTGATAAAAGGATCGACCGTAGAATAGAAACAAAACTAAAGTTTATCGGGACTTGGTCAGTTCTTCATGTTCAAATTAAACTCTCATTTTTATTTAAAACCTTTTTCATAGGCCTATAAAACAGAAGAAATATAAGAAATAATTCGATCAATTGATTCAATTCAATTCATTGACTTGTTTCTTATATTTCCTCTGTTTTATAGGCTTATGAAAAAGGTTTTAAATGTTTGATTTTTTAAATAATTGAATTATTTCTTATATTTTCTCTGCTTTGTAGCCCTATGAAAAAGGTTTTAAATAAAAACCAAAACTTTGGCAATGAGAGTTTATTTGAACCTGAAGAACTTACCAAGTCCCGATAAACTTTAGTTTTGTATATATATATAAAATCAGCTCAAAAACGAAGAAAAGCGACACACAGAGAAAGAAACACACTTACAAACTCAAATTTTCTCCTGAAGACAGATCATCCAAAAATTTGAGTTTGTAAGTGTGTCTCTTTCTCGGTGTGTTGCTTTTCTTCGTTTTTGAGCTGATTTGCGTCCAGTTTGGATCGTTTCTTTTGAATTTTGAGTGAAAAATATATTTATATATATATATATGTTCCATTAAAACCTACGCCTATTTCTATTTTAACACATTTTCGAATTAATTTTTCAAATTGCCTTTCCTCTAGCTTCCATAAGCCAGAGGTAAGGAAATTTGAAAAATTAATTCGAAAATGTGTTAAAATAGAAATAGGCATAGGTTTTAATAAAACATGTATCAATAAAGGCCTGCTCCCCAAATATACGAATATATATATTTATTCATAATAGAATATATATACAATATAATTTACAAAGGTTAATTACAATTCGTTAATTTGTAAGTTATTTATAAATCTAAAGAAGTCATTGGTATACTTAGTGGTTATGTTTTCGTTCTTATCCAGCCACGTTCTACCCTGCCGAATAATACTTCTTATCAGTTGTTGCCTTGGATTATCTAAAGATGAACAGTTAAATATTACGTGTTCAAAGGTCTACTCTTCTTCCTTGTAGGGACAACAGGACGAGTCGATATGTCTGAATCGGTACAATATGATCTGCTTGTTCCGTGTCCTCTTGAATCTTGAATGTATGATTAATTTAAAAAAAAAATCAATGTTATCAAGAAATATTATTTAGTCTTCTTTAATTAAATTTGATATATCATTTATTATACAAATTAGTAATGCTTTATTCAAGTTAAACTCAGTATTAACGAGAGCAATAGTGCTATCCACCAGGGTAATAACTAACAGACAATGTTTTACTTATTTGTTAACCTTCACTTTCTGAAAGCATTTTGTTCCCTTTCCTTACTCCTTACATATTTAAAATACCTCTTTAGCCTTCCTCTTTTCTTAATATCGAACCAGACGATCTATTTTACTCGTCTTAATTCCTATGTAACTCTGACAAAGAGCAGTTGTTTGGTTGAAAAATCTTAGTCCCATATCTGAGTTTCTTACATTGTTTAAGACGTTGACTTTTATTTCACAAGTAACTTCTCCTCAACCCTATCTCTAGTGTTATCTATTCTTCTTAGATTTATTATTTTCTTTTTACAAAATTGGTTAAAATTGAAAAATTGGTTCGGTTCTTTATTCCATTAGATTTTTGTACAGATTAGCTAAAAAGTAGGTAAACAGTAAATAACAGCATGTATTTATTTATTTTAAAAATAAATATAGCGATACAAATTGAATCGAAATAACATTATGTAAATTGAATTATTGAAGACAATACACTCTTGCCTTGTTACTATACTTAGTATAAATTTATCGTAACTAAAAAATATATGTATAAATTGGAAGACACGCTGTTTTTATATTAAGTGTAAGTTATGACTGGAATGTAATGTGGTGCTAGATTCCAACTAAATACATATAATATTTTATACTTCAGCCTCTGCAACCACAACTTTTTTACTAGCTTCTTCGATCTTTCTTGCGATTTTCCTCTCTTCCTTATCAAAGCAGTTCAATGGACATCCTCAGGTTAAACAATAGAACCAGGTTTGGGCCGAAAGATTGTTTATAATCCTCAAATCACAATGTTCATTGGACAGATTTTATGGCGACTCCAGCCAGAAGGGAAGAAAATTGCAAGAAAGATCGAAGAAATCAGAAAAAAAAAGTCGCAAATGTAGAGGTTGCTGTATTATTTAATAACGTATGCCTATGAGAAGTCTTCCTTCATATATATAGTAATATAAATATAGATAAAAGTATCGACCGTGAATACAAACAAAACTAAAGTTTATCGAGACTCGGTCAGTTCTTCAGGTTCAAATTAAACTCTCATTGCCAACGTTTTGGTTTTAAAGAAGTAACAACCGCAATGTTGGCAATGAAGTTTAATTTGAACCTGAAGAACTGACCGAGTCCCGATAAACTTTAGTTTTGTTTTATAGTAACATATATATACTTATGCCATCTATGTAGTCATCTTCAGGCTAGAAACTAACAAGCGAACTACAAATAATTCATAATTGTGCATTCAGTCACTTCCTTATCATTGTCTTCTTCACTATAAATAGATAGACCTGAAGAACAATACTACAAGTTTGAAAAGTGTTATTTTTTAATGATAAAACTAGTTTATGTAGCAACTTTTTCTATAGTTTTAAATAAAACACAAAGTTTAAGTTACCTTTCAATATATCTGCTATTATAAGTACTAACAGCAGTGCTTAAATAGTAATTTGAGAAAAATATACGATTATTCTGTCAACATCATCTTTATAACATCGTCAAAACTATGTATTAAAAGTCATCTTCAACTGATGACATCGTTTGGGATTATATACTGATGATAGTTTTATTCATTACCTTACGATAAGTAAAGTATAATGATCGTGAAAAAAATCGATCTCGAGATTTTGACGGAATTACATGTTTTGAGGTCCCAGAAGTCGTTTTATGACGTTTTTTCGATGATGTCTATGTGTGTGTGTGTGTGGGTGTGTGAGTGTGTTAGCATTGCTTGTGTTACCACGCTACAGTCCAGAATCTTTGATGGATCAAGTTGATATTTTACACAAAAATGGGCCTCATAGGGAAGAAGATCCCTATTGTTTGGGAAGAATTATGCATGATGGGAAAGTTACTTTTTTTGCCAAAAACCGTTTTTTAGAAAACATTTATTTCTCCTAAACTGATAACCCTAGAGTTTTAAAATTTTGACATTATCTTTGAGGTTACAAATGGAACAAACGAAAAATATATACATAATTTTAAAACAACAGGAAATATTTTTTTTCAATAAAATGTAAAAATTTTGACTTATAATTCAATCTCAAACCTTGTGAAAGCGATACAAGCCATACTATTTGACGGATCAAAATGAAACTATGCCTAAAAATAGAACATTATGTGGAGAATGAGCTGAGATATTTTTTTTTCAAAATTACATTCGCTAAAGGGGCGTTACAGTACGATTTCTGTTTTTAGAAAATGTTTTTTTGACGCTAAACGGCTCATTAAAAAATCTTGAAAATTAGACCAATAATGAAACGAAAAATTAGCAAATCATAAAAAATGATCAAATTTCAATTACGGCAAAGAGCAATAAAACTATAAAAACTGTTTGTTCATCCTAGACTAAGGGATTACCTGCTATACTTGTCAAATTTTTGATATTTTTTTACATTATTTACATTGACTTAGAATTTTTTTTTAGTGAATTCACCGAACTAATATAATGTTTAAAGGTGTAATGAAAATGTTTAAACGATTTAAGGACTTGTATGTGATGTATGAAGAATAAAACTCTTATATATAAAAATCAACATCAGTAGAGCATATGCACATATAATTTCTGATCCTTTTTAAAGTATGACTGGTTTGTCTAACAAAATGTTCTAATCAATCTATTTGTTGCACCATTCTACAAAGGTTAATATCAGATGCTGATTTTTTTACGTTTATGAATAACATTATTATTGGGTAATATTGAAGTTTTTGGAATGCACTTTTACGTCCTATAGAAGGGCTTCTATGTTTTTTTTCTAATTTCCAGTTTTTTCACTATTCTAATCTAATAGCTATACCTTCTATTAGATTCTTATCTAATAGTTAAAAATGTGAAGCTTCTAGCTTTTAAATTTAAAATTATACAGAGAAGTTTGCTTTGAACCATATTTAAGAACGAAAAAGTGGCTAATTACCAATATATTTTTTCTCAATATACATTTATAGCAAACTTATAACAGAGTACAGCACGTGGGAAAAAAATAACATTCGCTGAGACTAAATTGGTTTTTTATGATTTTTGACTAAGGGAAAGAAAAGTGAGTTTTTAAAAACCCTAGCATGCCATAAAATTCCCAGTATAATAATTTTATAGAAGACCAAAAATATAGAACATTATTCAGAAATAAAAAAAAATCTTTTTAAAAATGATTATTTTTAAATCATTTAAAAATAATAAATAAAATTATCCTACATCTTAAATTAAAAATTATCTGAAAGCGACAATTTTTCTTACATGTTTATGACATTTCAGACAAAAACTTTTTAATATTTTTAAAATACTTAAAACAGTTTTAAGTTCTAAATGGGAAAATTTGACTTAATTTTTAAATGTAGAAGGAGGTCAGATAAACTATGTAAGAGATCCACTGGCTATTGGAGCAAAAGCCATGCTCTCTTGTAGGAAATTATTTCGTACAAGCAAATTTTCACTTTGGCTTTTCACAATGTTATTACTGCTGTAGTTATACTAATGATTGTATACCCATTAATTGTGTGACATGCAAAAAAGGCTTATCTATTGATAAGTGGATCAATAACTATCTGTACTACCTCAGGAATGAAAGACTAACAAACAACTCCCATTTAGACGATTATATTATGCTTAAATGAGGCATTATATATTATATACCCAAGAAGTTTGATATGAGCGTAGGCTACTCCAGATTTTTTGTTGAAGTGATAAGAGTGATGTTAACAATAGACAAACTATTTTCATAAATATATTATTGCAGTTTTTATCTGTGAAATCATATATATTTAAAGGCAAGTTGAATATTATGTATTGTTATAATATTATAGAAAAAACTATATATACAATGTAGTTTCTAACTCGTAGTTTCTTCTTCAGGTATATTTAGTTATAGTGAGATTGCAAGTAGAAGAAGAACTAATGAGCTGTATGAAGATAGTCTGTTTAGTTTATAACTTGATGGTCATGTAGGATGACTGAAATATTAGATATTTATTAAATTGATGTAAATCTCAATTTAAGTTGAACGAAATTCAACTATTACAGCATTCATGCATTTTTTCATTACCACAGAGGTTAGTATCATTAATATTAAAATTATAGTAATCCGTCTTACCTCGTACCCTGCTGCTGAAGTTCTTAGACCGGTTTCGGGCGTCACCCATCTTCAACAAGAACTGATCAGTTCTTGTTAAGATGGGTGACGCCCGAAACCAGTCTAAGAACTTCAGCAGCAGGTACGAGGTAAGACGGATTACTATAATTTAATATTAATATCACAGCATTGCTTCATCGCGGGTTTTTAAAAATTAATTAATATTTTGTATTAAATGTTATATTTATAATAATTGAAAATTTGTTTTTAATGTTAAAAATAGTAAGTTATTTGCTGTACCTTTTTTTGTTTCTTTTTAATACATAAAGTTCTTCTTAAAAAAAGATTTAAAAGCGTATAAAAATACCAAAATATACATTTCGGTATTATATATGCACTGTATTATACATTGATAACAAGATTTGACATAAACACGTAAAATAACAATCAATGATCAAACCACAATATGAAATAGGAAAAAAGCCTAAGATCTTTCAACCGTAACAAGTGGTCATCGTTAGAATCAAAAACCCAACTGCTGTTGAGTCAGTTGGGTTTTTGACTCTGGCGAAGATCGCTTATTACGGTAGAAAGATCTTAGTCTTTTTTCCTATTTCATATTGTAGTTTTATCATTGACTGTACTATACGTGTATGTATAAATAATTTCGAAAGTTTAGAAAGCAATTTAAGTGTTTTGAAGTGTTAAAATTATTGCTCATACTTCAAAAAAATCTAGTTTCTATTTCGCGGAAATTCCCGTTTCACGGGTGCGTTTGGAACATAACTCACACGAAGAAGGAGGGATTATTGTATTCTTGTTTTATCTTTTTTTTTTTCGCTTAATATAGAGTTGTTCAAGTTAAATAGTACTGATAGTGACAAAGTTCTTTCAAATAATAAGCATACTTGGTATTCACAAATCTCTCAGACATTACCATAATGCTTTCAAGTTAAAGTCTTTAGTATAACTGTCTTGAAAGACACTCTTGTCAGATCACGTAGCGGCTCTGTCAGTCTACCGTTGTCCTAACCTAACTAGAATCCCATTGTCTATTATTCATGTCTTTGTTTACTCAATGCCTACACTATTTCAGGCCTTTCTCTTAAATAGTTTCCTCAATTTTACTTATTTGTTAATTGGCACAGAGTTAAAACAGTCACTCCTAAAAAAAAAAATTAAAATACCGCACATCCTAAACCTAAACAAATATCAGTAATATTAAACGAACAAGTTTTCATGAGAGCTTATTTTCATAAAATTAGTTTCCAGTTTTTTCTCTAGGCATATGTTTACAAATATAAAAGAACCTTGTTTATAAGTTTAGATTTTTTCTTCTTTTCTACAGTAGCAGTTTGCTTCTCAACGCGAGTACTTCGCACTTCTTCCCGATGACGACGGATGTCGAAATATCGAAGTGAGTTCTGTAGTGTCTTTCTGTGTTCTTTTCTCTGTGTTAAAGTGTATATATATATGTTCGCACTCCGTTCATATATATATATGATTCGCGCTCCGTTCTTCGACATGAGGAGATCTCTCTCACTTCGTCTTCTATTCTAGTCTAGTCCTGATGATGAACAACAGTTCGAAATATTGAATTCTGTAAGTGTTCTTTTTATTCTTTTTTCTGTGCTGTGCTTTGTATAATTTAAAGTTTTATAGTCCTTGTGGACCGTTTCTTATATTTAGTATATATATATATATATATATATATATATATATATATATATATATATGTATGTTATATAATCTAGGAGGTGTCAGAGCTTATTTTTCTTCATTCTGATTCTTCCTACGACATTTTGTCTCATATACATATCTTAGGTGTTGCTGGTCTGAATACTGGGCGGTGACTGAGTGTCGGTTTGGCGAGTAGCTGGTAGTTGGTCACCTAGTAGCTACTCAGTTGGACACTCAGTCACCGCCCAGTATTCAGACCAGCAACACCTAAGATATGTATATGAGACAAAATGTCGTAGGAAGAATCAGAATGAAGAAAAATAAGCTCTGACACCTCCTAGATTATATAAAGAAGAGTAAATAAATAAATAAATAAATATATATATATATATATATGATCAAAACACAATATGATCTTTCAACTGTAGCAAACGGTCTTCGTGAGAGACAAAAAAAACATATTGTGGTTTGATCATTGATTATTTCACGTGTTTATGTAAAACCTTGTATATATATAATATATATATATATATATATATATTATATATATATATACATACATAAAAAATAATACTACACAATAAACAAGATAAATAAGCATCAACTTTCCAACCACAGTAAGAAATTAGAAAATGACTGAGATTTGAATGAGTAGAAGACCTTTCTTTATCCAACACCCGAGCGTGGCACTGCTGCTATTTGACACCTAGCAGTAGGTTGGCGAGTTGTGCAGCCGGTCCATGGACCCACTCTCGTTCCAGCAAGTGTTTCTATTCGACTTTGTCGGAACTTATCTCATGTTTTTACCTATTGAGAATTTGAAAAAGACCGCTTGGTATGGTTGTAAGATCTTAGTCTTTTTCCTGTTTTTTTACTGTGGTTTAGAAGTCCATATACACATTACATTATCATTGCTAATTCCGAACTATTTTTTTCCATTGTGGCATTATTATTTATATTACACATGAGATATGAAAATGGAGCATAAAAACATGATGTATAGGATGAAAGTAATAATAATGAGCACATATATTAGAAACGAATTAATCATAATAAATGAAAACTATAATGAACTCTCTCCAAGAATGATCAGAACAGTGACAATTAAGAAATATATATTCGCGTTTTTTTTTCAATATACAGGCCAAAAGGAGAGGTACAGTTAACCATCCGCAACCACGTTGAACCATCTGATCTGGGTCTTACAAGCACAGCAGCTACTGTAAATAAAAAAATTAATAAGCTTTTAAAACATGAGTAAGTAAAAAAGAGCATGGTAAGTGCAATCCTACTTTTGGTTCACTCTTCATATTACCTGAATATTGTGAGTATAAAATGACACATTTATTATATTAAAACATGCCGAAAAATTTATTGTATTTGGTAATGTGCATTTACTCATTTTAAAAATAATATTAATGATAAAAGTCTCCCCAATTTTTTTTTTATAAAAAAACTCATTTTCAACCAGTTGTGCTCTTTTTCAAGTTACATCAGCAGTTCGATTTGATGAATAAAAATTGAGAAATTCATTAATTGTGCCACCTAATATAGTGTGGTATTTACACATATTGGGAAATTTCAAAAATTACGTCTCCACGCAAAAAACAGTTTAATTTCACTTGTGTTATATCTGTACTGTTGAGATGTTGTAGTTCTTTTAGGTCCCTGTTGCAATATTTCAACAGTTCAGATGTAATCCTGAAGAAGAACACTAAGTGTTCGAAACGCGTTGTTGGTTTTGATATTAAACTCTTTTTTGTCAGACGTAATTTTTGTGACAGATAAGAAATGTGTATTTTCGTTTTGTATTCAATATACAGGCCAAAAGCAGGGGTACAGTTAATCATCCGCACAACGTCCAACCATATACTTAAAAAGTATATATAAAAGGATTTCACAATAAACCCGTGAGACAACACTTCTAAAAAAATTTCTAATTGAGAAATAATTTATCAATTCCTCCAAATAACGATGTAATCGGAAGAAGTTACTATATGTTCAATACGCTTTGTTTCTCTTTTAATAATAACATTTGTTTATGGGTACTTTAACTATTACTAATATATTTTCTCCAAAGCTTTAGTTACGGTATATCAGTGAACGATCGTAAGTGTTTGTGTTAGAAGTTTGTTAGAGCTCCGATAGTCTAAGGCATATAGGATGACGGTCTGGTAAGTGGGTTTGTCAAACTTGACCTCCTTTTCTGTATCAAAAGACCCTTTCTCCTTTCATCTATAAGTGAAAACATAAACAAAACATATTCAGTTTCTACATTGTTTGTTCACATAGTCAGAATGTTGCCTCTATGATGGTTCTCTTGTTGTTCAACTTGGATGGATGTTGAATAACCTTTTCACTTTCATGCGTCTTATATTGTCATATTTGATCAAGTCTTTAGCACAACTGTCTTTGGAAAGCACTATCAACCTATATTAGAGCTAGGCAATTCATACCAAATTAGATATACCAATACATTAGACATATACTCGTATTAGATATATATTCGGTTTTTATATTTAGAATTATTCTTCTGATTGCTTGTATACATTATCTATCGACGAATATATATATATATATATATATCAAAATAAATAATATATCATCCGTATGACAGTATAGATGTATTATAAAATCAGGATTTACATTTATTATAAAACACATAAATATAATATATTTATACTATAATAATAATGAATCCCTACTAGATATTAAAAGATTGATTTTAAACCTAGAAAATTAACCAAATCCCCATTGTATAATACATCTCTAATACTTAGAAACGAATTAATCATAATAAATGAAAACTATAATGAACATTCTCCAAGAAAGATCACAACAGTGACAGATAAAAAATATATATTCGCGTTTTGTATTCAATATACAGGCCAAAAGCAGAGGTACAGTTAACCATCCGCAACCACGTCCAACTATCTAATTAGAAAGTATATATAAAAATATTTCACAATAAACCCTTGAAACAAAACTCAACGTCCAAACCACAGTAAGAAATCAGGAAAAAGACCAAGATCTTTCATCTGATTTCTTACTGTGGTTTGGGTGTTGTCCTATATATATCAGGTATTTTGACTCTGACGAGGACCGCTTGTTGTGGTTGAAATACCTTAGTTTCTTTCCCTTTTCATATTGTAGTTTGATTTATATATAAATATTTCACATAAACACGTGAAATAACAATTAATGATCAAACCCAACTGAAAGAACTAGATGCACTAGTCCCCTCACCGGATGTTTCTGTATCTAGTGTTTCAGTTGGGATTTTGACTCTGTCGAGGACAGCTTGTTGTGGTTGAAATATTTTAGTTTCTTTCCCTTTTCATATTGTAGTATGATTTATATACATCTATATATATATATACATTTTTTTTTATTTTATTTTTTTTTATTTTTTTTTTATTTATTTATTTTTTTTTTAAAGTTGTTATCAGCTTTTAATTTTATTTTAGTTAAATGTTTTCATTTTTTAATTTTTATTTGGCTTTTATCTCTTTATCTTCCCTGTCTACCTTTCTCTGAAAGTTGGCTACACTGTTTGAGTGCTTCAGTTCGAACGCCAAGTCAGTCGTTATCAGCCTTTGGAGCGATTCACTTCTTTTCCTGAAGACGAGGACATCGAAATATAGTAGTGAGTTCAGTGGTTTCCTTTCTATGTGTTCTTTTTTAAATTCTAGTTTATATATATATATATATATATATATATATATATATACAAAGATTTCACATAAACACGTGAAATAACAATTAATGATCAAACCACAATATGAAATGGGAAAACAAGACTAAGATCTTTCAACCGTAACAAGCGGTCTTCGTCAGAGTCAAAAACCCAACTGAGTTTTTTGACTCTGACGAAGACCACTTGTTACGGTTGAAAGATCTGTCTTGTTTTCCCATTTCATATTGTGGTTTGACCATTGATATATATATATTGGGTTACTTACCGTTACATATAAGGAACAAAAATCATATGATAAATATGATAAATTGGAGTGAAGCAAAGGAATTAATTTTTGTGCCTTCAGAAAGGAGGAGAAATATTATTAAAAGTGCACTCATAAAGAACTTCTATGGAAATTTAATGAACAATAGTCCGGGACTTTACAAACTAGATGAAATATGAATAAAAGAAATAAGTAAGCAGATCAAGACTCCTTCAATTTTAGGAACATTAAATTCAGACAGGGATGCCAGCAATCCTGAAGACTTCAATCAACCAGGTTAACTTGTTATTATATTTTTGTTTGTTTCATTTAGCTCTTTGATGATGTTGTAACGAAAGACCTTAGAGCATTTTAATTAATATATATTTGTTTATTGTGGTGTTTGATTCATATATATACACTCAAAAAATTGTTCTTAACCTCTTCTATTCTCTTGTATGTGGTTTTTGTTTTTGAGGGCTAGGTCATATAAAAGAAATTAAACTCCTTCCTAGGCCAACGTTTCGATGTATTTCTACAGTATCTTCAGGGCTAAAGTTAGAGTAAGAACTATAATACATTTACCAAAACAATCTACAACCTTCATAGAGAACTAAATTATTGAGAACAACACATACATACAAAAGGTTATTTTACAATCAGAGTTGTTGAGTATACATCTATTTCAAAATATCAGACATTGAACATCGAAACGTTGGCCTAGGAAGAAGTTTAATTTCGTTTATGTGATGTAGCCCTGAAAAAAAACCTACCACATAAAATATACATATATATATAATTTAACATAAACTATGACACAAAGAAAGGAACGTAACAATAGAACTCACTTTTCAATATTTCGACCGATATGGCCAAAATATTGAAAAGTGAGTTCTACCGTTCCGTTTCGTTCTGTCTCACAGTTTATTTGAAGTTGTAATCAGTGTTTGTGGTTTGCGTTTTGTTTATCACTATGAATGATAATATTTATCACCTATAGATAATGGTAGGCACTATAACTGGTCTCCAATCTCTATAACATAGTCCCCCTTCAAGTCCATTCATTTATTCGATCAGTGCTGAAGGGCTTCCCTCTACCCTGTAGTTGTAAAACCTCTGAACATTGGTCTTGGAGGTAGACATCCACGGTGCTCATAAACTCGTCATCTGTGGTAAAGAGACGTTCATCCAGATCTTTTTCCAATTTGGGAAACAGATTGAAATCGAAGGGGCGAAATCTAGTGAATTAGGATGGTGAGTTGGAAGTTGGATTTCTGCCATCATTACTACCGACAATGTGCAGCATCATTGTCCAGTTTAAACATGACCCCTTTCGTCAGCATTCCTGTCCTTTTCGCCTTTATTTTTAATGCAACTCTTGAGATCAGCATAGTATTGCCCAGTGATGGTGTGACAATTACAGAGGTAGTCCACTAGCAAGGCACCACGCGCATCCCGACTAGTAGTGATGGACCCAAGACTCATCACTAGTAACAAATCGCGTCATAAAATCTTCATGATCTACTTCAAACAGCTTCACATTTTCAGTGGTTCACTGAATTGATCTGGAGTCAAAATATGAGACACTTAGCGAGCCGGGATGACATGCCAAGGCGGGTTAGGTTACCCCAGTGGCAACGTGCTCGCCTCTGAATTTGTACCACAGAGGTTCAATACACCTATGACTCTCGATTTATTCACGTGAGAAGTGAATAAATCTGAGCACGTCGTCCTTTGGAGAGGAAGCCGGTCGGTCCTGAGCCTGTGCGATGTCAGGTAATCGTTAAAGATCGCTACTGTTAATACACTGAGTTAGTCAACATTTAGGCCTCCCAGTGTAAATCAATCTTCATTGTGTGATATCACAAAGGACTAATGTTCGGCCTATGTGTGTTGCCTTGTGGAAACTGCGACGGTAGTTTTTGATATACAAAATATATATCAAAAATAGTCGTATTAAAATTTTAAGTATTGTTTCAATACTTTGAAGTTAATTTAAACAAATTATAAAAAGATGTGGTTGTTTAGAAATTTTATTTTTTATAATCATTATTTAAAGAATTTCACTTCGTAAAGTCATCTAAACCCTCAAAATCAAGGATCTATGACACAAAAAAATCCTGTAAGTAATAGCCTTAAGAAAATGCAAAAGATGGAAATCCGTTAAAATCACGAAATGGGCATTTTTTTATTAGTCTTTTGTCATTTCTACCAATGTAATAACATATTCACATACGAGATGTATGCAACTCAGCAATGCATAGTTGCTGTACACCTGTCTCAGCAGGAGTTTTAATTACAAAGTGACCTGTCTCTGATGGTTAATACTCTTAAAGAATTTCAAATTACTTTGTCTGTTTGTACCCTTTCACGTCTCCACACCAATGTTTCTTCAAATCCTCTCCTCAATAGTAGACGAAACAATTGAGATTGGTGATTGTTGTGTCTTTTCTGTGCTTCCTAGTTATGACGTTACTAATTTAATATTGTTGAGTTTTTGATTCTGACGAAGACCGCTTGTTACGATTGAAATACGCACCCACTGAATATTAGTCTTGTTTTCCTATTTCTTATTGTGGTTTGATCATTGATTGTTATTTCACGTGTTTATGTGAAATCATTATATATATATATATATATATATATATATATATATATATACAAACATTAATAATCAACAATAACTCTTGATATAATATATGAATTAATCACCACAATAAACAATTATATATTAATTAAAATGCTCTAAGGCCTTTCGTTAGAACATCATCAGAGAGCTAAATGAAAGAAACAAAAAATATAATAACAAGTTAACCTGGTTGATTGAAGTCTTCAAAATTGCTGGCATCCCTGTCTGAATTTAATGTTCCTAAAATTCAGACATGGATGCCAGCAATTTTGAAGACTTCAATCAACCAGGTTAACTTGTTACTATATTTTTTGTTTCTTTCATTTAGCTCTCTGATGATGTTCTAACGAAAGGCCTTAGAGCATTTTAATTAATATATAATTGTTTATTGTGGTGTTTAATTCATATATATATATATATATATACTTTCAAAAAGTGAAATTTGATCCAAACGGACTTCTCAAAAACTGGATCTTAACACTTGCACATAAAATTAAAAAAAGAAAAACTCATAATAGGAAAATATGATCGATATTTTGAATGATGTTCGTCATCAGGAGAAGAACAGGATTCGTGAAAGAAAATGTGACGTCCTTCTAGTACACTCGTCTGACTGTTTTCAAAATCTTGAAATGAGTTATGTCAACTCGTTTTAATTGTTTGTTTTTATGTGCTGTTTACTGTAATTTGACATACTGTTCTCCTGTATATATTTTAATTTATTCTATGTACATATATATACTTGTAGAGATGTCAGAATAAGAATATGTGATCTACAATTAAAGAAATTAACATAATTTAAATAAACAAAATGAATATATCTTAAAGTTTCTTGAATGAATAGGTTTTTTAAAGTTTCTTGAATGAATAGGTTTTTTAAAGTTTCTTGAATGAATAGGTTTTTTAAAGTTTCTTGTTTTCAAAGAATTCAGAATATGTTGAATAGTTGTTCGTCTTCAGGAAAGTGCTAGAAGCGAAAAAAGGGAATGTCTTTCAGAAGAGAGTTTTCAAAGGTAAAATTTTTTGGAGAATATCTGACTCGAAAGGACTAGGAGCTTTTTTATTTCTCTGTTTACATTCATTTCAATATTTCGACTTTCATCGTCATAATGAGAAAAATGGTTGACTAAAGCATAATTTAAAAGAAAATCAGACTTTTTTCATTCATAGTGATTATAATTTGGGTATATCTTAGTGGAGTCGGACTCTCAAAATGTACGGATTAAGAGAAAGATGAGCATGATGATATTACATGCGGATCGCAAGACAGGCGGGTATTCAGGTAAACATACTGATTAATTGACGAATACACAAACAGATATTGTGTATTCGATAGACTGCATATCTATTGAAATTTGAAATAAATATAGAAATTAAAGAGAGAGGGACAGAGAGACACACATACAGAGCGTGAGACAGACGGATACACAAACAGGAAAACAGATTAGGAGGCAGAAGGACACACAGGCTGACATATAGATTGAGAGATAGAAGTACATACAGATGGACATACAGAACTAGAAACAAAAGAACATACTGACATCATACAAATTGAGAGAGAGAAGAACACCAGACAGACATACAGATCTAGAGAGAGAAAGACGCGCAGACAGATAAACAGATACAGACAGAATAACACTTGGGTTTTATATTTATAAATTCACTAGAATTAGAAATTCCGTTTCTTGTTTCCTAAATCGTCATAGATCTCGTTCTAGCGTGGGATGAACCGGACACTATTCTATCAATCCTTAAAACTTACTTTCGCTATCTTTGCTGTGTTGGTATATAAATGGTCAGTCGTAAGGGAGTCTAGTTCAGTCTAGTTGTCATGACCGGCGTAGTCCGTTCAGGTATGTGGTGCCCTTATCAACTACTTCATAGTGCGTATGAAACACATGTGAACATGGGTTGTTCACATGAAAAACACATGCAACACACCCACATATGCACACATTCACTCACCTATACACGCGCATAGATACACAGCATAAACAATATATATTGCCATAAATGGCAATCTATGATTGTGTAAATATACAGGCATAGGTAGAAAGAATAATTTAACAATTACTATTAATTAACTGACAGTTCTTAATTAAACAAACGTAATGAGTCATTAAGAACTATTACAGTAACAAATATTAGTATAAAAAATCTGGAGTGGCCTACACTCTACTTTACTATAAGTAACTTAATGTCAAATTTCTTGAGTATATAAAATATAACGTCTCATTTAAGCATAACGTAAACATCTAACTGGGATATAATTATTAGCCTTTCATTTCTGAGGTAGTACAGATAGTGATTGAAGGACATATCAATTTATAAGCTTATTTTTGTACATCACAAATAATTTATTATTTGCAAATAATTTCATTAGTATAACTACAGCAGTAATAACATTTTTGAAAAACCAAAGTGAACATTTCTTGAAACGATTTCTTCTCCTACAAGAGAATGGCTTTCGTTCAAACAGCCAGTGGATTTCTTACATCGTTTACTTAACATCCTTCTACATTGAATATTAAAGTAAAATTTTAAAATTTAAAACAGGAAAATACCCTTTTTTTCTCTGAAAAACATCTTAAACAGTGAAGAAAATGTTATTTTAAGGTGCTTTGTTAATTAAAGATATACGATAATTACATTTATTAATCTCTAAACGAAAGATTCCAATTATGAATTATCATTTACATTTTTGGTCTTCTATAGAATTATTATACTGGGAATTTCAATCTTTAAAATAATAATAATAAGCTTCTTAGTATTTAAATAAATAACATATATACGAATTTTTTTACTCAGTGTTATCATTTACCTGCACAATATTATTCCTCTTACATCTCATATAAGTCAATAATATATTTTCATTTTTCCATTAGAAACATCAATTTTATCTCAGAAGATTCGCTCAAAAAATTTCTAAGTCAATGTAAACAATGTAAAAAAATACAAAAAATTCGACAAGTATAGCAGGTGATCTCTTAGTCTAGGGTAAACAAAGAGTTTTTATATCATTATTGCTCTTTCCTGTAATTGAAACTTTATGATTTTTTTTTTATGAATTGCTAATGTTTTGTTCCATTTTTGGTCAAATTTTCATTATTTTTTAATGAGCCGTTTAGCGTCAAAAAAACATTTTCTGAAAACACAAATCGTACTGTAACGCCCCTTTAGCGAATGTAATTTTAGAAAAAAATATCTCAACTCATTCTCCACATAATGTTCTATTTTTAGGCATAGTTTCATTTTGATCCATCAAACAGTATGGCTTGTATCGCTCTCACAAGGTTTGAGATTGAATTATAAGTCAAAATTTTTACATTTTATTAAAAAAAAAATATTTCTTGTTGTTTGAAAATTCTGAATATATTTTTCGTTTGTTCCATTTGTAACCTCAAAGATAATATGAAAATTTCAAAACTCTAGGGTTATCAGTTTAAGAGAAATAAATGTTTTAAAAAAAACGGTTTTTGGCAAAAAAAGTGACTTTCCCATCATGCATAATTCTTCCCAAACAATAGGGATTTGCGTCTTTATGAGGCCCATTTTTGTGGAAAATATCAACTTGATCCATCAAAGATTCTGGACCGTAGCGTGGTAACAAGCAATGCTAACACACGCACCCACCCACGACCCACCCACCACCCACCCACCCACCACACACACAGACATCATCGTAAAAACGTCATAAAACGACTTCTGGGACCTCAAAACATGTAATTCCGTCAAAATCTCGAAATCGAATTTTTTCACGATCACTATACTTTACTTATAGTAAAGTAAAAAAATCAGTAAGGATACTTCTTCACTGACAGGTGAATCCCGGAGTGAATCAAATGGTAAATAGTTTTTCTTTAAAATATCTAAACCTTTGATGACGCTGGAAAGGAAACTTTTTTCAAGTTGTATTCCTGGAGAATTAAGTTTGTAATTGGCTATATGTTTTCAGATTATCTTCAAAATCATGTTTATATGAATATTTGCACTATCAGTTTTCTATATTTATTTTCCATGACAAGCATATTATTATCCACATTATATCATTAGAAAGTTATAATGATAACTTTATCATTATAAAGTCCGTTATAAATTATATCATTATAATCATATTATATTAATTGTACATTGCATAAATCTATCACCATTATATTATAAATAATAATAATTAATATATTATGATAATTAATTACATTAATCATATTATATTATTATCCATGAAAAATTAGACATATTTAAATGTAAACATGTTTACATCTCATTTCGTCAGTTTATTACTTGTTTACACTCAGAGAGTACGGCCTATGAAAGTGGTGGATTACATTTATGATCTATTTAAATGTTACGGATACAGATGTAAACATGTTTATATCTAAATATCTGAACAATGTTACATTTCTATAGTTTACATTGGATATCATATTTTGACCGCGTTCTCATCAAGAGATGGAGAAGAAGAAAAAGCTTGTAAACCTTTTTCATAAATTAATGAAAGAGGTTTTAAATAAAAAACTAAAACGTTGACAATGAGAGTTTAATTTGAATCTGAAGAACTGACCTAGTTTTGATAAATTATCTTTTGCTTCTACTTCACGGTATATTTTACATATACTGTCATCAGTATATATATATAATATATATATATAATTAAAAGAAACGGTCCAGCGGACTTTTTTAAAATAAAATAAATTCAAAACGAAGGAAACACACAGAAAGACACAGACATAACTCACATCGATATTTCGACCATCGTCGTCATCAGGAGGTGCGAAGAGCGAAGAGTCCCGCAGGAAGACAGGGCGGTACCGCCCTGTCTTCCTGCGGGACTCTTCGCACCTCCTGATGACGACGATGGTCGAAATATCGATGTGAGTTATGTCTGTGTCTTTCTGTGGGTTTCCTTCGTTTTGAATTTATTTTATATATATATATATATATACGAAAATATATATATATATATATAAAGATTTCACATAAACACGTGAAATAACAATCAATGTTCAAACCACAATAAGAAATTCAGTTGGGTTTTTGACTCTGACGAAGACCGCTTGTTACGGTTGAAAGATCTTAGCCTTGTTTTCCCATTTCTTATTGTGGTTTGATCATTGATATATATATATATAAAGATTTCACATAAACACGTGAAATAACAATCAATGATCAAACCACAATAAGAAAATGGGAAAACAAGACTAAGATCTTTCAACCGTAACAAGCGGTCTTCGTCAGAGTCAAAAATCCAGTTAGGGTTTTTGAGTTTTGAGAAAACTCAGTTGGGTTTTTGACTCTGACGAAGACTGCTTGTTACGGTTGAAAGATCTTAGTCTTGTTTTCTCATTTTCTTATTGTGGTTTGATCATTGATTTTTTATTTTTTTTCTTTATCGAATATGTTCTTTTTCTTTCATTATTCAAAAAATTTAAAGTAAGGGAGACTATTTCCAAAACTCTAGGAGTGGTTTCCTAACAAATAGACAGACATAGAGAGGTTGCCAGCTTAGTTCAACATTATTATACTCGATATAATAATAATAAGGGACACTGGCAATGATATATTACTAGATTGATGAGTTGTTGGTACTAATTAATTCATACTGACTACCCTCGCTCCATGTTGCCACGCTACAGTAATCCACTCCTCTTCCCTTTCCGCTAAACCAAACACTTTCCCTCAATATCCCCCCATTAAGTCGAAACATAGATCACAAAAACAACAACTTTCTTAATCACAAACCAAACAAACATTGTAGAAATCAAAATTACTAATGCTTATTAAATAGACATTATTACGGAAGTTTTAAAATAACATAACAACGGAAGCAACAGGGTAAGGTCACAAGAAAAGTAATCAATTTTTATAAGTTGTGCTGTCCTAATAATATGGTATAGGTATATAGCTTATTAGCTTAGTCCTAGGTCAGTTTGGAGTGTTAGTCTCACAAGAGTACACATAAAGGCCAAACATTGACCCTTTGTGGTACCACACAATTAACATTCTACATTAGGAGTCCTAAATTTACCTTAACTCAAGTGTGTTTAGAATAATGATCTTTAATAATTGCCTGATATAGTACAGGCTTGGAACAGATGGTTTAATATTCTCTCTGAGGTATAATGTTCTCTGATTTTTTCACTTCTTGCATGAAGAAATCGAGACCAGAGTGAGAACCAAACATGAGATCTACCAGTCCTGAGGCAAGCACGCACGCCACAGGGCTACTCTGACCACCCTCCCCACCCTCTCAAGCTCGTATATTCGAGTAAGAGTTGTTCAACTACTTTTGAACATTGTCAACCTCAAATAGAACTGGTAAAAGACACTTTATACATTTTTATACTTTATACAGTCAGTTTGTGCATCTAAGGCTTATATTCCTTCACAACAAGTGAAATCTATATCTATGGTACCTAGAATTTACGAGTTTAAACTCGCCGAAGAGTAACTTGAGGCTCCGTTTGTAATACAGTAACCCCTGTATCATCCATTCTTCGGCCTGGACCGCATAACGCCTTGGGATAAGAGGAGAGGATTTGGGAAGTTGGAAGGATGTGAAGCGAAGGTGGTCAAGTCCAGCCCATGGTCACCTTCTCCTCCTTTTTCGTTTGTCCCTACATATAGCATGTTAACAGGGTAATCTCGAGAAGGCCGAAAGTAGGAGTTGAGTGCTAGAGGCTATTAGAGGCGCATAATCATTCCATTACTACTCCACCATGGATATAGTCACCACTTGTTTTGAAGTTATATAAACCCATGACACTGTAACTGTGATCTGTTCTACTTGAACATGGACAATGTCCGACACCGGTTAAACAACTCCTACTCTTGCACATGAAGTAAGACGTTATCATTTATTAATATGAATTTAACTGAAATTTAAATGCGATACAAACAATATACATGCTTTTACGACAAGTTATACAGCCTAAACTGCTAAAAACAACGATACTCCAGTTTTCAGATAATTCGTTGATTTTTTTCTGTCATCTTTTACGTCAAGTTAACATTGCATATAATTCTGAAGTAACCAACCACAATTCAAGGTATTTATAATTATTTCTTAATATTTTACATATTGTATTATTTTGACATTTATTGTTTAAGTATTATAATCTTGAAAATATTAATAAATATTGACGAAACATTGGTGAGAAACTGATTAGTGTTTCCTTCGTGACCAACTCTCCAGAATCCTCTAGAACAATTACTTAACTATGTAGTCCGCAACGGTACAACTTAAATTAAACTATTTCATCCATCTATTCTTGAGCACGCACTTTAGTATACAATAATTCTTTCCTGAGGTTTTATTAGAAACAGCTATTATATAGATTTTTGTTTCTAGAAACAGCGTTATTTAATATAAGAAAAAAATTTAACAAACCAAGTCCAATTATTATTAATATAATGATACATTCCAGAGAAATGTTTATAAGAAATGTGATAAAAAGTGTGACTTTTTTTCAGAGTTTTTAGGTCTTTTATAGACTTTTACTATACAAATTCAAATCATTTGTTCAGAATTTACCCTCATCTAGTCGGATAGTTTATTCTTCTACTTGTTCAAGACGTATTTTCTGTGCATATATTTGTTAGTACTGATTGGATTTCTAAAACAGCGGTTCACCAGTATGTTGGATGTACAGTAATATGATGTCTTTTACAGTACAGATGCTATCCTGTTGACAAACTTAGAGTTACAAACATCCGGACTTACAAAGAGGGCTGTCCGGAAGTCGAAAGTGTTTGCGCGAACACAGTGGCTGTAAGTTCGATTTTGTTTATCCACCTTACAACAACGTTTTGCTTTAAACTATATGTTGATTCTAAGAGAAGACCAAAACGATCTTTAAGGGCCATTAAAGTTAAGGCAGAGAAAAGCGCTGCTGAAAACTTTACTTCTACCAATGCTAGTTTGCCCTTTTTCAAAAGAGAGCAATAATAAATTTATAATATATGAACAAGAAAAAAAGGAAATCCGTCCAATAGTCCTTGGATCAGTTCTTTCAACTATCTTCCTGGACCTCTAAAAAAAGCTACATCTTAATCCTCTACTTCTTCCTTCAGAAGAACGGCAAGAGGAAGAAGAATTTATTATATAGAATTATTGTTTTTAGTTAATTTTTTATTTGCACATGGTAAAAACCAGTGTGAGTTACTAATGCAAGTCATAAACATACGTTTTCTTCTATAGAAATCGTTGTAAGAACAAACGAACAAATTCAATTAATAAACAACTGTTTGGAACGTACCTCGTTCATAAATTGGGAGCATCTGTGTTTCACTTTCTCCAAGTTTGGTCAGCCATGAAACAATTTTCAAAAAACCCTTTTTTGGCCAACGTTTTGTTAATAATTGTAGACATTTGTACAACAATACAGAATTAATTACGACAGCATGTATTATGTATTGATAATTACGAAATACATGCTGTCGTAATTATCAATGTAGATATATATCAATGATCAAACCACAATAAGAAATGGGAAAACAAGACTAAGATCTTTCAACCGTAACAAGCGGTCTTCGTCAGAGTCAAAAAATTTTGTAGATATATATCAATGTAGATATATAAAAATATAGTTGCAACGTTGGCCTAAGGTGTTTTCCAGAGTTATTTTACGCTGGGCCAAAACTCGAGAAAGTGAAACGGTATTAGCAATCTGTATATTTAATAAGATAATTAAATTATTATGATTCTACTCAAGTAAAGTTCATTTGAACTTTCAGTGACTTAACAGGTTGAGGTAAAAACTTTGAGTTTATTTCAAACATAGTTCCTTTTCAAATTCCTCATATAAATTTATAACTTTTCTTCTTTTACGTTTATTCTTTATTTAAAACTTTATATTCTAGTAAAGTTATTTTTTTTTGCTTTCCTTAAAATACGGTTGAAGATCCTAGACTGAACATTATGGTCATTCATTCAAAATCTGTTTAAATAGAAATATTTAATATTTGAGAATTTCATAATCACCTGGTGCTCTAGTCCATTCACTATTAATATACAAAAGTTCTGCCGAAAGTTCCAATCACACTTTTTTTTAAAATAACTTTTACATCTCTAAATATAGGCTGCATAAAACGATTACCCTTGAATAATTTTATTTTTAATTTAAATTTTTAAAAAAACCTTTTTTTTTATTTTTGTAAGATTAATAGATGTATAATTGAAAATAGAAAAGCAAATACACAAACATCCTAAATAATAATCTGAATACAAGGGTTAGAGATCCTTCACATGGTGTCAACACTACCTCTAGTCCATGATATTTGTTTTTCTTTTCTTAGTTTTCATATATTGTGGTTAAAAACATTGTGGCATACATATGTGTAGAAATCTTTAATTTGGTACCGCATAGAACCTATACAATTTTATGAATATGTTTTATTACTGATAGTTAAAATTGTTTTTTCTTTTTTTTTCTTCTAATTTGATGAAAGAATCAGTTAGCCTTGATCTGATTTTTCTCTTTCATTTTTGTTAGATCCTTCAAAGTTGAATATTAGCTTTACCTTCTTCATATTCCCTTTCATGTTAAAAACATGCATGGTTTTAGAGCTTCAGATGTTATTAAAGTTAGGTTATAGTGGCAGTCTCACAAGGGAGTATGTACATATAGGCTGAACATTGACCCTTTGTGATGACGCATAATGAAGGTTGATTTTACATTGGGAATCCTAAATTTTGCCTAAATCAAATTTATTTAGAGGAGGGATCTTTAACGAGTAACTGACATCGTAACTTTATTTGCAAGGGACGACGTGCTCAGATTTATTCTCCTCTTGAATGAATAAATCGAAAGCCAGCCTGGGTATCGAACCCGGGACCTACCAGTTGGGAAGGCGTGCACTTCGCCACTAAGCTAACCTGTACACTCAGAATTTAGTAAATAGCTTAATCCTTCATACTTTTTGAATCACTGTTTGGACATCCGATCGATTTTACACGATGCTTATTAGCAGAACTGATAAACACCTATATAATAACTTGATAAATACTGATCATATATAGTCTTTATACACCAGAATCAAAGGATGCTGGGTATAAACACCTCTCAAAAAACTAATGCCAATACATCCCTGCATTCTCTATTATTAAAATTATTTTTCTTTATCGTCTGTTTTCATTTTTTTACAATTTAAATCATCAATATCAATTCTTTTCAGTTATCTCTTCAATTTTATTATTGCTTTAAGTAGAATATCCTAATGATAATTAATATGTTCATTTTCTGAATTATCTGTACTTTATGATTATATATCTCAATTGTATTTTATATATTTGTATAAATAAAATAAATGTTTTTTATATTAAATAAAATATATAAATATTTTATGTTTACGCATTGCAAGTTCTTCTATTATTTTTAATCTTTTTTCCTTTTATCCTGTTTTTGTAAAATTTATTTTACTACTTAAACTAATTCTGGATAGACTTGACAATGATGATTTATTATAAAAGAATAAAATTTGATAATAAATCAAATAATGGCAATTATAGGAAATGTTAGGTATATATTGGTACTGCTTGTATAAATAGTATTTATAGTCTGGATTCTTTTACCTTTATCACTACCACAACATGCGAAGCCAGTTGGGTGTCTTTGACAACCATTCAAGAGTTATGACAGATTTGTATAATAGTACTACTCTTTCGGTTGTCAGTCCCACCAGCTGCCGGTCTGTTTTTAGTACAACCCCAGAGTACTACTGGACTAGCTCCTCCCATGCCCATACCATCGCACTAAATGTTAATATTTATTTTGGACTATATAAACAATACTTACAACATGCATAATAGTTACATAAATAGGGAGGTTACGATAAGGCTATGCTCACTCAATTGAAACAGTTTAAACTAGATATTTGTCCCTAAGGCTAAGCCTAATTTCAATTATCTTCTGCATTCCTGCTCGCTGACTCCTCTACATTTAGCTTCAAAATTCTTGTAAAACTTGTAAGTTGGCCATTTATTTTAGGTTTCTTTTCTAATATCTGAAGTGCCTCTATTATTTATATTTTAATTTATTATTTATCTTTATTATATATATATATATCCCTCTCCCTCTTCTGTTTCCTCTTACCCTCTAACTTATTCACATACCCATTCTCCATCTCTTTCACTCTCTTTCTTTCCTCCAATCGTCATCTCACTTTAAGTCATATTTTAAATTGCTAATAAGCTCCCTTCAATAGTACAGTCGATCGTGACTCCTCAGTATTATTACAGTTGAGTGCTTCTCTCTCAAAGCAGAACAAAGCGATATTGGCTGATTTGGAAAGTGAAAGATCGTCCGCTATTGATAACGGATAGGCAGAATGAATGAGAATTCTGCAAGGGGACCATTCCCAGATTAATCTTCCTTTCGCCTACCACTTTCTTTTAAACCAATTTTTTTTTTAGCTTCAGTCAATCATAGTTCAATATTGAAAATTAATACTTTCCCTGTTACTTTTTGAACTGAGTAGTTCTTCATTGTTTTTCCAAAAAATAGTAGTAAGTTAAAATTAGCTCTTTTAGACAAACAACTCTAGTTAAATTATAATACTCTAAATCAACACCCGTTGAAAGTGTATAATAATTTTTTGACACACACACACACACTCATATATATCACTTTTTCGTTGGAAATGCGATCCAAAACGGACAAATATAGTTCAATATAGACAAAGAAACATAGAGAAATCAAAAGAACACACTTACAGTATCTAATTTTTGGTTTGAATCGTCTTCAGGAGAGATAAGAGAGGGAAACCAAGCGCACTGGTTCAGAGATGGTTGGAGACCGTCTCTCTGAACCAGTGCGCTTGGTTTCCCTCTCTTATCTCTCCTGAAGACGGTTCAAACCGAAAATTAGAGACTGTAAGTGTGTTCTTTTGATTTCTCTATGTTTCTTTGTCTATATTGAACTATATATATATATATATAATTATTTCACATAAACACGTGAAATAACAATCAACGACCAAACCACAATAAGAAAATGGGAAAACAAGACTAAAATCTTTCAACCGTAACAAGCGGTCTTCGTCAGAGTCAAAAACCTAACTGAAGTTGGCCATAGTATACCATACAATACTATGGTATGTGCAACCATACAGCTACTTACAACTATAGGTATTTTGCGAACAATAATAATAATATATACTAATATACTACTAATATACTATATACTAATAGTAATAGCTAATATCCTATAAATTAACATAATACTATGAAATAATAATGTTATTAATATAATTTAAAACTAGTATTATTAAATATAATATGGTTGATTATAATAAAATTAATTATAACAATATTAATAATGTGTGTTTATTAATAGTTAACTCTTATTTTAAAATAGTCATGTCTGTCGTGGCGAAGACTAGTCGTCGAATGAGGATTGGTTGGGGTCATGTAGGCTCGTCTCTTCTAAGTTAGCCGCCTCTATCATGTGTTGAGACTCTGTCAGGGCTCTGGGCATTGTGCTTCCTCTGCCACAACCAAATCCTTTACTCTGCTATTCAAGAGAGCCTTTTCTTCTTGGATATCCTGAGTGAGAAGTAATTTATTTCTTTAACCAGTGGGTTAGAGAAATCCGCATTGCTTCGATCTTCCTTCCTTCCTTCCCAACCTGGAGAGGCGCTCCAGTTTTACCTCTCTGTGGAGAAATTCGTTTGGGGCGTAACGGGGTGCGTACAAGATAATGCGGAGGGTTTTGCGTTGAAACGCACAACTACGCCTCATCAGCTTACCAGCCGGTTTAGCCCAGGCTGAATCCCTTATCCTATACAAGTGAATTGATAGTAGGTGATGCATTCGTCAGGTAAAGGGTCCCCAGTGAACATTCGTGTAAGTCTTTAGTCTAGTGCAGTGTTTCCCAAACTTTTTCGAGTGACCGCCCCCTTGGGTCCATAAACCTATAACTCAACACCCTTGAATAATAATCAGATTCCAAGACTAAATAACCAAATGAGTAACATTTTAATAATTAAATTCAAATAATTACTAATCGAATATTTATTTAGAATCCAATAGATGTATTGTTTCATAGCATATTTATGTAAAAGAATTAATACACAATAAAAGAAACTTAGGTGATAATATACTTTTAACATAAAAATGATTTATCGAAACAAATAATTTTAAGAAACTGTTTCCTAGAAGTTTACATGTCGTGTTTTCACTTAAATTTAGAAATTATATTGTATGAACATTTTCAATTTATGGAAATAGAATCCCGCTCCTTTTTGCATTACCGCCCCTCCTTTTTGCATTACCTCCCAGGGGGGCGGTACCACCCACTTTGGGAAACACTGGTCTAGTGGATGTATGGTGCATAGTCATTCATCATGCAAACACATCCTTAATCAACCTTTGTGTAAATCCATTACACAAGTGGTTATGTGTTTGCAGATAATTCACCAGACGAAACAACACACTAGTGATTCTTTATACGAGAACAGACTATAATAGTACATATGTGACAAGTAGGTCACTCTCCAGTGAAATCAAAAACAATGGTGCATTCTATAAATCCACATTACCAGAAAGTATATTATAGTTAAGTAATTTACTAGTTGAACTGACTTCCATATCGTGTACGATTATACCAATAATAGTTAGCTCCCTCGACAGAAAACAGGTCACCAACGAACATTTAGGTCTATTATACAAGTAGATATATGGAGCATAGGTCATTCATCCAGCGAACAGGTCATTAATTAACTTCTGTGTAAATATGTATATGTTGTGTTGGTGTGAATATAAAGTAGTGGACATATGTTAGGTAGATAATTTACCAGTACAAAATGGAGACCAATGAATATTTGTATAAATCCATTACAACAGTACATAAGTGATAGGTAGACCATTCACTAGGGAAACAAAATACAATGAGCCTTTGTTTAGTTTGTTTGTTTCTAGTAGATATATGATTGGTAAGCCAAACACCAATTAAACAGAACACCACCATGTGTAGGCTTTTTGTATTTAAATAAAGTGCATGATTAGTATATTGAAAAAGGAAAAAACACCAATAGTCTGACATTATTCTAAAAAATATCATACTTATATAACTGCGAGCAAGCTGTCACTTGTAATGTCTTTTATCAGAACTGGTACGATTTTATTGGTTAGCTAAATACAATCATGCAGTAGGTTTTTCATTAATGAGATCAATGCCTATTGCTTAAACAACTCTTTGAGGACAAGTTTCCAAGCGTCTGTGCGAAGTTAGCTACTTATGCTATAGTATACTTATACATTTTGAGTTGTTTTTGATTTGTGAGTCAATACCAAACATTTCTGTATTACTGTTCATGATAGATACATTCCTACTATTGATACTCCCTGAAAATTCAGCATAGACTTTTTCTTTCTTTTTGATTTTAATCAAAAAGGCTATAAAATAATGGAAACATTTAATAGTTGTTTTCATTAAAAGTGAATGTGTTGGGGAGTGAAGCAAAGCGTGTAACACCCTTGAGGGGCCTCCCACCGTAAAGGAAGACTGACCATCCTCAACTACGGTCTAGTGGCCTCGAAAGTGACCGGCACTACTGATAGGGATTGAACCAAGGATAAATACAGTTCTTTCACGAGGAAGCAGTTAGTCTGCTTCCGACATCCAGAGCGTATGGTCTTTCACCTTCTGAGTGTCCAACAATAATGAAAGTAAGTTTCATTAGTAGCAATGTACTCAAATGTATATATATTTAAGTAACCCACAACAAAGAGTAGGAGATTAAGGCTCTGAACCCATTTGTTTACAGATCGTCAGAGAGCAAGTGAATTCAAGTAACTAATTGACCTGTCAGAGTTTACTCTGACGACGTATAAACGAAAGGCCTGTGAGCCTTAATCTCCCTACTCTTTGTCCTAACTTAGTAGAATATTTATATTTCATAATATTGTGATAATTTTGAATTTATATATATACAAAAATAATCACAAATAAAGACGTGATGGAACTATTAAATTTAATAGATCAAATATTATAAACATTAGTAACGGTCTCTTCAAACTTGATACTTTCGTCACGAGGGCAATAGCCTCTTCAAAGAGGGTTGACAGCTAGCGGATAGTTTTTTACTTTTTCTTACTGTACTCCTTTGTTTCCCCAAACATCCCTTTCTGGACATTAGTCCTTTCCTGCGCTCTCGCCCTTTTAAAATACCACTCTTCCCTCCCACTCTTCTCAACTCCTCACCAGATGTTTTCTGCATCTAGTGTTTAGTTGGGTTTTTGATTCTGACGAAGACCGCTTGTTACGGTTGAAAGATCTTAGTCTTGTTTTCCCATTTCTTATTGTGGTTTGATCATTGATTGTTGTTTCACGTGTTTATGTGAAATCTTTATATATATATATATATATATATATATATATATATATATATATATTTCCTCTACCTCATCATCAGATAGATGTGAGTCACTCCGAATATGATGTGAGTCGTCACTTGTTCCTATTTAGTTACAGGGATTCTAATAGCAGTTGGTGAAAAATCATATATACAAACAAACAGACACAAAATAGTATTACAATGAGCATGTGATGAAAGGCGAGCAAAAACATACAGGCACAAGATACTCTCAGAAATGGTTCCTCAATTTATTTCAATATATACATATGAACAAAGAGAATATATAATTTATCGATATGAAATAAAAGTAGAACTTTATTTAAAAAAAATGTCTTCTGTTAAAGCAGCATACGATAAAAGAAGCGACAATAAGATGAAGACTGCTTGGGCTCTACTATGCTTGTTTGGGACACTGGATGCTGTCTTGTTTCCAGCCAAAGACTTCCCAGAGGGCACAAACTGCAGTGAGGACTCCTTTGCTCACTGCCTGGCTAGGGAAGCCGTCCACGTTATCGACCAGGCTCCTGATCACATCTACCTGGAGAGGGACCTTTGCCTGGTCAGAATTGGCTCTAGAGGCCAAATTGATGGTTTGTAACATAATCATATATTCACAAATTGGAAATGTTAGTAAGATGATAAAATCATAAATTTTCATATTTTAAGTTTGTGTACTGTAAACATATTTATTTTTCATAATGATTAGTCAGTTGTAAAGATTATTCATGCTTTAAAAATTTTTTGATTTACCTTTTAAGTACAAATATTCTTCTGAATGGTCATAACTTTACTTCTGAACTTACTAAGTGAATGATCACAATACTTGCAATAAATACTTTTGAACCTTCAAACTAAATGGTTGTAAACTTGACGCATCTATTTTTGAACCTTCAGACAAATGGGTGTCTTTTCATGCATAAGGCTAACCGGATTAAAGGGACCATCACATTAAGGGGCTTTACTGCTATTCTGTGGAAGCAGAGTACTGAATATTTTGGAAAAAGACGGTGCTAGTAAAACTAGAGCTACTCTATTTCTCGTATTTTTAGACCCTAAAGTACAATTAAAATTAATTCTGGTTGTGCTTAATTCTGACTAATATTATTTTTACTGAAATTGTCATAAACATGTTTTTATTACTTTCTTAGTAAGTTATGAAGCAGCACTTCTTGATGGATTGTCGCAACATCATGGTACATTAAGTAGATTAACATATCTTTGTTTAATATTTATTTTTTATAAAGAAATTTAAATTTATTCGATTACAGTCATGTCATATTCTGGAAAATTGTCATAAATTATCAAAGTTTTGAATTCCGTTCTGATTTTCCTCCAAATCTATTTCCTGTAGAATCATTTGTCTGAATCTCTCATGTCTTGCAATATAGCGGTGGTTAAATTAATGCTTCTTGTCTAAGTAGCCGCCTTAAAAACGAACTTTAGAGGTAAACAAGGAATTTCTTAGAATATTTGTTTCCAAAGAATTCTCTGAAATATTACGACAGTTAGAGATACCTACTACATTCAACAGCAATATTTTAACGAATTATATTTTTCACATTATCTTAACTAGGGCCTATTTTCAGGAAGGACTTATAGTCCAAAACGTTCCAAAAATCATGCTAGGACTTGATTATCTAATAACCGATTGTTTTCTAGAGAGAAGCCAGCCTGAGAATAGAGACCTCATGGAAATGTTGGACTCCTATCTCGGAGAAAGATCGCTTGAATGGGACCTGACGATGCTTTATCCTGGCCTTATGATGAAAGTCACGCCTGACCGAACTAATCCCTACCTCAGCTTTGAAATGGATCCGAGCAAAACATACGATGAACGGAGACTAAGCACAGGTAAACACCAGTCATTTCCTTAAAAATACTGTAAACAAATGATATATATGTATTTGTTTTGGTACTCGTTACCCTCATCCTCTACAGTGAGCAAATATTAACGTTAACTTTTTATTTGCTTGACCCTCAAGTAAGACTTGTACCTAGAAAACCCATTGACTCCTGATAAATATTTTTATTCGAACCATGTTTTATTCCACGATCTATAATAAGATATGTTTTATATGAATGATCAAACCACAATAAGAAATGGAAAAACAAGACTAAGATCTTTCAACCGTAACAAGCGGTCTTCGTCAGAGTCAAACCCGAACTAAACTAAACTTCAGTGTTTAGTTGGGTTTTTGACTCTGACGAAGACCGCTTGTTACGGTTGAAAGATCTTAGTCTTGTTTTCCAATTTCTTATTGTGCTTTGATCATCGATTGTTATTTCACGTGTTTATGTGAAATCTTTTTATATGTTTTTTTGTATGTATGTCAAATTTTGATATACATATAATAGATATTATTCTATGATCAAACCACAATAAGAAAATGGGAAAGCAAGACTAAGATCTTTCAACCGCAACAAGCGGTCCTCGTCAGAGTCAAAAACCCAACTGAGGGTTGAGTCAGTTGGGTTTTTGACTCTGACGAGGACCGCTTGTTGCAGTTGAAAGATCTTAGTCTTGCTTTCCCATTTTCTTATTGTGGTTTGATCATTGATTGTTATTTCACGTGTTTATGTGATATCTTTTTATTTAATAGATATTATATATACAAAATATATAATAGATATTTTGATATACAAAAAATTATAGTCTCTAATTTTCGGTTCAACCGTTATAGAGGTAGATGAAGACCGAACACACCAGGAAATTGTCGATTGAAACCGAACTATTTGCTTTCCTAGAAAAAAAAAAGAAAAAAAGAAAGAAAAACTCTATTAGGTGGAATAGAGGACGAATATTAAAAAATAATTGATAAAAAAAATAATTAACTAAAAAAAAACATAATCACAGTTATATGTAGAAAATTAGTTATCAATGTAGAAAAACAACGTAAGAAACGATGAATAATTTTTTTCCTTTATTCTGAATAAGTAACTTAAAGTTATAATACTGATAAATAAAATTCCATATGAATATATATTGAGGTAATAGTGGGGTAAATAGATAAATCAAAGTCTCCACATATAAAGAAGAAGCTTTTATTATTCTACGCGTTTCGAACACTTTTTGTTCATCGTCAGAGAAACTTCTACAATAAATTTTACACGTTAAACGTTACAGAAATAACAGGAGTTGTATACAATCAAATAAAAAAAGAATGACATACCTTAAATGTAGGAGTAGACGACCGACCAGGGTCCAGTATTTAACTGAGAAATTTCTGTTATTTATGTAACTTTTAACTTGTAATTTGTATTGTAGAAGTTTACCTGACAATTAACACAAAGTTTTCGAAACGCGTAGAATAAAACAAGCTTCTTTTTTACGTGTTGAAACTTTGATTTATCTATTCACCCCAGTATGAGTAAATACCACACAATTACTCATTGCACAACTAATCAGTTAAATGTTAATGTAACTTTAGTTACTGTTATTGTTTTACATAAACCATATAAGACCAATAAATACATTAAGAATACTTACGTTTTTATTTCAACACCCATCAACTTTATGAAAAGAAGTGTCATTGTCAAATAGCAAGAATAATTTTTAACTCTCTTCTCGCCAATAACAGTCGTTATTATTATTATTATTATTGTTATTATTATTATTATTATTATGTAGGATAGTCATAACACTTTTAACAAAGAAATATAATAAATAAATTTTTGGTAGTTTTTTTGGAAACATTTGGTAGTTTGAGTGTAACTTTTAGAATTGTGCTTTTCTTCGCAACTTATTACTGAAGTAGAACTCACTAATTGAGTAGTGTAGTCATACCAGTTTTATGAAGTTTGCAATGTGTTATTTATGTGAAGTAAATGTCTGTTTTTAGGGAGGCAGATCTTGCGGCGTGCCATAATCCCATTTCTACTGGGTCTCAAAATCAGCCTCGTCTCCATTGTGCCTCTACTCGTCGGGGCAGTCATTCTGGCAGCCAAGAAGTCTCTCTTCCTCAGCAAGCTCAGCCTCCTTTTGTCATCTCTGCCCTACTTCAACCATGACCACAGCCTGCCTTTCCAGTACTCGAGTCACACCTACAGAACCAATGCCATACCCAACAACGAGGTGTGGTCTTGGCGAAAAGAATAAACCATCCATGCTTATTAACAAATTCATCCACAAGTTTCTTTATAATTATTGACTATTTTTTTAGTATTTTTTCTAAAAAAATCTTTTCAGAGTGATTCATCATATCTTCCAAAGAACTGTAGATTGATAAATGAATTTTGTTAATATCATTCATTTTAAATCAAAGTGAATGAAAATCATCGTACATAGTACCCAGATTATGGTGCTCGACCGTTTTTAGGCACTATCTAACAACAATTTGTAAAATCAGATATGTTTAGTTGGTGAAAAACTAGGTGGTTTAATCGCATACTAGAAAAAGGACCTATGCTTGGTTTCAAAGATTATACAAAAGATTAGTTAAGATTAAGTTTGTGCATTACTGATTTTTACTAATCAAAATAACAGAAAATGACATAGGTCTAAAGTTTAGAAAAGACAAGTAAAGTTGAGTCTAAAACAAAAAGAACGCAGATGACTCCTCAATATTTTCTTACGTCATTTTCATGGAAACACAGTTTTTCTTGCGAAAATAACCTCTTTACAACAATAACAGTTAAAATTTATTAAAGAAAAGCTGATCTCTGGTTATATTAGACTACTGTACATTTTGTTGGAATACATGCGAGAAAATTTAGAAGGTATCACTTGAAATTACATTGAACGAATTTAGTGCATGATAACATACTACAGATTACTCATGATACAAAATTACAGATTGTACCGGATTACTGATGATACTGGACTACTGATGTTGCCGGGCTACTGATGATACCATATTAATGATATAATGATACGATATTACTGATGGGGCAGGATTATTCATGATACCAGATTTTTTATTTCACCGGTTTACTGAGAGTAGCTGAGTACTGATGATACCAGATTACTGGGGTTAACGGATTACTGATGATATTAGATAACTGAGGGTAGCTGAGTACTGATGATACCAGATTACTGGGGGTAACGGATTACTGATTATATTAGATTACTGAGGGTAGCTGAGTACTGATGATACCAGATTACTGGGGGTAACGGATTACTGATGATATTAGATTACTGAGGGTAGCTGAGTACTGATGATACCAGATTACTGGGGGTAACGGATTACTGATTATATTAGATTACTGAGGGTAGCTGAGTACTGATGATACCAGATTACTGGGGGTAACGGATTACTGATGATATTAGATTACTGAGGGTAGCTGAGTACTGATGATACCAGATTACTGGGGTAACGGATTACTGATTATATTAGATTACTGAGGGTAGCTGAGTACTGATGATACCAGATTACTGGGGGTAACGGATTACTGATGATATTAGATTACTGAGGGTAGCTGAGTACTGATGATACCAGATTACTGGGGGTAACGGATTACTGAGGGTAGCTGAGTACTTATGATACCAGATGACTGATAGTCAATCTGTTGGAATTGTACAACACAAGCCAATAAATTCAATTGCCTTTAAGATGAAACTTTTACCTATACATGTCGAGCACCATACTTAAAGTTGTATGTAAGATGATATTTCCTTTGTCATTATTTAATATAAATTCCACATTCCTTTAATTGAAAATTGTGTGTTACAATCTTACTTGAGTATATAATAACTTTTTTTCTGAAATCATAAAGTTATACTGTCCAAGATGAATCGAGTATAGCATAAAGTTTCTCAGATGAATTGTAATAAGTGTTAAAGCAAAAATACTACCTATTACTGAGACGGTCAAGGTCTAAGTGTATGCTCCAGAGGGCAAACTTAGATTTTGTTGGAAAGAGATGTCAAAGATGAAGAACTACTCATTCTGTTCTGGTTAATTTATTAGAAACAGAATGTCTGTAAGTTGAAAGCTCAGTTGAATGTCTATAATGCATCTAATTCAAAGGTGAAATAAATTCACAGACAGAAAGTAAAACAAAAATTCGCTTTTTAATATTTTAACCATCTTAACCGTTTTAATCAAGAAGAGACTTTCAAAGAGATGACGACCACTAAGATGGTTATAAAATTGAAAAGAGAGTTTTTTATAGTAACCTGTTTTTGTTACGTTTCTCTGTTAATCATTAAATATATATATATGAATTAAATTCCACAATAAACAATATAAATTAATTAAAATGCTCTAAGGCCTTTCATCACAACATCATCAGAAAGCTAAATGAAGCAACCAAAAAAAAAAAAACATAATAACAAGTTAACCTGGCTGATTGAAGTCTTCAAGATTGAAGTCAAGACTTCAATCAGCCAGGTTAACTTGTTATTATGTTTTTTTTTTTTTTTTGGTTGTTTGTATATTGTCTGTTTATATACAGCTCTCTGGTGATGTTGTGACGAAAGGCCTTAGAGCATTTTAATTAATTTATATTGTTTATTGTGGTATTTAATTCATATATTATATCAAGAGTTATTGTTGATTATTAATTTTTATATATATAAAATTAAAATAGCAGCTTCTGCTTTTACAATTTTGGTGCCGATGAACTGGATCTGAAAATCACGAAAAACAAGCTCAGTAGCCTTGCAAGAGGTGCGTGCATCTGTAGCCAACATCAGAAAGGGAAATCTGTGAATCTCATGTAAACTCTGTGCCACTTTGGTGTGAACTTCTCCATTGAAATCATTAACAGTGATTAGCCAAGGGTGTTCCTGTAGCCATTTGCAGCTGGCTACCAACAATCGTTACCTCATGAGTCCAATTACACCACATTTGATAAGGCTACTTCACAGAGAACATTCCAGCACTTTGAAAAGGAGCTTCACTGTGGTTACCTTCAGAATGGCAAAAGACAAGGGCTGTCACCAGATCAATGTGCATTACATTGGCTTACTCTTCACCGCGACAAACATCCCCAGTGGCTTCTCAAAAGGTCTCACAATGACCATCTTCAGTATGATTACCAGCCAGGGCAGGACTCCTCCAGAGCTACCTGCTCACCAGTGTGTGCATTATACATTCAAAATGTATTTTGCTCAACATTTAGTGTTGTGATTATAGGTAACTCAAACTGTAACTAAATAGTACATGTTTTTTCAAAGTATAAAGAATTATGGGAATTTTTGAATAGGACTGAAAACTTTTAACCAAGCACGAGTCCTTGTCAGAGTCTCAAGTTGAATGTAGTCGTGTTAGTTTGAAATTCACCGTTGTATGGTTCAATAATGTTTATTCTATCTCATTAATTTCTTCTATGATTTTTACATTGATTTTTATTGCAAAAGTTATCGCAAAATGTTATTTTTATATATATATATATATATATAGTTAAAAAGATTTCACATAAACACGTGAAATAACAATCAATGATCAAACCACAATAAGAAATGGGAAAACAAGACTAAGATCTTTCAACCGTAACAAGCGGTCTTCGTCAGAGTCAAAAACCCAACTGAACACTGAGTTGGGTTTTTGAACACTCAGTGTTCAGTTGGGTTTTTGACTCTGACGAAGACCGCTTGTTACGGTTGAAAGATCTTAGTCTTGTTTTCCCATTTCTTATTGTGGTTTGATCATATATATAGTGTTAAATAACGCCCCATATTTGGCTTTTATCAGTTTTCTACATAATTTCTCCAATTTCCGAAATGCATGTAATATCGGGAGCTGCGAGGCCTGGAAAAGCTCATGTATAAGAATGACTACAACTTTATTATTCAGAAGAATAACAATACATCTTTCCGCCGGTGCTCTAAAATGTCATACAGAATCAGTACATGATGCAAAACTAACACAAGAGATGATCGTCAACTCCATGAAAATTATTGCCAGAGAAAGGAACCATTTCAAATTAGAACCAATAGAAGCAATAATAATTCAATAAAAACAGCCAGCTATAAACATCCAACTTCGTAATTCTTGTAGAATCTTAAAATTGTTTTCCAGCACACCAACCCAGATTAACCAGATAGAAAGTGAGTTCAACCACCCTACCTTAATCTCTCAAAATGTCTCCTGATTCAAGGGCAATGACTAAGTCAACATACCATGCAATTCCACTTTGTAAGTATATTTGTTGTAAGTATATATAAACTTACTAACATATTATTATACTCATTATTGTCCTGATGATGAATGTGATACATTCGGAACATATCGACTAGTGATAAGCTTTACAGTTTTAATGAAGAGACGAGGAAGGAATTTCGGAAATAGAAGAAATTATTTAGATAAAACAGATACAAGCTAATATGTTGCGTTATTTAAAAATATATGTTTAAATGAAGGACTGCTTTCAACTTTTACACATATATATGTATGTATAAACTAATAATATATAAATTTTCTAAGACTCGTTTAAGTTACTGTTACATAAAATCTAGAATAAATGATTCAAGTAAACGTTTATTCAGTAACAGGTTACACTCTGTAACAGGTTACACTAAGGTTAGTTCTAGTTACTTTGATCAAGCGTTGGGCAAAGAGCAACATTTAACACCTTTATATCCACCTTAGGGTAACCTGCTATATAAAGAAATGGTCAATTTAATGATGTACTGTTGATATTATGTAAAAGTACTTATATATATAAACCAAACCCAATAATATAACAGATTTAAGTTGACGAATCGTTTTCATTAGAAGAGGAGATGCTTCACTCTTGACGATGTAGCCACACTGGAGAATCATTTTGTTATAGTAGGAATAAAAGTGTTGCCAACATACCAAGAGAGGGGAAGGGAAGAAGTATATGTATATACCTTGCCTTTGAAAAACAATCCAATCGGACAGCTAATGTTCAATATAAAACAAATCTACATAGATACATGCAAAAAAATGAACGTTGAAATGAATTGATGTATTCAACTGTCTTTTTGCACTTTGCGCTTGGTTTACCTCTATTTTCTCTCCTGATGACGATTCAAACTGGAAATTAGACACTGTAAAAAAGTATGTTCTTCATTTATTTATGTATAATTCTTTATATTGTACTTATGTTTGTATGTATATATATTGCCTGGTGTCACAAGAGTAGTGTACTTCTACTTGAAGACGACAAGATATCGTTATATCTGAAACATTTGAGTATCCAAATAACGTAAAGTGAGTCTATTTATCAAAAAGTAAAGTTTTTTATGTTTTTCTTTAAATTCTTTGTTGTAATCAGTCCTCTGGGATCATTTGTCAATTATCACTTATACATATATAAACTAAATTCATAGATAGAACACACATAAAAGAGATTGCAGAAACTCACTACTATATTTCGATCACGTCGTCATCAGGTCGAGAAACAAAGAAGTGAATTCCTCCGAAGACAGGTAACAACTGATATATATATATATATATATATAATCACATATTAATTTACATATAACTATCACTTATACATATATAAACATGATGACTTTCTTTTATGATGACAATTTTTTCTGAGCACCATATCAGGCATTCTGCCTCTGATTCTTTCAACACTTCTTCATTGTCAACTTGCTTAATCCCTTCCAGTGCAGGTTATTTTACGCACAATTTATTCATTCTGATACATGTATATAATCTGGGCTTTTGCATATGCATTGGCATGTTATATGAATAAAAATGTTGTTTGAACATAAAACACGCTAATAACAAAGAACAATGCCTCTATCCACAAAAGTGATATTGTACAAATTAGGTTGTTCCTAATTCATTATAGTACAATAACTTTTAATTATATTGTTTAAAAAAATTAATATGAAATTGGATAAGCCTTGTTCTTTTAGTAATACTATCACTTGGCTATTAAATAGATAGGCAAATTGATATGTAAAATATTTTATGATACTTTTTTTATTTTTATCTTTCTCTCCTTTAAATAAAAATTGTTTCTAAAATACTTTATTGTTTCTTTTCTTTTCCAAGTTAAAAAAATTTATTGATTTGGAAAGAACTATGTTAGTCACTAAACGATAATGTTTAGTTGTACAGCAGTTGTGAATATGTCTTCTCCTTTCAATCCTTTACCCTTATAAAAAAATTAATGTGATCCTGAAAAGGATATAGATAGAAATATATTTGTCAAATTCTATTATTCATTCTGTTATCTATTATTCATTCTGTTATCTTCTAATATCTAAAGATATTTGTGAATGATTCTCAAGAAGGTGAGTTCTAATGGTTTATCAAAGTAAACTTCGATGAATATTCTGTTCAGAATTCTGCAACCTGAAGAAGATCTGTAGAAATTATCAAGCGTGTGTGAAGAGGATGTAGATATTTATTTATTTATTTTAAACCGATCCCCTAGTGGGTGATAACGTCAGCTGTTTACCGGCTTTTTGTTTGATGGGTGACTCTACAGATTCTACCTTGCGAGTCTTAAATTTTGCCTAACTCAAGTGCATTTCGAGTAGGGATCTTTAACTAGTACCGGACGTTGTGTAGGCTCGGTACCGACAGTTTAACGTCCTCTTTGAGGGACGACGTACTCAGATTTATTCACCGCCTGCGTGAGTAAATTGAGGTCCAGTTGGATCGAACCCGGGAGTACCAGCCCAGAGGCGAGTACGTTAACTACTGAGCTAACCTGGCCCCCGAGGATTTGACAAGAAACTTATTTGAGGCATTGCCTATTCTACATTTGGTTGCAACTAATATCTATAGATAATAATACCCCTCTTCCTGTTCTATATTCCATATGTAACTAATATCTATAGAAATGGTCAAGTGTGCCTATGAAGAAGTAGATAAGAGGATTATTGAACCCACTTCTCTTGTTCTACAGTTCCTGTTCCACATTGTATGATCTAAACAATATCTATAGATATTTTCAAAAATGTTTGAATAGGTTGTAAATAACTGACTTATTCGAGTAAACTCAGCTTCTACTTCTTGCTTTCATCTACCTGTACTCTAGGACGATGTTTGTCAACAGGTTTAGCAAACCTGTTGATTTTATTTTATTTTATAATAAAAATTTTATAAATTTTTATTTTATAAATTTTATTTTATAAAAAAAAAATACATGAGTCATCGAAAGTTTGCAAAGCAGTATTATTTTTCATATCTTTTCCAGAATATTTTCATTATAGTTCACATTGTAAATTTAAATACCACATATATTTCTGAATAGTTTAAATAAAAACTTCATTGTTAAAATTATTGGAACGCTAAAACTAAATGGCTAATATGCATTTATAATTATAATATTTCGTATTACAATTTTCATTTCAATAAAAAAACCAAATTGAACTAAAAAATAAATATCAGTAAATAATATATAATTATAATATTTAAATGACAACACTGTAACAAGTAATTGCTGGCTGCGTGTATTATTTGCTGGTCCATTGCTCGCACTGTTAAAACGACAAGGTAAATGAAGGTAAAATTTGTTTACGTTGAGATAGTATAAAGTTCAAAATAACTTTCATTGAAATAAAATAATGAGTTAGATAAGTTTCAATTATTGGTTGATAAAATTCAATGCTTCAATAACTATGAATCCGAAAGTAGAAGTAAAGTTTGATATTATTAGGTTCAGGTTAGGGAAGTGACTAATATTCGTTTATAATATTTTCTTGAGGAATTGAAAGTGGCTGTCCCACGAGAGAACAATCATTAGACAAATGTTAGTCATTTGTGATAACTGAAACTACATTGGAAGTCTCTTCTATTGCCTAACTCAAGTGTATTTAGAATGGGCATGTTTAAAGAATAGCTGACATCGCTCAGACTAGAGGCTTAATAACCTCTCCGAAGAACAAATTAATAGACATATCAAATTAAATAAAGCCTTGCAGATACATTACCTTACTCAATTGTTCTAGAAAAACCTTTAAGGATGTTTTACTGAATCATACAGTTCTAGAAAACTTTAAATGGAAAATACTATTTTAAAAGTAAGATGAGGCCCGACGTAAATACGATGTCAATATCTCTCTGCTTCACTATAAGTTGTCCACTAAGATTTCAAATCTTTAAAATTTATAAGTTTAATAAAATAAAATGTTTTACCTAATTTAAAGAAAAAATATTTTTTTTAAAGAAAAAAAAAATGTTTTTTGGAATATTACCATATACAGTGGAACCTCTACATACGAGCTACTCTACTTACGAGAAACTCGAGATACCAGAGGTCTTTCGAGCAAAAATCTTGCTCTACATACGAGAGAAAATCCAAGTTACGAGAATTCCCACATGGTTCCGCTAGGTGGCCAAGTTTTAATGACACTTTTTAATGACACTTGCCTTACACATTTCCGTAACATTTTGAAAGGGAGGCAGAGACAAACCTCCTTGGATAAGTTTTTCTTCAAAAGACCTATAGAAAGTGAAAGTGTTGCGATTCCAGCTAAAAGGGCAAAAGAAAGCGAAGAAAAGTAAAAACTGATACAGTAATGTTAAACAGCAAAAAAAAAGCAGAAAAATAGTGCATAAATAAATTAGTGCCGTAAAAAAATTTAGTTCTTCATAAAGTTAACTTTAATTTTAAGTGGAAGTGCTCATAATAAATGCTCATAATAAACTCGCATTTTATTTCGTTAATATCATATTATTTATCTTATTACTGTATTTTTATGTTCAGTCACTATTTGAATGTGTTTTTAGTAATCAGGAAGATGTGTTCATAGTTATTTAGGGTTAACTTGAATGATTTTGGGAGGCCAGCAACAAATTAATTGGTTTTCAGTTATTTCTTATGGGAAAAATTCGCTCTAGATACGAGAAATTCTAGATACGAGCACGATCCGGGAACGAATTAATCTCGTATGTAGAGGTTCCACTGTATACTGTTCCTATTTAAAGCATATCGTCATTGCTGAGCATGATTCATCATACCATATTATTTATATGCCACCCACTTAAAAGCTTTCTCAGAAAAGACGAGAAAGTAGATTCAATGAATATTATAGATATTATAAATGAAAGTGAAACCAAAGCCCTCCAGGGAATAAGTGTACCTGACTTAACTGCATTTAAATATTGCGTCATTATCACCCATATAATCTACCATCAAAAATAATATTCATCTTAAGTTTGAATATTAGCCTGTTACCTGAACCATATTTAAAAATAAAGTTTACCTCAACAATGACATCAATATATCATTATAATTTAATATTTGTAAAATTTGGTAGCAGTCCTTCCTATATACACACATTCTTAAAAATTAGACTATATTTATATTAGAAATAGATAAAACCGTGGTTACACCTACGTTATGTTAATACCATTAACCGTAGGTTTGTTGCGATCGAAGATGGACAACGTCCGAAAGCGCTCCAACGACTCTATGATCATCTTACGAGGTATGACGGTTTTACCAATTTCTAATATAAATCATACTAACCTCAGTGGTATTAACAATATGCATGTATTTAGACCATATTTAGCTGAAACTTGCTTTTTCATAAGTTTCTCGAGTTTCTTGAATAACGATCTTGCTACTGTATCCACAGATTGTAGTAAATTGCCAATCGACATGCTAAATGAACACATGTTTCTGCTGACCTTAGCCATTAGCAAGATACGAACGCATTTTGAAGTTTAAAGCTTTATAAAAGAAAACTGGAATGTATGTAAAAGATTGGTTACTTATGGAGAAACTTTTTTATGATGTTTTTTTAGAAAAATACAGAAAAGCGATATGGGTTGTGTTTGAAGGCATGACGAAGGTGGTTAGAGCCACAAGTAGCTCGTGCCGGTGACTTTGTTGACATTTCACTTGGACGGTCTATTTGGCTGTAGTGACAATAGAATGGGCGACATTAAGTGAAGCACGGAGGGGAGTGGAAACGGCAGATATATGCTTTGTAGACCAGTCCAAGTATGACAGTTGACAGAATGCAAACAACACTGCCGGGGCTCTTGTTACTAGCCGCATCGGCTTTGACTTTGCAAATACTTACCCGAAGTATGATTCGAGGACCTAGTTTAGAAAGTGAATCATCAACAGTCCGCTATCAACAAGTGATGTTGACAAAAAAGGAGGATTTACTTCCAAAGCCAGCACCACTTGTATTGCCAGAGGTAAGCACTGAACGACAGCATGCCCAGGAACGATCCAACTACAACTATGATGACGAAATTGAAGATGATGAAGACGATGATGATGATGAGGATAGCCAAGAAGATGAACAAGATGAACAGGAAGTTGAGGGTGATGATGAAAGTGCTACCGAAACACCAAACAGAACCAAGTTGTACCCAATGAAGGAAAAAGTAAGTAACAGTTTAATTGAATATTACAGATAGTCATTAACCCTTTTATTACAGACAAATCAATTAGTAAATCCTTTTTAGACAATGACTCTTACAAAAAATAAAATTAGACTTAAATCTCAAAATATGATTCCAGATTATTTTTACAACCTGAGTATTTTTTAGAAGTGATACGTGTAATTATATATATAACAAGATTTCACATAAACACGTAAAATAACAATCAATCAGTTGAGTTTTTGATTCTGACAAATACCGCTTGTTACGGTTGAAAGATCTTAGTCTTGTTTTCCCATTTCTTACTTGGTTTGATCATATATATATATATATATATATATATATATATATATATATATATATGAATAACTGTCTCTTTTGATCGGTTGGTGGTCAGACGTGAAAGTTCACGTCTTTCACGTCTCCACTCCGGTGTTTGTTCCTCTTTTTCTTTCTTCAAAAACAAAGAATAGCAACACACAGAGAAAGAGACACACTTACTAACACAAATTATTGGATAATCTGTCTTCATGAGAAAAGAGAGTGCGTGACCAAACACGCCAGAAACGCAACGGCTGGAGACCGTCCTGGTGACCGGCTGCCTTATACCATATATATATATATATATATATATATATATATATATATATATATTATATATATATATATATATATATATAAGACGGTAATGTTTTCTTGACCACAAGATATTCAGAAACACTTTTTCTTTTTCTCGGAGTTTGGTCAGCGTAAATATATGGAATCACCTTTTTGCAACGTTTCGTCTTTATTTCAAGACATCCTCAGGGCTACAAATGAAGGCTGGGTTCTGTTACTTTACAAAACCGTTAACTGTCATTACATATATGGCAAAAAGGTGATTCCATATATTTACCCTGACCAAACTCCGAGAAAAAGAAAAAGTTTTTGTATATATATATATGAATGTTTTCCAATCTCTACCACATATATTTAACACTATTTTTCTTTCTTATCGAGGTTTGGTCTTGCTTCAATAATGCAACACCTTTAAGCCGACGTTTCGTCTATATTTATAGACATCTTCAGGGCTACATCAATACAGAGTTTAATTACAATAACATGAAACATAATTATATTACATTATTTAATTCATTTTGTATATTATTAATTACATTATGTATATTAATTAAATAATGTAATATAATTATATTTGTTGTTATTGTAATTAAACTCTCTATTGATGTAGCCCTGAAGATGTCTACAAATATAGACAAAACGTCGGCTTAAAGGTGTTGCATTATTGAAGCTAGACCAATCCTCGATAAGAAAGAAAAATAGTGTTATATATATATATATATATATATATATATATATATATATATATATAATAATAATTAAATGAAACGGTCCAACGGACTTTTAAATAAAAACCAATTAAAAAAAGATAGCACACAGATAGACACAGGAATAACTCACTTCTATATTTCGACTATCGTCGTCATCAGGAGGCGAAGAGTCCCGCAGGAAGGCAGAGCGGCGACTCATGCACGGCCATTGTGTTTCCAGCATTTTTGGTCTCCCACTCTCTTTTCTACTATCCAAATATTTGAGTTAGTAAATATGTCTGTTTCTCCATGTGTACAATTCTTCGTTTTTAAATTTTTTGTGTCTAGTGTGGATCAAATTTCTGATTTTAAATTATATATGTACATCCGAAATCACTTTATGAAAGCTTCATGTGAGGCCACCTTTGAGTGCATCTGATACTGATCTCTCACACTATACTAAATAAATTTCTTTTTATTTTTTGTTTTAATTGATAATATTTGATGTCAGTTAAATCAAAAATTGTTCTAATTTGTTTAATAAATTAAAACAATTTCTTTAGTTTGTACCCTTTGTACCCTTTATGCCTTTTTAAAATATCTTTCCTGTTTCCCTCCTTCCTCTATACTATTACTGGATGTTCTATTTCACTTTATTCAGTTCGTGTAACTCCAGAGAAGACCAATTCTTTCTGTTGAAGGATCTTAGTCCCATTCCGTTCTTCATCTTTAACTTATTTCCGATTTTTATTTTAAATTATTTTTTATTCAAACAAGTGTAATACCTATGATACATTTCAATGACAAATGACACTATACTGATTTGGTTTGACTGATTTCTGAGGTTCAATGGGATGGATATTGACCGAGGCATGGGTACAACCCTGTGGATCGTTCTGAACAGGGCATACGAGTGCCTTTTCAGTGGATACACTCTTGACTGCTTTTCTTCCAGAGTAATGCCCATCTTCAGAAGTATGATGGGAATTTCACCCACACCTCAACCTTACTTAATACCAAGAACTGACGCTACTGAAAGAGGTACAGCATGCCTTTCTATATTAATGACTTAATAATCAATTAAGAAGTTTTATGTTGTAATTTAAATGATTACTAATAAAATATTTTACTTATAAATATATATAACAAATCTCAAATATTTTCCTGCACCTTCAATTCTTTTGTTATCTTTGTAAAATACACAACAATCTTTTATCACATCTCCAACTCTTCTGTTATCTCTATGTCTAGACTATTCTTCAGTCGACTGGAGAATGTAAATAACAGGAAAATTGGAGGCGAGGTGAGATATATAAATGTATTTCATATTGTTAATAAAAAGAACACTGCAAGAAGCAAAGAAAAGTAAACTTTATTAACTTGATTTATTGATTGTTTATTAACTTTAGACTTGAATACGGTATCTACCTAAAACTAAATTCCTTGTCAATGAGTTAACCCTACACTGCCTGTAGTAAAGCTGGAATGCAAACCACTCCAGATATATTCATTGATTATAAGTATTTCATTTCTTGTCATTTTATAATTGTAGTTTATTTTCCTATTTTTCTCCTTTATTAATTTTTTTTATCAATAAATATTCTTTGCATTCTTTATCTTTACACTAATTACTAATCACATATTTATGTTTGTTATTTACCATGTGTTCGCATATTCCCTCTAATATTTCACTCATTGCCATTACTTCTCTCTCTCTCTCACCCTTCAATTTTTCACTTTTTATCTCACATGTTTTCACTCATTGCCTCTATTTCACTAATCACCACCCCTTACTTCACTATCAGTTTTTCACTCACTGTCTTTTACCATATGTTTTCCCTCACTACCTCTAATATTTCTCTCATTACCATTACTTCTCTCTCTCTCTCTCTCTCTCTCTCTCTCTCTCTCTCTCTCTCTCTCTCTCTCTCTCTCTTTTCTTTCTTTCTCTTTTTCAGTTTTTACTCTTTATGTCGTATGTTTATGCTCATTACCTCTAATATTTTGCTAGTCACAATTTTTTCCTTCACTATAAGTATCTTGTACGCTGTCTCATATGCTTTCGCTCATTACCTCTAATATTTCACCCATCACCTTTCTCACTCACTCACTCACTCACATACACACACGCTCTTCCATCTCGCAGTCTTTCACTCATTATTCCATATCTTTCACTCAGCCTCATCTCTTCGCTGACTCTCAGTTGTTCTTTCACCCTCTCCTCTAATATTTCACTCATCACCTTTCTCTCTCTCTCTCTCTCACTCACTCACATACACACACGCTCTTCCATCTCGCAGTCTTTCACTCATTATTCCATATCTTTCACTCAGCCTCATCTCTTCGCTGACTCTCAGTTGTTCTTTCACCCTCTCCTCTAATATTTCACTCATCACCTTTCTCTCTCTCTCTCTCACTCACTCACATACACACACGCTCTTCCATCTCGCAGTCTTTCACTCATTATTCCATATCTTTCACTCAGCCTCATCTCTTCGCTGACTCTCAGTTGTTCTTTCACCCTCTCCTCTAATATTTCACTCATCACCTTTCTCTCTCTCACTCACTCACATGCACACACGCTCTTCCTTCTTGCAGTTTTTCACTCATTATTCCATATATTTCATTCAGCCTCATCTCTTCGCTGACTCTCAGTTGTTCTTTCACCCTCTCCTCTAATATTTCACTCATCACCTTTCTCTCTCTCTCTCACTCACTCACTCACATACACACACGCTCTTTCTTCTCGCAGTTTTTCACTCATTATTCCATATCTTTCACTCAGCCTCATCTCTTCGCTGACTCTCAGTCGTTCTTTCACCCTCTCCTCTAATATTTCACTCATCACCTTTCTCTCTCTCTCTCACTCACTCACATACACACATGCTCTTTCTTCTCGCAGTTTTTCACTCATTATTCCATATCTTTCATTCAGCCTCATCTCTTCGCTGACTCTCAGTCGTTCTTTCACCCTCTCCTCTAATATTTCACTCATCACCTTTCTCTCTCTCTCTCACTCACTCACATACACACATGCTCTTTCTTCTCGCAGTTTTTCACTCATTATTCCATATCTTTCATTCAGCCTCATCTCTTCGCTGACTCTCAGTCGTTCTTTCACCCTCTCCTCTGTCCAGGCTACCACTTCCATCCGAAGCAGAAGCGCCACTACCTCTAATATTTCACTCATCACCTTTCTATCTCTCACTTACTCACTCACACACACACTCTCTTCCTTCTTGCTGTTTTTCACTCATTATTCCGTATCTTTCTCTCAGCCTCATCTCTTCGCTGACTCTCAGTCGTTCTTTCACCCTCTCCTCTGTCCAGGCTACCACTTCCATCCGAAGAAGAAGCGCCACTACCTCATGCCAGTCATCGTTGGACTCCTCATGCTCAAATTCGTCATTTTCCCCGCCCTCGGCGGCATCGCTCTGGTCACCTCCAAAGCCCTGCTATTCAGCATGCTCTCCCTGGGCGCTGCTGTCTTCTCGTCCCTCAATTCCCGCGGCAGGCACGCTGACAAGAGAATAGAAAACGAAAACAGACCCAACTACTATGTTTAGCTTTATCTCTTCCATCGTAAACAACCCAATTTTATTACCTTATGTTTTTGAATGTTTTAAGCTGTACATAATAATTATAATTACGATTCTATTATTTTTATTTATTACTGTTTAAGCTCATAAAAGAATAAAAAATACTATAATTTATTTAGTACTTGTAGTACTATATAGTACTATATTAACAGTTGATCTGAAATATTTTAACTAAAAATCCATTATTTGTCATCCACTCACTTGATGTTTACCTAGCACAAGTTTAATTGTTTCAGGTAATCAAAGAAAAATTCACGGAAATAAAAGAAGTTTTATAAAAATAATTCGTTTCAAAAAAGAAACGAGTTCTTTTGAAATACAAGGCTATTCCTTTATGATAAGTAGAGACAACCGTAGTCCTTCACCGTAATCAGAAGGCTAAGTGTTTAGGGCGATATGTTCTGATCAAACTACTTTTATGGGGAGACTATTTTATTTTCATTTCCTAACTAGTTGACTGATTAGGCATAGCTCGGGTGACCAAGCATGGTAATATTCAGTGATGGGATTCAAATTTTTTAAGAACCGGTTCGTGCGAACCGGTGCTTAAAATATTATGAGTTCAGAAACTAAATTGTTTAGTTATATATAGGCTATATACATGCGTAAATTACGTTGTCATACATACACAAGTTACGTGAGTCACGCAACACTTGTGGAGTTTGATAATTAATACAGGTCTGAAAAGGGGTTTACGTAATTTTAACAACCGGTTCACCGAACTGATAATATTTTAAGCACCGGTTCGAACGAACCGGTGCGAACCGGCTGAATCCCGGTGAATCCCATCACTGGTAATAATGACAAAAGTAATAATCTTTATCACAAGATTAAATATTTATTATAATAATCAAATAATTTTAATCTTCTTTAGATAGTTTTAAGGTGTACGTATATATAGATGGATGAAGTACAGTGCCCTTGTTTGTTTATCCTGGTTTCACTTTCACGAGGAAGTCATGTGTGGCTAATTGTCCATTAGCCACTGTCACGCACGATCCACATAAGTTGACCTACAGGAGTCAGCTGACTGCTGACTGGTAGTGTTGCCTAACCTGGGATTGGACTCATCATTATCATCTATCAGATAGATAAGCTACTGATGCACACAAGGCATGCATCAGTTGATTATATAGATGAAATGAGCAAGCAAGGCGTTCAAGGACAAACTGCATCCGTTGTTTTACAATGAAACTTTCAGTACTTTTTGCAAAGACAGATGGCGTTCATTCTTATAACAATCAGTAAATTGCATTTGCATACCGATAGAGCTCTCATTGTTATAAGAATGAATCAGCATTACCCATTTGCAAACCAGGTGTCTTTTGTTTCATTATTTAACAATTAGAAATCAATTAAATTGAAAAATAATTGTTATTACAAAAAGAATTTAATTAAATTCATTATGTAACTGAATTAATTAACTAAACTTAATAAATTAATGATGATGAAATAATCACTGAAATATTCAAGATCAGTATGGAGTTTATTGTTATAAGAATAAAGCAATCAGTGAAATAAGCAATGACAGTAGGAAATTAGGTGTTATAAGAATGAAATAATCAGTAAAATTTGCATGACCGGTACGACGTTCATTGTTATAAGAATTAATCAGTAATTAACATTTTCAAGGTCAGACTACTTTCATTGTTGTAAGAATGAAGTGAAAGTATTAAATAATCAGCGCCAGACTTTTCATTTATCCAAAAATGAAGCTGTAGGTGATGTTTTTAAAGCCTGATGGCCTCTTATGTTACAATAATTTATCAGTCAGTAACATGAAAATCCAACCAGTTTTATTGTTATGAGATTGATACGATCAGTAATCTTAGCAGCCAGTCTGAATCTATGTTATGAGAATGAAAATATAGTAAAATTTACAAGGACCAATGGTTTTTATGAATAAAGCAAAGAGTAACATTTACAGAGGCACTCATTTTCTATAGTATTAAGAAAGAAGTTTTGTAAATCAAGCTGGCATCTATTGTTATAGAAATACATTGATCAATAGCACTCATTGCTGTAATAATGAAGCAATCAATAGCATTTTCAAAGACAGGTGGCCTCCATTGTCAGCAATGATGGGATGGTAAAATTATGCAAAGCTAACCATCTTTGATTAGTATGAGATGAAATGGCTAGTCAGCTTATTTTTTTTTTATAATAAGGAATCAATCAATGACGTTAACAAGATGGAGTCATTCATTGTTATAAGAATGAAACAATCAAAAATATTCATATATGCAGACTCCAAGCGTTGTTATAAGAATGAAACAATCATTATAGTTATTAACTTCCGTCAGTCTATATTATAATATGAATAAAGCTAACAAGTTATGGACGAGTAGCATTCATTGTTACAAGAACAAAATAATCAGTAACAATTATTAAAGTAGACTTCTTTAAATCTATCATTTAAATCTTTAATGCCAACTGACCTGCATTATTATAACATCTGCAAAAGCAGTTGGCATTCACTGTTCTAAGAACGAAGAAATACGTGAGTTTAATCAAAGCTACCTATCAGCATTGTTATAAGATATTGTAAAATTGGTAATGTTAGTTTGCCTCCATTATTATGAATGATCCAAGAGGAATATCAAAGAAGGAAGGCGGCTTGGTAATAGTTGATGATAAAGATAATATATTCATTGCAGTTAGCATCCAAATGCATAATGTATTAAATATTTTAATATATTATGCATTTAAGCGTTACAACAATCATGTTGTCTTAACCATGTCATATGGTATGATGTGCCTGATTGATAAATGTGTACGTCTATATATTTATTATGACAATTAGTATTTACCCATGTCTACATCAGTTTCTTGAGGGTTTTTAGTCTAAAGAAGTTACACTCCTGATTATACGGCGACGTTTTGCCAAATTTTTTTTGGCATTTTCAAGGCTAAAAACAATTTATTAACGAATAAATTAAGTGAAAACAAATACATCCACGGAATATCAACCCACAGAAAACAAAAAAAACAAAAACAAATTATTTTTAAAAAAAGAATAACACTGGCTATTTTGTAGTTCTTTTGTGGTTTTCTTACTACCTATATTTTTTGTGTTTTATGGATTCGTTTTTGTGTTTTTTTGTTTTCTGTTGGTTGATATTTCGAAGATGTATTTGTTTTCACTATTTAAGTCGTTAATACATTGTTTTTAACCTTGAAAATTACAAACAATTTTTGCCGAAAAGTCGGCGTATAAACAAAAGTGTAATTTTTTTAAACCAAAAATCTTCAAGAAATCACTCTTTGAACTTTAAAAATCAGTGGTTGAGAAGCTATGTCTACATCGTTTACGAATAGAATGCAGACTGAGAGTATAACCTGTTAAAGTGATAATGCAAAAAAATGGATGTTGTTGTAAAAAATAAAATGTACTTAGGATGTCATACGCAATGCAAATGACGTGCGTCACTTGTGATGCAAGCATTTGACAAATCTCAAGCATCCACTCTCCAAGGGGAATAACCGAGACCACTTCAGTTTATTAGAAGCGTACACACAGAGAGCATAGCTTGTTAGAGTGATGGCAGAAATGCAACTTCTTATACACAAACACTCTTTTACTTTACTATAAGTCAGAGTTTTTCAAACTTTTTTCGACGCGGAACCCTTTTTGCTTCAGTAACTTTCCCAAGAACCCCAGATTCTAATGATTTTATACAATCATAATATAAATATTTTCATATGCTTTTATAAATATTATGTATGTTTAAAAACAATTAAAAAGTAATATTACTGCAAAACGCGTATTTTTCGAAGAAAAATTCAAAACTAAAAGATTTAAATTTTCATATCTTCCATGAGTACATAACACATGAAGCAGAATTATTACGAACTTTAACATAGTGTTTATTTCGTAATCATTTTTGGTTTTATAGTTGAAAGTTTGATTCTCAAGTCAGACGGAGCATTAAGTCTACATTGTATTTAGTTTTTATGGCAGTATAAAAGGAAAAAGCGGTGTTACATAATTAGGTAGTGGGAAGTGGCAGCAATGTGGGAACTACTATTTTTACAATAGAAAAAAATTCGGGAATCAGATAGCTCCAAAAACTGACTAGTGATTCATGCTAAATCTAATCATATTATATTCATGCTAAAGTATTATTCAGTTTCATGATTCACAACAAACACGCAATAAATCCATACCCACTAAAGAAAAAAAAAGTTTAGAAAATTTTTTTATCTCACTGCTTTTTGCGGTCCCCAGACAGTTCGTTAAGTCTGTCCCTGAGGAACCTACATTGGAAATCTCAGCTATAAGTAAAGAGTAGTGAATTTGAAAAAATTCAAATCTTTAGATTTTGACGATTTAAATGTTTCGAAGTACCCAGTCTTTTTATGACTTTTTTTCGATGATATCTATCTGTTTTATGTGTGTGTGTGTACGCGTGTGGGTTAGTATCCATCCAAAAGTTTATATGAACGCTTCAATATAATCCATGTTTAATCGAATTTAACAATATTATATACGTTTACTGTCTTTTGTTTAAGATCCGTATAAATACAAACAAAAGTGTTTTAAAAATTCATTTCTCAACACTCGAACATTTTTTTTTTTGAATTTTTAACCCCAAAAGACAGTTCTTGTGCACATGGCATTCCTTATATATATGAAGATATATATTGGTATATATTGGCAGCAGATCTTCTCTCATGCATATTTTGTTGAAAATGATCGCAGTTTCTGCATTCACAACCTTCTTTTTAACAGATTCTAAACTCCTGGCTATTTTCCTTATTGTAGTAGGTAAACTATACATAAGGTTCTCTAATGACATTTCCAAGTAAATAGCTCCAATGAATTAAAGAAATTTAATAACATGATCTAAATGTCATTGGCGAACCTGATTTATAGTTTACCTACTGCAATAAGGAAAATAGCCAGGAGGTTAGAATCGGTTAACAAAAAAGGTTGTGAATGCAGAAACTGCGATAATTTTCAATTATATATATATATATTAAATTTTATTAAAAATTAAGAATCACAGTGATTTTAATCAAAATTGGGAGGACAGATTGTTAGCAAAACAAAAAAAAAAGGATTTTTCTTCTTATAAAAGAACTCCTAAAACAAATGCAAATTTTTATGGCAAGTTCTCTGTTTCGTCTCAGTAACAACAGGAACTTAAATACGAAATATCTTGATTATAGCTAGTTTCGTTTTTGAGAAATCTACTTGAATACACACAAAACTAAACATATTTTATTGGACTTAGGGAACCTCAAAAGATGTACCTTGGTACCTGGACACAAATTTAATTCTTTCCAGGACCGAATTGATATATCGGAATGATGGTATGTCGAAACTAATTTTCCTATAATAATACATTATAGTTCGATTATTTTGATTCACATCACAAAAACCTACGATAAATCCTTAATAAATACTGTATAAATATGGGAATAAATAACAATTACACATATATAAATAGAAACCAGTTAAGTTAAGACAGATTTAAAACAAATAAATTTTACATAAAGCATGGAATATCGCCTTACTTTAGAGACTTTCAGATAAAGCTCGAAGGAGACTGAGGGCATGGAGGTAGAGGAGGATACAATGGGACGTGGAATGTACAGTAACTTACAGTCTAATTTTTTTTGCTACGAAATTTGCTTATTTATTTTTCTTGTTTTAAATTTTATGCTCCCTTAATGTAAAACGAAACCTAGCTGACTACATTTGTACAGAGAGCGATTTTTTTTGTTTAATATTTTTTATTTCTGTTTCTAATTTTTGACTTGACTTTCTTCACTTTCACTCTCTTGAGGCTTTTTTTTTCTTTACTTCACTTCCACTCGTTTCATACCGATCATTATGCGACGCTTCATCGTCCATCGTGATCGAGATGAATCATCCTATATCGAGACGAATTTTGGTTCGAAATTTACGTCACACATCGAAATATTCGTATGTTGGTACGTTAGTTAAGTTGATGTACCACTGTATTATCTTTGAAAACATGTTTTTAAAATTTAGCCCAAATGCAATACTTTTATTCCTTTATATTTTAAGTAAAGGTCTTTTATAAAATGAAAAAGAAAAACAGTCGAATTTTTCCAAATTCATTGTATGGTAGTTTATGTGACCTTGGAATTACAATGCGCATAAAAAGATGAGTTGTTATCAATGTCATCGGCAGTAGAACAGGTTAGCTGACGATATTATTCGTAAATATATATTCAAGGTCAAGGGGATCGCTTAAACTCACCTACCAACGCAAAATAATAATAGTGAGTAGAACATGGGAAATGTAAATAAACATCGTATGGAAATTTCCCCTGCCATTTCAATAGTGAAAGTAAAATGACCTATCTCGTAAAGTTTTCGACTAATGAGTTATCATTATGGGATTGTTTTTACCTTTGTGGAAAAATGTTGCATAAACAGTGGAAATCAGTGTTTTTCAAACTGATAGGGTCAGGAATGACAACACAAAACGGCTAGCATGATTGCCTTGATTACTGAAGAATGGACTTTAAATATTGGTTTATCATCATAGATTTTTTTTGTAGTAGATGGGAAGTAATTTAAAAAAATGTAGATATATAAAGCATGTAGGTAAGATAAAATGTTTAAAATGCAGTCCTTCTAACATAAAGGAGATTGAAAATATTGTACATAACGTTATTCATTAGAAGTCGGTCGACAATCCGTGTGATGTTAAGTGTCAACGTATACAACTACAACAAATAAGAATTAGAAATTTAGAAGAAAGTGACTAAGATTTTTAAACCGAAACAACTGGTCTTCGTCAGAGTCACATTTGAACTGAAATAATAAAATCGGACATCTGGTTTGGTCTTACACTGAATGGGAGAAGAAGTAAATTGTAAACTGCCCCATTTTAGATACCCTTTGACTTGAATTTTTTAAAAAGGTCTCTTTTTGGTATATAAAGGATACCCACCAAAGTAGTTGTTATAGCCTATTTTTATTCTTCCCAGTAAAGTTAACATATCTGTTTTTGAAGGCTTTAAGTGTTTGCTTCACTTAATTTCTTAATGATGAAATTAACATCATTATTGCTATTACTTATTGATTTTAAAAATCCACTTCTTATATTAAATAAAGCCTTAAAAATCAAAATCTGTACGGTGCCAGGTTACAATGTATAAAATCCATATTCTAATAAACATAAAAATCATATTCCAGTGGTACTTACGTGCTCGAACAATTTTGAAATCCAACAAATTGAAGATTGAACAAAAATGTTTAGAAAAATATGCACCCCGGAATTCGAACATAATTTTGGAACTCGACCAGTAGTCCAAACCCGACTGGGGCCGAATAATGTAATTTAGTAGTTTATATAAACTTTTTTACATAGGGAAACTTACAATGTTTAAAAGTAAAACTTGTATTTGATCAGGCCGAAAGGATTAAGCGATTTCTTATGGAAAAATTAGTTTTGGTGTTCGAACAAATCGGTTATCGAACAAAATTTTTGAACGAATTATGGTCGATAATCGAAGTACCACAGTATAAGGCCACCTGATATCGTCAACTTAGTAATGTAGTACACCCAAAACAAAGAAAAAATAGATTCAAAATAAGACATGATCTACACTTCTCACTCTTAGAACCACATCAAAGGGTAATAAAATAAAAACACAACGCATTAAATCAAAGTAATTTAATGTAAAACAAAATACATAGGAAAAATGACGGTTATTTGTTGAATTTCTTATTGATCTTGTCCTGGATCTTCTGAAGCAGATTGGCTATAGACCTTTGCCATTTAGGAAGCTTGTTCTTCAGGGATTCTAACTTGGACCTGAAAGCTGGAGGAATTGCAACAGCTAGGCTAATGGGACTGGCGAAAACCACCATTGCTACCTCTTCAGCGAGCACCAAACTACCTCCTCCTCCGAACCACTGAACAAATAATAATAAATACACAATACAAGTACTAGTCGTATTAAAGTCCTATGATATATATATATATATATTATTTTTCTTTATCCAGGTTTGGTAAAGAATGAATTCTTTATTGGTAATTCAATCAATTTTCAAAAAAACGCCTTTAAAAGAACGTTCGTCTATATTTCTCGACATCTTCAGGGTTTGGCATTTTTCATTTGTTGATAGTTTGATTAGAATACGAACGAACTAACAATGTAAAGTATTTCAGCAAATGAGATAAACTAAGCCTTGAAGATGCCTAGAAATATAGACGAAACGTTGATGTTGTAGACATCTATTTACCCTGTGTAATCTTGTATATATGTACTATAACCTTTTTTTATATTAAAAAAAATACTCCCGTTTCGATTAACCTCTCGTCATATCTATATATAATAATATAATAATAACAATATATAACCTTTTTTTATATTTAAAAAAAAACTCCCGTTTCGATTAACCTCTCGTCATATCTATATATAATAATATAATAATAACAATATATAACCTTTTTTATATTTAAAAAAAAACTCCCGTTTCGATTAACCTCTCGTCATATCTATATATAATAATATAATAATAACAATATATAACCTTTTTTTATATTTAAAAAAAAACTCCCGTTTCGATTAACCTCTCGTCATATCTATATATAATAATATAATAATAACAATATATAACCTTTTTTATATTTAAAAAAAAACTCCCGTTTCGATTAACCTCTCGTCATATCTATATATAATAATATAATAATAACAATATATAACCTTTTTTTATATTTAAAAAAAAACTCCCGTTTCGATTAACCTCTCGTCATATCTATATATAATAATATAATAATAACAATATATAACCTTTTTTATATTTAAAAAAAAACTCCCGTTTCGATTAACCTCTCGTCATATCTATATATAATAATATAATAATAACAATATATAACCTTTTTTTATATTTAAAAAAAAACTCCCGTTTCGATTAACCTCTCGTCATATCTATATATAATAATATAATAATAACAATATATAACCTTTTTTTATATTTAAAAAAAAACTCCCGTTTCGATTAACCTCTCGTCATATCTATATATAATAATATAATAATAACAATATATAACCTTTTTTTATATTTAAAAAAAAACTCCCGTTTCGATTAACCTCTCGTCATATCTATATATAATAATTATAATAATAACAATATATAACCTTTTTTATATTTAAAAAAAAACTCCCGTTTCGATTAACCTCTCGTCATATCTATATATAATAATATAATAATAACAATATATAACCTTTTTTATATTTAAAAAAAAACTCCCGTTTCGATTAACCTCTCGTCATATCTATATATAATAATATAATAATAACAATATATAACCTTTTTTTATATTTAAAAAAAAACTCCCGTTTCGATTAACCTCTCGTCATATCTATATATAATAATATAATAATAACAATATATATATATATATATAATATGAAATAATATAATAATAATATAATAATTATATATAATATCGTCATATCTATATATTTATATATAAAGTTCGTGAGTTTGTTTGTTAGTTTTGTTGTTTGTTCACCTATATTCCGAGGAGATAGAGACTTGAAATTAAATATTTATTATTTATTACCTGAATAATGTTAAATAAAAGAAAATTATCACTATATTCCCAAAATCGGAGTCAGGGTAGCAAGTGTCTTGCGTGCTCGCCGATGACAGCAGTGAAAATGTATTATATATAAATGTAACAACAAAATTTCTTTTTTAAAATAATAATTGTGTAATATAAACACTGGTGATAAAATAAAGGCATGGAGCCAGGGTAGTCCACTGACTTGCGTGCTCGCCGATGATAGTAGCGCAAATATATTATAAATAAATGTAACAAAACAATTTTTTTTAATTTAAAATTTGAATAATATAAAGTTTGATCCAAGATAGCCAGTCGCTTGCCGGCTCGCCGATGATAGTTGTGAAAATGTACTACTATTAATAACAAGAAACAACAATTAAAATTATTCCTGTCAATCATGTACAGTGAATTAATTTCAATACCTATTGTCATAATTTCTGAGAGATACGAAGGGTCATGGGTCGTCTAGTACATGAATAAACATGAAGTAATTGCGCATGATTACTTCTACCTCGATGAGACTTAGCTACTTACGGGCATCAAGGCATAAGGTCGTGACCACCAGCTGACGGGAACAAACTGCTCTGAACCTTCTCTCGCCCTCACCTCAGGGTAATCTATAATCAAACCATTTCTGTTGACAATCAGCGACAATCAACTATCCAGACAGTATGATTGCTAGAATTTCAATCTCACAAGCGTCCTGGGATATACCAAAACATTTAAACCTTCTTAACACTTAACTATATAAATAAATATATGAAGTTCAAAGATGGGTTTCTTGAGGATTTTTGGTCTAAAGAATTACACTCCTGTGTACCGACTTTTCACCATAAATTGTTTTTGTCATTTTTAAGACTAAAAACAATTTATTAACGACATAAGTAGTGAAAACAAATACATCCACGGAATATTAAGCAATAGAAAACAAAAAACTCAAAAAACCAAACCATAAAACACCAAAATACAGTAATAAGTAATAAGGAAGATTACATAACCAGAAAACAAAAAAAACCTTCCTTTGTCTTCACATATGATATGATGCTGGTAGATACAGGCATGGACCATAAATAGTTTCTTCCTCAAATATAAGGTAGTAATTTTGTATTTTCCCCTTACTTTCTTTTATTTTACTTATTTTTATTGTTTTGTAATTTTCTTGCTTACTGTGTTTGTTATTGTCTGTTTGTTTCCTTGAATGCTCTGTTAGAGGTATCATCGTAGAATTATTTTTTATAATTTGATTATCTGTTTAACATTATGTTTGGCCTTAATAATTAATAATAAGTAATTACATTTAAACAACAGATGGTTTCTTTAAAAAAACAATAACACTGGCTATTTTGTAGTCCTTTTGTGGCTTTCTTATTACTATTTTTGGTGTTTTATGGTTTGGTTTTTGTCTACTATATGATGTATTTGTTTTCACTACTTATATCGTTAATAAATTGTTTTTAGCCTTGAAAATGCCAAACAAATTTTGGCAAAACGTCGCCGTATAATCAGGAGTGTAACTTCTTTAGACTAAAAACCCTCAGGAAACCGATGTAGACATGGTTAAATACTAATTGTCATAATAAATATATAGACATTTATCAATCAGGCACATCATACCATATGACATGGTTAAGACAACATGATTGTTGTAACGCTTAAACATGTTTAATACATTATGCATTTGGATGCCAACTGCAATGAATATATCTTTATCATCAACTATTCCCAAGCCGCCTTCCTTCTTTGATATTCCTGTTGGATCTTTCATAATAATGGAGGCAAACTAACATTACAAATTTTACAATATCTTATAACAATGCAGATTGTTGATATTCCGTGGATGTATTTCTTTTCACTACTTATGTCGTTAATAAATTGTTTTTAGCCTTGAAAATGCCAAACAATTTTTGGTGAAACGGCGGTATAATAACAGGAATGTAATTTCTTTAGACCAAAAATCCTCAAGAAACCCAGCTTTGAACTTTAAAAGTCAATAATTGAGAAGCTATATCAATATAAATAAATATGTGTTGGTTAGTACCGTGGCAGTTAGAATAAGTTAAATGAGACAAGTTGGCAAATATCTTTCCGAGTATGTTTATAAAACCTTATCTCGCATTGTCTGTGGCACTTGGCAACACTTATTCAACGTCCTTATCATTCATATATATGTATATGTCCTATCTGAGTCCTAACCAACTGGCGTCACATCATATTTTTTTTATCAAGACATGTTTTAACACCATTTTAAAGAAAAACAAAAGCTGATTATATCACACAGACAAAATATAACTCAATGGAGCAGCACACGCAATGTACTGTCAGCTGTCAACTCCTTAGACCAAGGGTTCTGAACCTTTGTTTGCTTGTGGACCCCCTAAAAGCTACTTGTGGACCCCCTAAAAACTACTTGTGGACCCCCACTCCCCCGGATACTTAAAAAACAGAATTATACAAATTTATAAATAAATATTTGTTTTTAGGTAAATGAATATCGTTAATTATGAAATAATTTCATTACATCTACAACGCATGCGAAAATACAAAAATGTTTTTAAAAAAATAACAAAATATTTCTTCATTAACATTTTATAAAGAACCCTGAAATAAATTGTACCGAATAAATTTTTAATGTACCATAAAGAGAAGTGCAATAGAAAGTTTTAAAACATTGGAACATTTTAACAAACTGACGAAGATATTAGGCCTTATATTTTAATTATGTTTGAATATTGTACGGCCAAAGCTTACTACGCTTTGATTTATTTTTGGTTTGCTGATAAATTTATATATCTTAACATGGAGCCCTAACCACTTGTCATGGACCTTCAGAATACTACTTTCCTCAAGGACCCCCAGTAATCCTCTGTGGACCCCTGGGGGTCCATGTGGACCACGTTGAGAACCACTCCCTTAGACAAACCTTTGGACCTTCATCAATACTGAGTCACACGTGAATAAACTATTACTAATGTTTATGGTATTTTCTCTATTAAACTTAATGACAGAGGATTCAATAATATTTCTTAAATACACTGATTTATCATATGTAATTATTTTAGCATCTGTCAAATTTATATACTGATTCCCATTACTTCTATACAAGAATAAGGCGCTACATTATTCTCCTCCAGTTACGTTGTATTCCTGTTGTTGACACGTGTTTATAATAATTTACCACATTGACAATGTCAATTTTATGACATTTATATCAAATTTTTCTCCTAAAGACGGATTGCCCGAAAATTTGAGTTTGTAAGTGTGTTTCTTTACTTTATGTGCTACCTATCTTCATTTTTGAACTGTTATTGTGTATAGTTTGGATCGTCTTTACGTTTATCAAATGAAAATATAAATATATATATGATCAAACCACGATAAGAAAATGGGAAAACAAGACTAAGATCTTTTAACCGTAACAAGCTGTCTTCGTCAGAGTCAAAAACCCTATCTTTTACTTTATTTGCTCTCTGATGACATACATTGAAAGGGCTCAGAGTTTTTTTGCTATTCTTTTCCTTTTTCTATTGTGTTTTAAACATCATATTATATATATATATACTACAGCAAGTTCCCCCAGAGAGTAAAACTGCCACTTCACGAGCATCCGAGGAGGCACATGCCTGCTTTTTGAATGCGCGTTGTAAACCAGGTCTAAAGTTGAAAAAGATAAAACTGTTTCAAATGGTAAGAGATTTTATTTATTTTTTATATTTTATTTTCTTTTTTGTTTTTTCATTTTTCGTTTGTTTATGTTAGTTTCCAATTTTATTATTATTTTAATGTATATATTTTTTTGTTATTATTTTATTTTTTATTATTTTGTATTATTACTTTTACATCTGATTTATTTTGGCGTTTATTTTCTTTTATTTTAAATTATTACTTATACAACTTTAGTTTTAACTTATAATTTATTCTAATCATCTTCATTATTATTATCTAAGTATTTAATACTTATATTCCCAGGTTGTCTTTAGTTTCAGCTATTTTCTTTTTAATATTCTTCATTATTATTGTTTATTATTTATATTTCGTCATTTTATTCAGTTTCACTTATTATTTTTCAGCTGTTTACTTATCCCTAATAAAGAGTAAATTTTACTGGTAAATTTACTTATTAGTAAATTTTGTCATTTGATAAGGAAAAAAATAAAGTAATTAAGTAATTATTTGAATTAAAACAAGCAAATAAATCTTAAATTGTTATACTTGATTGGGTCTGCTCCTTTCTGCTTGATCCAGAAGACAGGCTCCGGGTACATGTTCCAGCACCGCACACCACAACCTGCCCGAAAAATATATATAATATATATAACTGCTGTTTATATTGAAAAAATAATGGGTTAGTTCCACTGAGGTTAGTAATATTAGAATTAGTAATAATATAATCCGTCATACCTCGTAAAGTCTCAGAAAAGCTCGACCGGTTTCGGGTCCGTCTGGATCCCATCTTCAAGAGCACCTAACTGACTGAATCATTCACAGTCAGTTAGGTGCTCTTGAAGATGGGATCCAGACGGACCCGAAACCGGTTGAGCTTTTCTGAGACTTCACGAGGTATGACGGATTGTATTATTACTAATTCTAATAATTATATTGGTTATTTTACAATATCAAGTGTATTTTGGGGTGGGTATAGGAGGCTTGACACGCATTAGGCTATTTACATGTAATTAGGTATTCATCTTATGAAACCGCTTCCGGAACGACTTAAATTTTTATGACTGAACATGTTTTATTTACAGGCTGTCTAAATAAAATTATTGGTTACAAACCTGTATGTCAGACATGTTAAACATGCAGCCTACCAAGGACTGTTCTGCTGTATGCCAATATGGATAACAGATATGTTTTATACATTGCTGCCATGGTAGCCCAGTGGCTTGCGTGTTCGCCTCTGGACTGGTACATTACAGGTTCAAATTCTCACTCTGACCTCGATTTCTTCACGCGGGAGGTGAAAAAATCTGAACACCTTGACCCTCTGCGAGGATGTTAAGCCGTCGGTCCCAAGTCTGTACGATGTCAGTATGGGCTACTGTACAATCTTTAACCATTCGTTAAAGATCACTACTGTATACACATTTTAGTTAGGCAAAATTTAGGACTCCCAAAGTAAAATCAACCAGATAATGTGGCTCACTTATTACTAAAATCAGTTCTGTATAATAAATGAGACAAACTTTCCATCCCTAGAACAGCTTTTATATAGGCATTTTTTTATGTCAAAAAAAAATATTACTTAATATTATAAGTAATATTTAACTTTCATGTGTATTATACATTTAAAATATGCACGAAAGTTGTTTAAAATCAATTTGGTCACTCGACTGTCAGCTGAATAAATGATTGTCCCTTTTAAGAAAGGACAAGCTGGCAATGTTGATTGGAAACACGTGTCTGCCTCAATGCTGTCTGCAGGCTTATCACATGATAAGCATAACACAACAAATAAAGTAATGGAATGCATTTACAACAATAATCAATGTGAAACTGTTTCATTTTCTTAAAACATGTTACAAATTCAGTAAGTGTTTGCATCGGTGGCTACAATAAAACTTTTGACAATTCTTTTAAGTTTAATACATTTGTTTCCTTGCTCATTTATTTTAATAAGTGAAAATAAAAGTATAAAAACTTTACAATGTTATTATATAGAAATAATTGCGTAAATAAATAAAACTTGATAAAAATGCAGTACAGTAACAATAAAGTAATAGCATTAACTAAAACTTTTGCATTCAATATTATTCTTTGAAGTTGGTTGTTTACAGAATTAGGTTGCCTATTCCTGGTTAAACATGACACACCCTCCTAGTTTAAAGAATCAACTTTATGGAACATCTAATAAGTTATTTAATGATTAGAGGGTAACAGAATTGAAGAAAAGAAACAATAATAGTGTTATCACCAGTTCCTGTGAGTTCAATTCCTATTGTATTATTGAAAAAGTTTGAAACACCTTGAGTGGTAACACTGCGGAAGGTTACACCAGCCTGTTTAGGTATTCAGAAATCATGTTTTGATTTGCTGTATTAGTAAACTCCTTTAAGTTGACTCTCAGTTTTAAATAAATCTCTCAGTTTATTCATTTAATTACATTTTCCGTATAATCAATAATATATTGCAACTTAATCTTCATTTGGAAAGAAGTAAGAATTAAACTTTAAATAATAGAAGAAAATTGAAGTTAAATATTTTAACAAATACGTTTTTTCTCTATACTGGAATTTTATAAATTAAATTTCGTTCACTGGTTTATATACCAAGATTATTTTTAGTAAAAATATTAGCATACAAAAATACATTTTATCCATAGATCATCAGGCTTAACTTAGTAAATGTAAAGTTACAGTGAAATTTAAAGCATTCTTTTACCTTGTTTGTGATGCTGCGTGGGATCAAACTTGTCATTTTTGTGTGTTGAATTTGATCAGAAATGTCAAGTTACTGTTTACTAAGATAACCTGCTCCCTGGACAGGTATTTGCAAAAATAAAAAAAAAACCTAGTATTGAATATGAATAAAATGTATTTCATAAGAAATTGATGATGGATTAAATGTGTTTTTTTATTATGTTGAAGTTTATAAGATTGTTAGTAGTGCAGACGTTTATAGTATTATCATTAAAAACTATGGAACTCGAAAACCTCACTCTACCGGTTTCCAAGCTCATCTCTATCGGGAATCTACTGAATTGTTTTGCTATACTACCTATTATCATAAATAACTGTTATACCTCGAATACCTTCATCAAACACATTGTAATATCCTAATGACAATTTTCGTTGAGTCGTTTTGTTTTTTAATCAACATCCATTCCAGTCATAATCAAGAACCAATTGAACATTTTTCGTTTAGAGTTTAGACAGTCTTTCCTTTTTTCAAGTCATAGGAAAATTATAATTAATGCTAATAGGCAAAAGATTTTCTATGAATGTATAGTTTTATGCATGAATTTAGAAATGAAAAATTTTTATCAATTATTATCAATGAACCCTATCCAATTTAATAGAATACAAAGAAATGAAACATTATCTTATCTTAAACTGATAATAATATGTAATAGTCGATATTAACTGACAAACTATTACTTTATTATATTATCTTATCTTAAACAAAAATAATATTAACTTTCTCAGTAAGAATACCTTCATCACTTACTGGTAAATGTCATTATCTAATCATATGACAAATGCCAACTTCACAGATCTAGGATAATTTATTAATTAAGCATTGAAGAACGTAACAAGGGACACTGTTTCGAATAAAAGTTTGTAATCCGCTCTGCATTTTCAGATTTTCTCTGAAATGATTTAGTTTTTAATATATTTCAATGTTAATAAATTGCTATTAATTTTATCAAATATTTTAAAATGTATAACTTGTACAGATTTAGACGTTGCTCCCTTAACAGACTGACGTACTCATTCTTGACAATGCTTACTGACCTAAACAGAAACATCAGGATGAGAATTTAGCAGTAGTGGACCTTTGGTCCGGAACTGCTAATTACGACGTGCACTGTTGTGTATGAAAATATTCGTTGGTCGTTGGACGTAGCTATGATTCTATTAAATAGAGTTCTTCAAAATGTGAATTATACCTATTTCGTTCCTTAACTAATGTGCAGAAGGTAGTAACTAATGTTAATCAGGTAGAAAAAGGCGCCAAAACTGTGACTCTAAACATTAACAATTAGTTAAATGATACATCATGGGGCCAGGGTAGCCCAGTGGCTTGCATACTCTCCTCATTGCTGATAGATCCGGGGTTCGATACTCTCTCTGGCTCTCCATTTATTCACGAGAGAGATGGGAAAATCTGGACACGTTATTTCTTACAAAAGACATTAAGTTGTTTATCTCGAGCTAGTACAATTTCTAGTAACTCTAAGTTAAAGACCTCTACTTTAAATTCACTTGATTCAGACAAAATTCATGACACCCAATGTAGAATCATTAAGGAGACATATATATATATATATATATATATATATATATATATTCACTGATAAAACGAAATACGATCCAAACTGGACACAAAACTGGGTTACTTGCCGTTGCGCCTACAACGTGCTTGGTCTCCCATTCTCTTTTCTCCTGAAGACGGATTACCCGAAAATTTGAGTCTGTAAGTGTGTTTCCCTACTTTGTGTGTTGCTCTTTGTTAATCTCGAACTCGTATATATATATATATGAATGATTAAACCACAATAAGAAATGGGAAAACAAGACTAAGATCTTTCAACCGTAACAAGCGGTCTTCGTCTGAGTCAAAAACCCAACTGAGTTGGGTTTTTGACTCTGACGAAGACCGCTTGTTACGGTTGAAAGATCTTAGTCTTGTTTACCCATTTCTTATTGTGGTTTGATCATTGATTGTTGTTTCACGTGTTTATGTGAAATCTTTATATATATATATATATATGAGGAATCAAAGTCAAAGGTGTAGCTTCAAGCAGACCCTCAATTCTACAAAAGAAATTCAAAATCTTATGTTTTAGATTTTTTTTTATCAGTTTTTGTTTCCTTAGATATAATAATGTTAAATTCGTTACACTTCATTGCATTCCTACAATGAGTAACTCCAAGTTGATTAAATCGTAATTGTTAAGAAATATACATTTCTTTTATAACCTAATTATAAAACGAGAAAAACTAAATTTACAGATAATCTTGTTTATTGGTATGAATTATTTTCACTTTTTTTTTATTATTTTATTCTATCAAGTTCTCTTTCACGGATGTTTACTGGCGATACTATTCCATTACAGAAAGGACAATGCACGTATGCCACTATTTTTTTTTTTAAAAAAAGGAACTTTTTAAATTAATTGTTGTTATTTTCTATTGAGATGTGAATAGTTTCAATGAATTAGAGAGAGAGAATAGAGAGAGTCGCTAAAATTAATATAAATCCAATAATATTTAAATCATTAGTTAGTTGTGCAATCCGTAATTGTGTGGTATTTACTCATTCCGAGGTAAAATGGATAAACCAACAAAAGTCTCCACACAAATGAAGTTTTATTCAACGCGTTTCGAACACTTTGTGTTCATCATCAGGAAGACACTATAATACAAATTATATCTAATTAGTTACAAAAATTAGAGTGAAATAATAAAATTCAATTAAGAGAGAATACAACCCGTACTGACGGGTTGGTCCAGTGAACACAACTAGTAGGAAACAGATCCGTTGCGAAAGAGTGGGGATAGGCATTTAGGAGATAAGGTGACAAAGGCTTCGGGTATGCTTGAAAACCGTTAACTGAGATAAAGAAGGCCAGAACCACTAATTTAGAGGATTTAGAGTTCCTCTAAATTAGTGGTTCTGGCCTTCTGTATTTCAGTTAACGGTTTTCAAGCATACCCCAAGCCTTTGTCACCTTATCTCCTAAATGCCTATCCCCACTCTTTCGCAACGGATCTGTTTCCTACTAGTTGTGTTCACTGGACCAACCCGTCAGTACCACATCCTTGGTATGTCTTGAATTCTCTTACTTGAATTTTATTATTTCACTCTAATTTTTGTAACTAATTAGATATAATTTGTATTATAGTGTCTTCCTGATGATGAACACAAAGTGTTCGAAACGCATTGATAAAACTTCATTTGTGTTGAGACATTTGTTGGTTTATCCATTTTACCTCAGAACCAATAATATTTCTTAGAGATTTTATTATTCACGTGTTCTTTTTTTATCTCCTGTCCAATTGATGTAATGGTAGTACATAAATCATATTGGTTTTCAGGAGAAAAAAGTGAGGGAGGAGAGGCCAAGTAACCTGGAGAAGCAGCAGAATATAGCCGTCCGTCAGGACAGTTTTTTCTCCTGAAGACGGATTTACCGAAAATTATGGATAGTAAGTGCGTACCTTTCAATGGTGTGGTCGAAAGGCCGAGACACGTGATAATAAATCAAACAAGGATAGTAAGTACGTGCGCTCCATGGTGTGGCTGAAAGGCCGAGACACGTGGTAATAAATCAAAGAAGGATAGTAAGTGCCTTTACTTTTCTTCATATCTGAACTTATATAGTCAATATTAGACCGCTTTTCCGAATTTAATCGATATTATATATATATATATATATATATATATAACTAAGATCTTTCAACTGTAACAAGCTGTCTTTGTCAGAGTCAAAAACCCAGAAATGGGAAAATAAGACTAAGATCTTTCAACCGTAACAAGCGGTCTTATTACGGCTTGTCTTGTCTTGAAGACCGCTTGTTACGGTTAAAGGATCTTAGTCTTGTTTTCCCATTTTATATTGTGTTTTGATTATTAATTGTTGTTTCAAGTGTTTATGTAAAATCTTTATATATATATGGTCAATGATCAAATCAGTTGGGTTTTTGACTCTGAAGAAGACCGCTTGTTACAGTTGAAAGATCTTAGTCTCGTTTTCCCATTTTCATATTGTGGTTTGATTATTGATTGTTATTACACGTGTTTATGTGAAATCTTTATATATATATATATAACTAAGATCTTTCACCATAACAAGCGGTCTTCGTCAGAGTCAAATCCTAACTAAGACTGTTACGGTTCGAAAATCTTAGTCCTTTTCCTCATTTTTTATTGTGGTTTGAACATTCACTTATATATATTTAATAAATTAATTGTCTGTATGAGTTTGTAGAAATTTGTATATTTTAAAATGGAAATAAATATAATTAGTTTCCTCCAATCCCATAATGATTTGTCTGAATGAAATATTGTAAACATGTTAATTTTGTTTAATTCTGTGTTGTTTCAATCGAATTGTTAAGTGTGATCGTTTAGACTTAGTTAATTTCTGTTTTGTGACAGGAGTTCGAACTAGGTTACATCCTTGTTTGGCCTGAAGGCCATTTGCAGTCATAGCTATAACTGAATGTATATACTATTGTATTAGACCAGGGGTCGGGTAACTTTTCTGGGTATTACCCAAATAGAATTTATAGTAAAATAATTTACTGCCACACTTGGATGTATTCTAGTGGACAAACCAATTTACCTATACAATTCATAGATAATAAGTAAACAAAAAAGTATATTGGAAAAATTGTAATTGTTAATTTTATCTGTCATAGGAAATGATAGTTGTGGCATTGAAATAGCACAAAAGGAAAAACTTTGGAATCACATTTATAAGCAGAAATAAAACCATATCAACATTATATGGCGCGCAACAAAAATATTGACCATCATATATTTCAAATTCATATAATAACAAAAGAAAATTTTATTGAATCCACTATTATGAGTAAAAAAATGGTTATATTTTCTAGTATAAGAATGGCATACAAGAAAAATAATGTTGTCCTTTCTGGCATAAGAATAGTGAAGGAAATATGAAAACTTTAATATTTTAATATCAGATTGAGATTTTAATATTTTCATAGCAGCTACCCCAGGGTTTGGAATAATGATACTATTTTGTCTTGGATACAACAAAGTCGCTATCAGGGATTTTGATGTTACTGCTACTAGGAGTCTACCTTTAGGCTTCAACCAGTTTCTGTATTTCTTTTTTTGAGATTTACAAGGGTAGAAGAACCTAAAAGAACGCTCTCACTGAGGTTTGAAATCAGTTTCAATATTGATATTTCTCTCCTTCCATAGTTTTAAATATTGTGGGATCTTTGATGAATTATTTTCTCCAACATTCTCTCATTTAGCACATTCACATCCGTTGCACGTTCATTTCTCCCCAAAATTTCTAATGAAGCCATTTTTGAGTAATTGACCCCTGTATTAGTGTTACGCGAGCACTGTATTAGACACTATACAGTATCATACATCTGACAACGGTATGAAGCATAGAGGCATAGATTCCTGTAATGATACATAAAGGTCATAAGGGATTTTGATAATTCTATCTGTAGAAACAATGTTCAGTCTAGAGATGGCAAAGATACAGCCCACATGCCACATCCGGCCCAAGGGTTTTTTCAATCCGGCCCGACAGTCCTTCAAGACGTATAGCCCAAAGACGCAAGTTAAATTGATGTGTGCATATTTTTTTTCACTTTTTTTGAATAAATGTAGAACTCAGCATAATAAACTCTTTTAATTGTGTTTTTACATAACAAAAATACCACCTTACTTCTGAAAAATGTAAATAACACAAACGAAATTGAACTGTTGAAGAGATTCTATAGTTATTCATAGAAACGTTATTTGGTAGAAACGTTGATCCAAAAAATACTAAAATTAGTGTATATTAGTACATCGATTTAAGTTGCCTAATAGGTCATCTGAAAAAATGTGAAAACTGTTAAAAGTTCATTAATACTCTCAATGCCCTTGCCAAGGTTTCATACAACGAGTTCCCGAGTTACTTGGAAAATAGAACATTTCAGTCAGCTCAATGAAAGTTAATTTGACAAAGTAAAATATCACATTTACCATTGTGATAAAGGAGTGTGGGTTTTCAGAATAATAGAAAGGACACCTGACTGAACAAAAATGCCGAGTCCATTTAACGATGGGAAATAACAACACAAAAAAAAATTAATTTCAAAAAATGCTAAATCAGGATCAATCATTTTTATCGAAAAAATGGAAAGGGATAATTTGGTGCATGAACTCTTTGTCAAAACTAGTTACTAAATTAATTCTTATATTTTTTTAATTTTTTGTATTATTCTACTATTTATTTATTTTTGTTATTTTTTATTTATTTTTTTTAACTATTTATTTATTTTATTATATTTATTTATTTAATTGATCTTATCCCTGTATTTTCAATTGTTTCTCATCGCCATACCAACTCTGTTATCTTCCTTTTTCATGCTTTTAGGTATTATTCACGGTATTCCTTTTCATACCTGTTGTTTATTTTACCATCAATCAACCAGAACTGCTTGTCTTAATTTTAATTTTAATTTTATTTCTTCTGTTCGTCTCTACTTCATTACTTCCTGAACCGGGCGCGCGTGGCGGCACAGTCGGTTGCCGGGACGGTTTCCTGCCGTTGTGTTTCCGGCGTGCTTGGTCGCCTATTCTCTTTTCTCCTGAAGACGGATCATCCGAAAATTTGAGTTTGTAAGTGTGTCTCTTTCTCTGTGTGTTGCTTTTCTTCGTTTGTGAACTGATATATATATATATCAATGATCAAACCACAATAAGAAATGGGAAAATAAGACTAAGTTCTTTCAACCGTAACAAGCGGTCTCCGTCAGAGTCAAAAATTCAACAGATATATTTATTTATAATTCACAGAAGGGATTCTTGAGGATTTTGGTAATAAAAATTCAACTCCTGATTATATGCCGACGTTTCGCCGAAAGTTGTTTGGCATTTTCAAGGCTTGCTTTAAAAGAAACACTATTCAACCGTCCATGCTTTTATCCAGCAGCCTCTAAAACAAGCCTTGAAAATGCCAAAGAACTTTTGGCGAAACGTTGGCATATAATCAGGAGTTGAATTTTTATGACCACAATCCTCAAGAACTCCTTCTGTAAAATTAAAAAAACATTGGTCAAGAAGCTACATTAATATATATATAAAGATTTCACATAAACACGTGAAATAACAATCAATGATCAAAACACTATAAGAAATGTGAAAACAAGAGTAAGACTTTCAACCGTAACAAGCGGCCCTCGTCAGAGTCAAAAACCCAACTGAAACACTAGATGCAAAAAACATCTGGTGAGGGGTTGAGAAGAGTGGGAGGGAAGAGTGGTATTTTAAAATACCACTCGTTAAACCACTTTTAAAAGACCGCTTATTACGATTGAAAGATCTTAGTCTTGTTTTCCCATTTCTTATTGTAGTTTGATTATTGATATATATACTTAAAGGAAAATGAAAGAATTTTTAGTAATATTTGCATATTTGAAAAAGACCATCTTGGACAGAATGAAATTGTGAGAAATGGAGAGGTAATTGCATGGGTCAAGGCCAATCTGCTTTAGATGTTGTTTTGTTGTACGAAAACATTCTTGAAATGTTTTGTTGAGATTCCTCATTGACCGCGGCATCATCCCAGCTGGGATACTGTGAATATCATTTTGAATTCTCTGTTTTATCTCATCCAGAGTTCTTGGTCGAGTATTTAAATTTTACTCTATTTTTACTCTAGGAATTTTTAAATTTTACTCTAGGAATATCCCTACAAGAAAAAAATCACGTGTATCATCATCATGACAATTAAATAGGGTATTTCAGGTATCGTTATTGCGGATCGCTATGTGGAGAAGTTGCAATCCTTCTCCTGAATTGAAACATTTTTGGGACGTTCATGAAACTTGGTTTGAAGTGAATGGAGCGACATTTCACACCCCAATTCAATCATTGGAAGCCTTACAAGAGTTGTTCGGTAACCGTTTGATCTAAAGATTCGGTAACATGCACTGGACTTATAAATTGCCAGATTTGTCTGTACGAGATTTTTTTTTTCTTGTATGACTATCTCAAGAGTAAAGTGTAAAAGACGCACAAAAGAAATCTGGGTGAGTTAAAACAGAAAATTCAGTTTTATGATATTGGGGTGTTGCAGAAGTCAATGAGGCAGCAGTCAAATACAGCAGATCTCAAGAATGCATTCATACTGGAGGATTCCATTTAAACCATATAACTATAAAAAATAAAAATTTCATCGTTGTTAACTAAATAGCATGTTTTGAGGTTTCAATTACTATGAATAAAATATTTTTCATTGGACTGTTAAAAAGTTCCCTATTTTTGTATCAAATCTGTAAATATGCACTAAAAAAATTCCCGTATTTTTCGGGTCAGCATTTATACATCAAACAAAGCCCCTCTGAATCTATTTGTTTGTGTCCATAGTTTGATTCCATAAATCATTTTTTTTTTTAGAAAAAAATGCAGTGGGCTCCACTTAATTATTACTAAGTTTTATAATAAATTATTATAGTAATTTTAATTAGCATATTTGACAATAGTATGCCCCCCCCCCCTTTACTGCGCCACTATTAAAATAAGTATTTCGATGGCACTGATACTGTATATCATAAACAAAATTTGGCCTTATCAATATTAATCAATCACATTTATTAAGTTGTTTTCCCCTAAATAAAACCTACTATCGGAAAACACTTGAAATACTTCATATTTTGAAACAAGATATGAGATATTCGTTTTATCTAATGATTTGAAAAATGGTAGGTCAGTCACTCTTGTTTCATTGGAAATCTAAAATATATTTTGTCACTTTCGACCTTTCACTCCAAACTTGTAATTGTATATATATATATATATATAATATATATATATATAACAGATTCAATAATATATCAACCGTTGGATAGAATAGGTATATAATGTAATCGGGATTCGGTCAATTTTCCAGGATCAAAATCAAACTCTCAATGCCATTGAGAGTATATATATAGAGTATATATATATATACTATAGAGTATATACTATATACTCTATATACTATAGAGTATATATATATATAGAGTATATATATATATATATATATATATATATATATATATATATATATAAATCATGCACAAAAAGAAAGTTAGAAAACGATGCAAATACTCATTTTGATATTTCGACGAATTGTCGTCATCAGGAGAAGAAGTAACTACTCCTTCTGTCTTCTTGGTAATGAAATAACTCCTGGAATAAATCTAAAACGTTAGTTTATTTTTTTATTATTTTTTAATTCCGTTTTAAATTATTATTTATATCTATAATTTTTCTTTTTTTTCTATTATAAGGAAGTTTTGTTGTTTTTCCTTGTTCTATTCTTTCTATCTTATCAAATATAACGTTTCAAATTAACCTCTCATTGCCAACGTTTTGGTTTTTATTTAAAACCTTTTTCATAGGCAGAAGTATAAATTTTGAAACAGAAAAACTAAATATTACATTACAAGTTATTTTACAAAGAAACATGGTCTGTGGATTTCGACAACAACTGTAGTTTGAACGAACAAGTGACACTGAACTGAAAATGTTTCAAATTTTTAATTTTTCGATTTAGTTTTAGTTTGTGTGTGCAGTACACGTAGAACTTATAAACTTGTAGAACAAGGGTCCCCTTTATAACCCCGGGTAACACCCCCAGCGGCTGGCCTGATGAAAGACCAAAATGATACTTATTATTTATATTAAAATTTCCAAATATTTAGCAAGCATTCCTGTTAGTTCTTTTGTTGTTATTGTTTCTCTTTATTCTCTGTGACCATACGCATGTGGCAATATTGTTGGTCTCCAACCGTCTCTGAACCAGGGCACATGGTTTCCCTCACTTATATCTCAAGAAGACGGTTTGAACAGAAAATTAGAAACTCTAAGTGTGTGCTTATAATAGCTCTATGTTTCTTTATGTACATTGAACTATATATAATCGATAACAAAATTTCACATAAACACGTGAAATAACAATCAATGATCAAACCACAATATGAAATGAAAAAAAAAACAAAAAACTAAGATCTTTCAACCGTAACAAGCGGTCTTCATCAGAGTCAAAACCCAACCCTTCATATTGTGGTTTCTTATTTCTTATTGTGGTTTGATCATTGATTGTTATTTCACGTGTTTATGTGAAATCTTTATATATATATATAAAAAGATTTCACAGAAACACGTGAAACAACAATCAATGATCAAACCACAATAAGAAATGGGAAAACAAGACTAAGATCTTTCAACCGTAACAAGCGGTCTTCGTCAGAGTCAAAAACCCAACTGATATATATTCTTTATATTATATATATATATATATATATATATAATATATATATAATCAACTGTTCGATAGAATAGGTGTATTATGCCGGGATTCGCTCAATTTTATAGTTTCATAATTGTTTCATAATGCGTCAGAGACCAGTGTATATATTGAATAACAGAAAGTGATAAAACTAACTTGTCTCCGATATAATGATAAGAGCCGAGACCTGCTCTCAGTTCAGAATATCACAGTCTTTGCACAGGCTATAGATAAGGTTAGAATCATCATCTAGCGCATGTATGTACTTATGTTTCTACCACTTCACCTCTGACCTTAGCACCTTCATAAAAATAACTCCATTTGAAGCGAAAAACAAACAAAAGGTGCTTGACTGGTAAAACATGTTTGCATATACATCTTTTCTGTCAACCGTGCACCTAAATATTTAATTTTCCTATCATAGCATTATGGTTCGACACGCTGTCCACCTATGCATCTTTTTTGTCCTATCATTCGCAGTACTATTTTAGTCTTACAAGTTACATTGTAAGGCCTGTCATTCAGTTGGCAAATAGTCCACAAAACATTTTTTTGGCCATCATGTATAATACCATTTTAGTATTATTAGTATAAAGGTCAAGTTTGCCACAGTGCCACATATACGAGACAATTTTTTTTTCGAAATCGTATCCAGTACTTTTTTTGGCAATTGTATGCATTATAACTCTAGTGCTACTTATACGGTGGTAAGTTCACTCATTAGTAAACAGTTCTCCTATACATTTTATTAGGGTATAACTATATTAGTAGTATAGTTAGTTAATAGTATTAACTCACGATTACCATCGTGAATAATACTATTTTAGCATTACAAGTAAGGTCGTATGGTCATTAATTGGGTATACAGTCTAGCAATACACCTATTTGCAATCGTATACAATACAATTTTAATTTAGTATTACAGTAATACTTTAGTAAGGTAAATTATTGTAAAAAGTTCATTTCTACCTTTTTTGGCCAGTATGTGTAATACTATTTTAGTATTACTAGTAGGGTTGTAAGGTCAATTATTCATCCATAAACAGTTTTGATTTGATTCATCAGTAACTTCTTTTGATTTAGTCATTCACTGTAGCTTTCCTGATGTACTGTAATAAAGCAGAAAAGGTTGGTGTATTCTAACACGGCACCCTTTCATCGTGTTACGAGAGACCAACATCATAGCCTCAAATAATCGTAATGGATTTAAGAAGAATCTCTCGATGTAGTAAACATATCCCTTGCAAGTCTTTTAAAAGACTGATGGTTACTTGATAAAAGAGATTACCAAGGATTACTGATAAAAATTAGAATTGAAGAAGGAAGAGTAACTGAGAATAGGGAGTTCAAAAAATAGTTAGGAAGGATTTAAATGATAATTTAGCGCTGCGTATAATGTAAATTGTGCAAACAGATGCACAATGATTCATTGAATATCATTAAATAAATTGTATGGGAGAAATCTTTGAAACACAATCAGTAGGATGTTTTGGATTGTCCTCATACTGATGTAACTTGAAGGAAAAAAACTATATGTTTGTTATGTATTTTTACATCAGTGGTTGAGACGGATAAGAGAAGATATTCTCATCCTGATCAAACCTGAGAAAGTACACTACATGTTTGAAACGGATTCTAAAATCATCTATCGAGAAAGATAAGAGTGGACATCCTCATACTGATATAATATGGGGAAGAATATTTGTTTAAAACGCGTACTTGCATCAGTTGTCGAGAAGGGTGAGAGAAAAAACAACGCAGTTTACTGATTGCAGAAGTTTTGTGTGAGAATAAATATTTCTGTACTATTATTTCGAAAGGTGCTTTATACTTTTATAATAATAATAAGGCATTAAGTTTGATAGTGGCAATATTAAATGTTGTAAATGAATGTTTAAAATTTTGAATTAATTTTTTTTGGGAAATAGAATATTTTAAAGCAAGCGAATTTTTTTATGGCACTATAAAATGAAAAGGACGGTTTTATGATAATGTTGATAAAACTATTTAATTATATTTAAATAAATTAAAATTTAGATAAGTAAAATAATATTTTTTTTTGTATTAATGATATTTAACGATGAAAGTACGAACAAGTGAAATAATTGTGTATAAGATAAGAGAAGCCTACGTAATCAGTTGGCACTTTGCGCTGTCAGTCTACTCATAACTACGGGAGTAGTTGGCACTGAGAAACCTTTTTGCCTCAGTAGATCGTACGAGCTTCAACAGCGCATGTCTATTATTTCTTAATAGTCAACTGAAAACAACAGATACCCAATCACTAATGAGTTGACCTATCTCTTTAGATTAATATTAAGTCCTCAAGAGTGTTTATGGTTTACGACAAACCTGAAATGGAGTGTATAGCATCAGTTATTGACTATGGACTACCTTATCGCATGAAGAAATTTAATGTCTACGATCTACCCTTAGACCGAAAACACAGTCCACCAAATTCAGAAACTGTTCAAACTAAACCATTTCCAACGAAATGTAAGTACCATTTGATTTTTGTTTCAATGCTGTAATAAAACTAGAATAATTTAAATTAAAATCTTTACAATCATTAGCGTTGACTGTATATTTTTAAAATTGTTCATTCTATTAAGAAAATAACTGAAATATTCGAAAGACATTTTCTATTTATTTTCTTTTGGAGATATATTCCTTGTTTTGTATTCTTTTTATAGTGCAACCTAGTTCAAGGTCAATTATTCTACTTTAGCCGTTTGGTTTATTTCTGTACATTATTATATTACGCATTTATCGTTTACACTAAACAATTCAATTTGTGTATACCTTAAATTAAAAGTAGTTAATTCAAAGCCATTGTATATTTATGAAAAATGTCATTTTAAGGTGTTCTATTTATTGGAATTGGCGATATTGTTTTTTCCTGTTCATGTTCAGTAATTTGGGCTTTCCCAATATTTGTACTGAAAATCTAGGCAAACCAAAAAATAAAAAAAATTAAAGTCACATTTTCAAATCCTTTAACATTAATGATACTTAAGTTAAATGCATTATTTTTGAAATGAGATAAGCTTTATCGTGAGTGCGTCACGTTGGAAACAGCTGTTCTCGCCTCTTATTCGTTATCAGTAAATGTTATTGTGAATTATATAGTTTTTGGTTGCCTAATCTTTAATATAGTTCTTACCATTTTTTGTGTTATCAAAGTTTTGATCATTTTGTTTTGTTAAAATTCAATATGGCAAGCAGAAAAAATTCTTTTCAACATCAAATTTACGTGAAAATGGGTAAACTCATTTAGTTAATTTAAAGTTTAATGTTCTTTTTTAAATATTTGAAATGTTCATTTCCAAATTTATTAACAATTTACTATTACTTTCTCAGGGGAAAGATCAAATTATGTTAACAGTCCTCATGTAATTGCCATGGTTGGTCTTCCAGCACGAGGAAAAACTTATATTGCTAAAAAATTGTCTAGATATCTTAACTGGATTGGTATAACTACGAAAGGTATTCTTCCCTACTCAAATTCTCTTTGTGATTTCTTAGTTTATAGTTTCTTATCACTATAATTTTTTTTTCCTTTTTACAGTTTTTAATTTAGGAGAATATAGGAGACATGCTACCTTAGCCTATCAGAATCATGAGTTTTTTATGTCTGAAAATAGAGAAGCCATGGCTATTAGAACACAATGTGCCATAGATGCCCTACGAGATGCAACAAATTGGCTACAATCTGGAGGAGAAGTTGCTGTAAATATTTAAAAATTTATAAAACTTAATATTTTAAGTGTAATTGAAACTCTATCAGATGTACCTACTATGATTTTAAGAAAATTAGTACTTGTTTAAACACCAGTTATATGCTTTCCTTACCTAATTAACCATAAAACCAATAATATGTATGTCCGTTCGTTTAGCTATTAATTTTATTCGTACCCATATAATACTTGTTTTCTTCATTTTAAAGGTATTTGATGCCACAAACTCAACAAGAGAGAGGCGATCTTTTATTTATGATGTTATAGTCAAGAAGCTTGGTTACAACCTTTTTTTTGTGGAATCTGTTTGTGATGATCCAAAAATTGTGGAACAAAATGTTATGGTAAGTCTATCAAAGTTTTTGATATTAACTTTATATAGAATTAGTTACATTCAGGGTTATAAGTTTTTACTTATGAGTGATTAGTTACCTTAACTGTTTGAACAAAGAAAGTACAAATCTATTTTTCGCCAAACTTGAAATTTTTTTCTGCATTTGTCCTTAACCAAGAAGGTTTCTATAATTATAAAGAACGGAATTTTTGTAGATATATATTACAGTTGTAGTTAAATTTATTTTATGAATATTTTTGAAATTTGTTTATTTATTTGTTTAATTCCCATATTTGGTTATTATTTGTGTAAATCACACGTGGCATATTTAATAAAAAAAAAAATTTTGTTTTGACTATTCTCATTTTATGATTGTGTGATTTTATTAAATTGAATAAACCTTTTATGAATTGTAATCGCTGTCACTGGCATTTATTTATTATTTTTAAATAATCAAAAATTAGGTTACAGCGAGTACAAAACAGATAATTTTTTTTTAATAGTTTTGTTCATATCCAAATTTTATCCAACTTATCCAAAACTTGTCGCAACTAATGTCATCATGAGGTCACCATGCAGAAATATCTTCCCTTGCACTAGCCATCCATAAATAGAAGCATTAACAATCTGCAGTACTAACAACAGTGTAACTTAAAACTCTACAAAACCCATAATTCGAAGGGGTGGTCCCACTGTGAAGAAGTTGGAGTCCAGTATGAATACATATTAATCAAGAGGGTCTGTGCAACCTCTACTCCTATTGGCATGAAGACAAAGACTACTTTACCTTGAAGACTAACAAGAGATTCAAGAAAAGTAAAATTAATATCAGCAGTATACAATAGAGATAGCCAACACCCAACCACCATAAACAACAGAAAGGGTAAGGAGAAATCAGGAGGTTCATGTTTTCTGCCTATATCCTTATCTCAAAGAGGGACTGTGCAACCTTTATACCTATTAGGGGAATAACAGAGGCTTCATTGGGTAGCGAGTGACTGAGACCTTCAACAGCCGCATGCTTGGACTCATCTAGGCCTACAAAATTACTATTGGTCACGAATAAACGGTTCCACGAACTAAATAGGAATATACACTTGTATAAGTATATATATATAACAAGATTTCACTTAAACACGTGAAATAACAATCAATGATCAAACCACAATATGAAATGGGGAAAAAAGACTAAGGTCTTTTAACCGTAAAAAGCTATCTTCTTCAGAGTCAAAAACCCAACTGATCTTTCAACCATCAGTTGGGTTTTTGACTGACGAAGACCGTTTGTTACGGTTGAAAGATCTTAGTCTTTTTTCCCATTTCATATTGTGGTTTTGATCACTTATATAAGTATATATATATATATATATATATAACAAGATTTCACATGAACACGTGAAATAACAATCAATGATCAAACCACAATATGAAATGGGGAAAAATGACTAAGGCCATTATGTATATATATATATATATATATCACTAACGTTCATCGGGACTCGGTCAGTTCATCAGGTTCAAATTAAACTCTCATTTCCAACGTTTCGGTTTTTATTTAAAACCTTTTTCATAGGCAGAAGTATACATTTTGAAACAGAAAAAAATAAGTATTACATTACAAATTATTTTACAAAGAAAAATAGTCTGTGGATTTCAAAAACTGTCTAAAAAGGTTTTAAATAATAACCGAAACATTGGCAATGAGAGTTTAATTTGAACCTGAAAAACTGACCTAGTCTCGATAAACTTTAGTTTTGTTTCTATTCCATGGTCGATACTTTTATCAATATTTATATATATATATATATAATTTTTTAATCAATCTAGCTATTTATTCAAAGGATTTTTACAAATATTTAGCAAATTTACTAAATACATATATATATTATGTAATCGATAAAAAGATTTCACATAAACACGTGAAACAACAATCCATGATTAAACCACAATAAGAATGGGAAAGCAAGACTAAGATCTTTCAACCGTAACAAGCGGTCTTCGTCAGGGTCAAAAACCCAACTGAACACTAGATGCAGAAAACATCTGGTGAGGAGTTGAGAACCTTCTCAACTCCTCACCAGATGTTTTCTGCATCTAGTGTTCAGTTGGGTTTTTGACTCTGACGAAGACCGCTTGTTACGGTTGAAAGATCTTAGTCTTGCTTTCCCATTCTTATTGTGGTTTAATCATTGATATATTATGTAATGGGTAAACCCAATCAGTTGGGTTTTTGACTCTGACGAAGACCGCTTGTTACGGTTGAAAGATCTTAGTCTTGTTTTCCCATTTCTTATTGTGGTTTGATCATTGATTGTTATTTCACGTGTTTATGTGAAATCTTTTTATATATATATTATGTATATATGTTTGTAAATGTTGGTAGCAGTCCTTCCTATAAACATAAATTTTTAAAATAACTATGATTTGAAGCAACTTGCCTGTTGTTAAGTTTCTGTGTCTTCCTGAAGTTATTTAGTTTAGTGGAACAAGAAACTTAAGAAGCAAGTTATATTTATTATATATATATATATATATATTTAAAGTAAAGAATGCTAATCTTTAACAGTGAGAGAAAGTTGAGCAGAGGGGGTTTTGAATGGTGGCAGCTATTTCAAGTGTACTTGATGATATTATATAATAAAATTAGATTTATCTGTCGTACGTTTATTACTGCAACTTGTTTGCAGTAAGTGAATTATATCAAACTGTATTTTTATCATAATTTTAACGGTCCTTGCATTTTGTCTTATTCGTAAAGATAATCTTCAGCAGAAGAAATTGTTTAGTAAACGTTTACATGTCCTGTGTTCTCTTTTGACAGTATTACTGTTTATAGACAATTTTATTCTCTTAATAACTGTCAATTTTTGTTCTTTTTTTATACGTTGTACAGAACTTTTTCCATATTTAATATTTAGACAGTCAGTTATTAAGACTTAAGATGTTTTAAATGACTTACTGTTAAATATTTTCTTTGATATCAGCGACTTTTTCTGGTACTAAAACTCTTTTAGGCCTCTTAACACATCCTGGTTTCCTAGTAGCACATTCTGATTCTCGAATCTTTATAAGTCTTTCTTCATCAGGTCTTGCCATAGGATTAACGTTTTAACTAATCTTCCTGCTATACATCTGTTTTCATGATAACATGCTTTAATCATTCTACGCTCTTCCTCTGAAAACCAAGATGGGAGACTAACAGTTTGTAATAATACGAGGCTTATTCTGAAATTATGATTCGATTTCTTATAAATATTAAATTGAAACATTTTTTTTTCTTTTCAAATTAGTTTCCATTTTCCTTAATTACTTGTGCAATCTGTTATAGTGTGGGATTTCAAAAAATATGTCTCCACACAATAGAGTTCAACATCAAAAATAACAATGCGTTTCGAGCACTTCTTCAGGTTTACATCTAAAAAAAAAAATCTGAGCTTTAAGAACATAAGAATTTGTTCATTTTTATTTTGTCATGTTTTATTAAGGTTCAGGATTAATTCAGTGAATTTTTATACTAATTCTAATAGTGCAATTTAACGTTCATATATTGTTCAGTATGTTGTCATGTTTTATTAAGGTTCAGGATTAATTCAGTCAATTTTTATACTAATTCTAATAGTGCAATTTAACGTTGATATATTGTTCAGTTCAGTATGTTGTCATGTTTTATTAAGGTTCAGGATTAATTCAGTCAATTTTTACACTAATTCCTTAGTTAAAAACTTTAGTAGTGCAATTTAACGTTGATATATTGTTCAGTTCAGTATGTTGTCATGTTTTATTAATGTTCAGGATTAATTCAGTGAATTTTTATACTAATTCCTTTGTTAAAAACGTTAATAGTGAAATTTAACGTTCTTAAATTGTATTCAATTTCAAATAATTCACTCTGGTGTTCCTAAAGCTTGTAGAACTGTATTTGTTTAGATGTAAACCTTAAAAAGAACTCTAAGTCTTTGAAACGCATTATTGGTTTTATATTAAACTTTTTTATGTGGAGACGTAATGTTTGAAATTCCCCAAGTGTTTCCATTTTTGTTTAAACATTGCAAAAATGTTTTTATCTATGCTGAAGTCGTAGAAGGTTGCAGCTTGTCAAAACATTAGTTTTGAGGTATTTTCCACCTCGTCAGCTGTGGGGAATACTTGCGTAAAGCAGATTCTTTTAGATAACTTGGCAAGTAAATCAATTGCCGCCAAGTCTCGAGTGGACAGGTGTTGATAAATTTGTTCCTATCGAAAAAATCAAATCTGATTTTAGGTTTGAAGGACAGAACGTGGGATCTGGAATTGTCTTGTAGCAACAATACTCCAAATTTCAGAAGGTCACATCACTTATTCTGTATTGCACATTGAGGATTAGTCATGCAGGCGCTGTAAGCGTAATTCAATTTATTTGTTGTTCTTTGCTCCATAAACCCGATTAACTAGACTGCATGTCTATACGAAAACAAGGTTGCCATAACCTTGCATGTTCGGATTGTTTACATGACCTTGACTTTGACTACTGATGTATAACGACGCCATTACTATTAACTGTCATTTAGACAGTAGAGGGGTATGTAAGAAACTTACATCTCGCCCTATGTGATAATTTTCTCTGAAAGTTGATCACTTTCCTTTTGATTTAAGCCCAAAAATCAGTAATAGAAACCATTTTTTTCGTTGTGTGTTCATCAATAAGTAACTTAATTTGTGAATTTTCAAATTTCCTGTGACAGTTTTGCGCAAAGTTGTTTTACTCACTTTCAGAATTTCTTTGATTAAGCTGAAATTGTGAATCACTGGTATTTATGAATCCAGAATAATATTTTTATTGTATGGTTCATATTTTCTGTGATCCCTGATAGTCGACCTGATCGGGGTTCTTTATGGACATTTTTCCGTCTGTCGTTAAAAACTCCTACTCACGTACATTACTGGACTCATTACATTGTAGTCCTAGGCTTCACTTATGTGTTGATAAAAATTCCACTGAGGGAACATATCTCAAAAACAGAATCACTGAACTTATTTCACTGTCGGTGACTGTTCAGTTGTTTTAAACATGTTGAACTGACACTGTAAACAGCACATAACAATAATACCAATGCAAATGGCGTCGTTAAACTCCCAAGACATGCCGAAAGTGCTGTTATGCTCATTTCAATATTCGCGTTAGCTACGGCTATTCGGACCTTACTTGTTGAACAATACTCGTAAAGCAAGACTAAAACATGTCCAATCTTGCATAAGCAAGTGTTAACATATTGGTTCGATACTAGTTTTTTTTACCTATGTTCTTATTTTTGTGAATTGTGAGAAAACGGTAGTATATATGTACATAAATAAAAAAAGGTTTTGTCTGTACATTGCTTGGAATTGACTCATTTCAAGTTATCTTTATGTTTCATACATTAGAGAAACCGAATCCACCTTTGGAAAATTTCTGTCTGTCTCTTCATCCGACAAATTTTGTTACAAGTAAACTCAGCCGTCATAAGGCATAGGAAGATAAAACTTTGAAAGTAGGTTTCCGTATGTCTAACTTAAAATCTAAGCTTTGAATGGATTGAAAATTCAACATAGAAGCAAAGTTGTAGACTTTTAAGTTGTCTTTGGCTAACTTCGGAGACATGTTTATTTTAAAAATGTACGTGTATAGCAAGTAGGTATTGTTAGTTGGTTTCAATTTCATTTGCATTTAGCTCCCAGCGAGAGAAAGTTGATAAGCTGTTTCTCGAAGTTCAAGATCTGCCATCTATTCAGAATAACCGGCTTTGTAAACAAGCAATTCTCACTCCTACAAATGAAAATTTGTAGGCAGGAAAGATCAATAAACAAGTTCTTGAACTATATAAGCTGAAGAGAGAACTTACAAGTCAGTAAATAGAGTGATTAGTGATGAGGAAGCAGTTCATTATCCAATTGAATTTCTTGACTCCTTGACTGCTCATGACTTAAAACTTAAAAGTAGAGGCACCAATCATGCTGTTACGAAACTTGAGTGTCCCAAAAATGTGCAACGAGACATTACTCCGAATTCGTGCTTTGCACGGATACGTCATAGAGGCTGATAGTCTGATACGTCATGCACTTGAAGGACAGACAGTTAATATGGTGTATTCAGAGGCACTTACTTAACACTGTGCTAATAAATAATTTTTTCCTATTCTATAATTTTTCTAATAATATTTTGAAATACCACGTATCATCGATGAAGTTTTGTAAAATACCCGTCAAAGACTGATATGTCTGTTAGTTGAATATATTTAAATTTTGTTTTCTGCATTCAAATAAGGAGGTTTCAAGATATATTTTATATTTACTTTTTTATAAACGGAAAAGGGGTTATTGATATCTTAATTTTTTAAAAAGGTGTCATATTTTGTGAACTACGCGATATATATATAAATATATATAACTAAACAGGATAAATCGGGTTGCGGTTAGTTTCTTTCACTTCCAATTAAACTCATTTCCGACGTTTCGATTTTATTCAAAATCTTTTTCAAAGGCAATGGAAGCTTCCATATTGGTTTAGTAATGTATTTTGTAATAGTTTGTTCATTTTCAAATATTCCTACTTTTACCTTTGAAAAAGATTTTGAATGAAATCGAAACGTCGGCAATGAGAGTTTAATTGGAAGTGGAAGAAACTGACTGCATCCCGATTTATCCTTTTTATGTTATATATTTGTCCCACGGTCAACAATTCATAGCTGTTTTGTATATATGTATTGTTTGTAAGTGTGTCTCTTTCTCTGTGTGTTGCTTTTCTTAATTTTTGAATTGATATATATATATATATATATATATATATATATATATATATATATACAGTCGTTATCAGCCTTTGGAGCGATTCACTTCTTTTCCTGAAGACGAGGACATCGAAATATAGTAGTGAGTTCAGTGGTTTCCTTTCTATGTGTTCTTTTTTAAATTCTAGTATATATATATATATGTAATTTCCTTTTTAAGCTTATTCCCTCATTTAGTAGATTGACACAAGACAATTGCTAAAACATCAGGTTTAATTAAAAGATAGTATACATTATAAATCATAACAAACTGTCCAACAGATAGAAATAATCTACTTACCTAAAACATCAGAATTGAATCTGTCAAGATTTCCATGAATTTAATACTTTAAGTCACCTGCACAGTAGTACCAACTTTATAGGTAAAACAAAACCAATGAATACGTCATTTTGTTTTACTTATATATATAAAAGGATTTCACGTAAACACGTGAAATAACAATCAATGATCAAACCACAAGTGAAATCGGAAAACAAGTCCAAGATCTTTCAACCGTAACAAGCGCTCTTCGTCAGAGTGGACGATATATAACAGATTCAATAATATATTGACCGTTTGATAGAATAGGTGTGATCTCTAATTGGGATTAGGTCAGTTTTCTAGGATAAAAATTTTCTAGTCTAGTCGAAGGTTTTGTCCGGTTAACAGTATTGTTCCTTTAAATAATGTAAATTTCATTTTCTTACTTAAAAAATTCTTACTTCTGTAAGTAATATTGTTTTATGTATATCTGAAATAGTTCTTCTTCTAATATTCATAAGTTATAACACTCCGTTTTCATATTGTGTATATGTTTAATGTTGATATGTGATTTCTTATTGTCCTTTGTTTGTAGGCCTATGAAAAAAGGTTTTAAATAAAACCGATACGTCGGCTGTGAGAGTTTGATTTTTTATCCTAGAAAATTGACCGAATCCCGATTAGGGAACACACCTAATATATATATATAGGTGTGTATATTATGTAATCGGAATTCGGTCAATTTTCTAGGTTCAAAATCAAACTTCCATTGCAGATGGTTTAGTTTTATTTTTAACCTTTTCCATAGTCATAAGTAAGGTTTTTGGATAAGAAAATGATATTTACATTATTTAAACTAATTAACAATCTTGACTGGACAAACTTACTAGACAGTCTAGTCATTATTTAAATAATGTGTATTAAACTAGTCCAGTTTGTTTGACTATATGCTCAATTAAAAATCTATCTAGCTGTTCATGAGCTATTTTTGATCAAATCACTTTCAACAGGTCCTTTTCAAGATATGAGGATAGAAAAATCGGTTCCTTGGCATCCTCTCTTTTTACTACATGATTCCTATTGATGTACTGAAATAGTTATTAGTTGCATTTCTGAATTTAATATTGAGACATTGATTTATATACAATTTGTGAAAGGTATCATAAAATAGAATCAAATGTATTATCTTAACTGGACACCGGCATTACATTTTCATTTAAAACCGTTTTCATAGGGATGAATACAAAGAAAATAAGTTACATTAAAATGATTTATTACAAACATATAAAAAGGCTGTCAAATTGTAACCTGTATAATATTATAAAAGTAGATATTCCTGACGAAAATTTAACATAGAGAAGTATGAAATTTCGCAATATAAAAACTATGAACCCATTACATAGACGTTTTTAAATATGAATAAAATTTGAATATGTTTTAAGAATGGAAAATTTAAACATAACTATCCAGTTTAAACAGGCATACAACATTTACATCTAACACTATGAAAAAAACAGTTTGAATGTAAGAATACAAAATTATACTAACAAATATAATTTGTGTAGTGTTAAACAACTGAATAAATGTTATTTATATTAAGTGTATCACTTCTATAGTAAAGAGATAACTGATCATTGTGTAATATAAATATTTATAGAGTTTTTCTTTACATATATTGTTACTTAGCTATAATTTATATTTCATTGAAACCAAAATTATGGAACTGATTAATACTTTTTTATTGCCAGTGACATTAATCTCATTGGATATGAGTGCTGATAAATTCTTTCTTTTAAGAAATATCTTGTGATTATATATATATATATATATATATCCAATGATCAAACCACAATATGAAATGAGAAAAAAAGACCAACTGACTGACGAAGACAACTTGTTATGGTTGAAAGATCTTAGTCTTTTTATCTCATTTCATATTGTGGTTTGATCATTGATTGTTATTATTTCATGTGTTAATGTGAAATCTTGTTATTGTGTATATATATGTATATTTTTTTTAGGAAGTTAAAGTACATTCTCCTGATTATGAAAATATGGAAAAAGAAAAGGCTCTGGCGGATTTCCTGTTGAGAATTCATCATTACGAAGAAAAATATGAACCAATTAATGAATCAGAAGAAAATGGAGGATTGAGTTTTATTAAAATTTTCAATACAGGGGAGAAAGTGACGGTGCATAAACACAGAGGACATATAGAGTCAAGGGTTGTGTACTTCTTAATGAACATTCACATAACTCCTAGGTAAAATACATGTTCTAAACCATCCATCAATGTTATTCCTGATTATTTTTCTTTTTATATAAAATAGTTTTCAGTGTTGATAATTATTCGGCCTCTTATTGGTCAAAAGAATACATGTGCATCTCAACTGGGCCGAAATGGGGAGAAATAAAAGTTATAAACTAAAAGCTATACGAAACAAACTTTAATGTTAAGATTAAATCGCAAAGCAAAGTATTCTCTTAACTTTTGAGCAACCAAATATCTAAACAATATCCAAACAATATTGTTATCACCAAGAAAAACTATCATTATGTACCTCCAAATGAAAAAAATTATGATCAAATAAATCGCCTATACATTGGGAATCATGGGATAAGTAAACATTTTCTTTTAAAGTGTAGATTTAAAATGATAGATTTTCTTTCAGAACGTTGATTTCAAATGGCATAGCAAATTCTCTGTAAGAGTTATTGGTGAAGATACTATTTAAAGAATTATATTTTTAGTATCAAATGCTAGTAATGGATTACCATTCATATAAATTTAAATTATGGTAATTGGGAAAAGTAATGCATGAACGAGTGAAAATGCTAAACGTAAAAATGTTTTGAATCAACAGTCAGCCTTAAATAAAAATTCTTATGCTGTAGAACATAAAAAAGGAGAAACGTATTACATTAAATTATATTATATATTGATGTAATACGTTACGTTGATATAATAATAATATATACATTATATTAAATTAAAAAAAAAATAGATGGTGAATATCACTTAAGTTTCGGTAATTCTACTGAAAGTTATCCACGTCTATATACATCTAATGAACAAAATTTAATGAACTTGGAGCATTGTATCAAAGCATGTAAGCGTTGAAAATAAATTGATGTTTCGTATTTATTGGAAATGAAATTATCATTTTAATTTCAATTGATTCATTTATTTTTTAATTCTATTTTCCTTTGGGCAAACAGGTTGGAATTTGTGTCTGGCTCAAAATAATATTCAAAAGATACTCCCCAAATTAATGCTCGGTTATGAATTATAGTAATCAGGAAAAATAATTTAATTTTTAAAAAAAAGGATTGATTACTATTGCTTCAAGCGTTAATTCAAAATTATCTTTTAATGAGTATTTCCGTGGTAGGGGTTGCGGAAACCACTGGGGGCTGGAGGATCCTTTTTTTTTAAGATTTATAGAATTTAGATTAATACAGAGTGTCTCAAAAAAATGTACTCACTCTTAGAATGACGAGAAAACTTTTATATATGAACATAGAGTGAAATGAAATAGCTTCAAATACATGAGACAAATGTAATTGAAGAATCATGTTCGCAAAAGTTCACTTCAATGTTTGCAAACATGATTCTTCAATTACATTTGTCTCATGTATTCGATGCTATTTCATTTCACTCTATGTTCATAAATAAATGTTTTGTTGTCATTCTAAGAGTGAGTACATTTTTTTGAGACACCCTGTAGATATCGTTTGTAGATTAATCTACAAATTGTCCACAGAAAATATCAGATGCCTTTTTACAGGATCTTTACTTTCGGAGTAGGTGCGTCTCCCTCAGTAGCTGAACGTAAATCATCGCTTGTTTTGTTTCTATACCCAGAGTGATGTTTTTGAAGGTTTCAGTTTTATTATACTTGTTTTGGTGAACCTGCAGAATCCAACTGGATGGTTTGAATTCCGCCGATTCATTGCTCCTCATTTTGGTCCATTCTTCTTTGATCGACCTACAATCTTCTTCAATGATTGTAATTTACATTCACTTGTAAATATTCCGAAAGTATTGCATCAAAACGGGCTTCGTCATAGTTGCTGTTCTTTCTATTTGTTGAGTCGGTTTAACATTAACTTAATATTTTATTTCAATTTTGGTTTGTCGTATATCCATACAACGTATCATATCAGCCTCGTACATACTGAATAGTTGATAAACTGAGGTTATATGTGATTAGCTTATAAATTGTATAACAAAGTACAGACTAAATTCAGAGAGTATATCGCCACTCAGGTCGCATACCAAAGTAGACCTATAATCATACTATACTTACATTTTAATTTTTTAAGATATGGGTTACAAACAAAATGGCATAGCCAATTCTCTATAAGAGTTATTGGTGAAGGTACTATTTAAAGAATTATATTTTTAGTATCAAATGCTAGTAATGGATTACCATTCATATAAATTTCCATCCACATCATTAAAAATGTACAATCAAATGTAATAATCATTTATAATGTTGCAGTTAATTTTTATAATCTGTGTAAATAACAAAAACAAATGGACAAAAAATATAATTTACCTAAAATGTATTTCACCCATTGATATCCCATCAAATGATAACGGATTTCTTCTACTGGATTTTGCAATTTCATTAATAAAGTTGTTTAATTAATTTTTTTGGTTATATTTTCATGTTTAATTATGATTAGCAATTTTATTTGCAATAGATTTAAATGAATACAAATGTTTCTTGTTCCTTTTCGATTATTGAATCACAGTCATTCAGCAGCGTCATGCCTTCAAAGCGTTCACCAAATGCTCTAAACTCTAAAGAATCATCATAAGCAGAATCTAGTAGACTCACATTATAATAAATGAATTAAATTTATTGTCAATCATATCTGTCAGTGGTCTTACTTAAGAGGAAAGTTCCCTGAAGACATTCAAATAATTAAGGTAAAATGGATAAACCAACAAAAGTCTCCACACAAATGAAGTTTTATTCAACGCGTTTCGAACACTTTGTGTTCATCATCAGGAAGACACCAAGGATGTGGTACTGACGGGTTGGTCAAGTGAAAACTACTAGTAGGAAACTAGTAGGAACTAGTAGGAGTTTCCTACTAGTTGTTTTCACTTGACCAACCCGTCAGTACCACATCCTTGGTGTCTTCCTGATGATGAACACAACGTGTTCGAAACGCGTTGAATAAAACTTCATTTGTGTGGAGACTTTTGTTGGTTTATCCATTTTACCTCAGAATGAGTAAATACCACACAATTACGGATTGCACAACTAATGATTTCAAATAATTGAGTTAAAAAGTAGCCGTATTATAATAAATCATAATTGACTACAATGTTTTAGAATTTCGGTTAATCAATTTTTCGAATAATAGTAGTAGACATTAATATTTATAATTGTTTCCAGATTTTCTCTAAAATCATTCACTATTACAATATTTTAATCTGAATGGTTTGCCTTATTTTTCATATCACTCAATGTGTATAACTTTCATAGATTTAACAGTGGACAGGGTATAAAAAATCATTCAGTTCAAAACGTAATTTGTGTAATAGTATCCTTATACACAGGAAGAACGACCCAAGGTTAAAGTGATTTACAAAATTACCTCTACGTAAACATTGTTTAAATTATACTCGTCGACACATTTTTTGGTGCCCAAGGTTTCTAAGCTGATTTAGATTAATTTAAGGGTGCTGATTCTGAAAATCATACTAATTTTTTCTCATTAGGTCAAGTTATTGAGATGTTTGCTATATCAATCCTTTTTAACTTTAAAATTAGGTGTATTGCTAAATACATTCTAGCGTCATAACAAGAATTGTAGGTTGTTATTGTAACCAATGTTAAATGACTATGACATCACAATCCTTTTAGCTTTTACTTGCGTTGCAGATTTTTGGAGTTAAAATTAAGCTTGGCTACATCCTCTCCTAGGGGACATTCCTTAAACAAACCAAATGTGTTTTACTATATTTGCGGAGTATTATTTTTTAATACCGTATTTTTAATATCGTATACTCGTATTTTAAACAATTTCTTAGTTCAATTATATTATTGTAGGGTAAAATAATGAAATGGTCTCCACATATAAAACTTTTAATGATATAAAAATATAAATGTTTATATCATTAAAAGTTTTATATGTGGAGACCATTTCATTAGATTTTTACCCTACAATGAGTAAATACCACATAATAACTGATTGCACTACATTAGAATCAATTATATCAGTTGATGATAATGAATTATAGAATTCACTAATGAATGAAAAATGTGAATTATAGTATATCACTAATAAATGATATTCTATATACAAATGTATTACATACGTATTTATATATAAAAAGATTTCACATAAACACGTGAAATAACAATCAATGATCAAACCACAATAAAAAAAAGGGAAAACAAGACTAAGATTACGGTTGTTTACCGTAACAGGCTTGTTTCGGTTGAAAGATCTTAGTCTTGTTTTCCCATTTTCTTATTGTGGTTTGATCATTGTATTTGTATATGTATTGCAAATATTTTCGTGTGATTAATGATTATGTGTCTTAAAGTTAAATAAAAATATTGTTTCTTCGATTTGCCTGTCTTTATTGTAATATTGCCTTCCGACAGAGAGGGGCATACCATAACAGAAAAAACTAGATTTCTGGAATCATCGCCTTTAAATTAGGTAAAAACATTGTAGATTAAAAAGCGAATGAAATGATCTTCATACATAAAAATGTAATGGTATAAATAACGCGTTTCGAACACATCTAAGATTGTACACATTATTACATTCAGGTTTCATTAAACACGATGAAGTACAATGGGAATACTCCATCGTATTTAATTAATTTTGGATATCTGAGAGACTGCTGCCTAAGTATACCAATAATATACTCCAGCATCTATATACATATATATATAGGAATCAGGAGACTGAATGTTATACAGTAATGCCCAAATGACATCCAATTTGATGTAGTGTTCTTCCTCAGGCATTAACTAAAAAATACAATGTCATCAGAGAGTTATCTATAATACAAATTATAAATATAGTACAAAATAAATTTATTTTATTTTTATTTTGTACTATATTTACTTTGAACTATAGATAACTCTCGTATTTTTTAGTTAATGCCTGAGGAAGAACACTACGTGTTCGAAACGCCTTGTTTATACCATTAAATTTTTATACGTGGAGGCTATTTCATTAACTTTTTACCCTACAATGAGTAAATACCACATAATAACTGATTTCACTACGTTAGAATTAGGTAAAAACGGTTAAAACATCTTAAGCACCGTGTAAAAAGTTTTTGTTGTGGGCCAGTGTTATATATAAATTATTTTTTCACCAAACCTTTAATCGGGAAATTTGTAAGGAAAAAAAGAAATCAAATTTACAAATTGGATGTCATTTGGGTATTACTGTATAACATTCAGTCTCCTGATTCCTATATATATATGTATATAGATGCTGGAGTATATTATTTTTATACTTAGGCAGCAGTCTCTCAGATGTACAAAATTAATTAAACACGATGGAGTATTCCCATTGTACACTGAGAATACTTCATCGTGTTTAATGAAACCTGAATGTAATGATGTGTACACTCTTAGATGATTATAACCCTAAATACGTGTCTATATAATATAGATGTTTTTGATTCTTTGATACTTATAGATATACAGTTGGTTTTATTGATATAAGTTCGACTGAGATTGATTTCTGACGAGAATTGTTTGTCTTTCAGAACAATATACCTGGCAAGACACGGAGAAAGTACAATGAACTTAGAAGGGAAAATTGGAGGCGATTCAGGGCTGAGTGAAAGAGGCCATTTATTTGCTGAACAGTTAGCCAAATACATCAAAGAACAGAGTCAGTAATACTTACTACAGGTTTTAGCATGTCAAATATTAATTTAATATTTTATTTAATTTTTGGTTTTCAATATGGTATGGAGGTCTCATACGATGGAACAAAAGGTATCAGATGGTCATACTGACTGGTTGAGAGTCCACTGTAGACTCCTGTGTGATTAGTTTATAATATCGTATACTCGTAATTTAAACAATTTCTTAGTTCAATTATATTAGTTGATTATAGAATTATAGAATTCACTAATGAATGAAAAATGTGAATTATAGAATATCACTAATAAATGAGTAAAGTCCCTCATAGAGCGTCTAATGCCTTTTATAAGAACCACTAAAATAGATTGTTTATATATTCAGTTTTATGATGTGGTGTTTTTACTGTAGATATCCCTGGACTTCGAGTGTGGTCAAGTTGGCTACAACGAGCTGTTGAAACTGCCTCCGTTATTGACGCTCCCCAGGAAAGGTGGAAAGCTTTAAATGAAATAGATGCTGGTATTTGTGAAGAAATGACATATGCTGAAATTAAGGAAAAATACCCAGCGGACTTTATTGCAAGAGATCATGCCAAGTTTACTTACAGGTACTCTGGTATTGTTATATATTGTATAAATATATGGCAAGTACCTATTACACTTATAGAACAACCCTAATAACCTTGAGGATTCAGCCATCCTCACATTAACGGCTTTAACTGGCATTTCTCTAGAACGAGCTATCCATTACCTTTTACACTTTTAGAGCTGCCTAAGACAAGTGGTCTTCGTTCCTTATTTTGGTTGAAAGACCTTAGTCACTTTTCTGATTTCTTACTGTGGGTTTTTTTCAAGTATTTTTAAGCTGATTTTTATTTCAAGTATTTACTGCGAAATCTTACGAATTTATTGCGAATAATATCAAACTATATCAGGCACAGTAGTGTCTACTAATAACTATTAAATGGTCGTAACTAATATTAAATATTTATATATATCAATGATCAAACCACAATAAGAAATGGGAAAACAAGACTAAGATCTTTCAACCATAACAAGCGGTCTTCGTCAGAGTCAAAAACCCAACTGAAACACTAGATGCAGAAAATATCTGGTGAGGGGTTGAGAAGAGTGGGAGGGAACTCTCTCAACCCCTCACCAGATGTTTTCTGCATCTAGTGTTTCAGTTGGGTTTTTGATTCTGACGAAGACCGCTTGTTACGGTTGAAAGATCTTAGTCTTGCTTTCCCATTTCTTATTGTGGTTTGTTCATTGATTGTTATTTCACGTGTTTATGTGAAATCTTTTTATGTGTATATATATATTAAATATCTATTTATATAAAGTTTGTGAGTTTGTTTGTTCACCCATTTCCGTGGAGATAGAGACCTGAAATTAAATATATATTATTTAATACCTGAATAATGTTAAATGAAAGAAAATTATTACTATATTCCCATATACAGTACTAAAAATGTATTATACATAAATGTAACAAATATATAATAAGCTACTACATTAGAGGTTAAAAAAGAATAATTTTACAAACAAACTTGAACGCAACTGTCAGATAAAATACGAATGTTCTATGGTAATATTAAAAGACACATTCCTTTCATTAATGATATTTTATGTTAGGTAAATAAATTGAATATTTCAAATTAAAAGTTTTGTTTGTTTTAAGTATATTTCATTGTGTACATAACTTGAATTGATGTTTTATTTATTTATATGATAAATAATTTTTTTTTCTTTTAAATGCTTTTTATTTTGCTAAATATATTTACTGTGTATATATCTTGAATCATGTTAACAATGCTATATCAATAGCTCATCAATAACAATGGCCATATAAGAATCTCTTTCCGTGCCTTAATAACAAGAAACAATTAAAATTATCCCTGTCAATCTTGTTCAGTGAATTTAGTTTAATACCTATTGTTATAATTTCTGAGTGACATAAAGGGTCACGGGTAGTCTAGTGTTACATATAACTGTAATTTTGGTTGAAAGATCTTAGTGACAAAGACCACTTGGCTTAGGTAGCTCAGTCATTTACTTATACATCTTTATTCTCCTTACAAACATACTATTCCTTAATTAGTACTTGTTTTTAAAACTTGGTTATTATTTCTTAGGCTACATATTAATTATATGTATATTTAATGTGTATACATATTTAATATTAGTTACGACCATTTAATAGCTATGTAGTAGACATTGTTGTGTCTAATATAGGTAGATATTATTGGTTATAAATTCGTCAGATTTCGCAGTAGATACTTGAAATAATAATCATCATCTAACCCACAGTGAGAAATCAGGAAAATGACTATGATCTTCCATCTAAAATTACAAGTTTGTATGATTATTCATATATTTGGTTAGCTTCACCATTAAGGGTTTAAAGTGGCATTTCTTCAGGACAGCTGGCGAGTAATTATTACAGTTTTGTAATAATGTAATGCCCTTGAGGATTCAATTATCCTCACTGCAAAGGGATTAAAGTTGTATTTCTCTGGAACCAGCTGGTCATTACCTATCACAGTTTTAAAACTACCGAATATCCTTGAGGATTCGGATATCTTCACCTTTATGGGTTGAAAGTCGTATTTCTTTGGGACCAGCTAGCAAGTATCTATTATAGTTTGAGAACTACTGTAATATCCTTGAGTATAAAGGTTATCCTCCCCATAAGGGCTTAACTGAGGACCAACTGGCGATGATTTTAGGGTCCGTCATATTATGTTGGATAGGCACTCTGATACCCAAGAGTCTGAAATATACCTCTGAAAATTAGGAGGTTATCGTATAGAGGGTAATAAAATTGTCACCAAGCTATTATCATCACTGTGAGAATTATTAGAATTGTTGTGGAATTGGCTATCATGGAGACGAATATTGCTCCATGCTTTTGTGTATGGCTTGTCATATGGTATTGGCCTCTTGGTGGTTGAGTAGGAAGGATTCACATAAGAGTACATCTTCCTTTAGAGAAAAGAACGCAGTCTAGGTGAGTAACAAACGTGGGTCGAGCACAGCTGCCTCCTTCATAAGTCGGTTTCTGGGGTTGGCTGACACCATTTGTTAGGTATCAGATTGGTTTAACAGATTAATGTGCTGCCCTTTAGTGCTGAAGGTTGATCTTCGAATGTCATATGTTCGAACGCCATGACCATTGATTGTTTATTTTAGATATAGAAAGTCGTACCCAGATTCAAGATTGCTGGAGAAAAATAAGAAAAGAGTAAATATGATTTTGCATAAAAATAAATACGTAAGGAATATATTTTAATGTTAATACTTAGTTTATTTATTATTGACTGTAATAGTTCAAAGTCTTTCTGTTTTAAAATTTCATTCTTTTTCTTTATGAAAAAAGTTTTGATAAAGCCAAAATGCCATTGAATGTTTGATTTGAGACTGGAGAACTGTTGAATTCCTGATTAATTTTAATTCTATCTACGTATGTCTCGCTTTCACACCTTATCAAGTCATATTTACAACTACTGATCTTGACTATTATTTAAAAGGTCAAGAATAATGTTTGAAGATTAAGTTTAGTTCTGACTAATAACTTTTCATCAAACAACTGAAATAGTTTAAATATTTTTTATTTAAATCTCTTCAACATAAAGAGGTTTGAAGATGGATGTTAATTACTGGTTGTTATGACAGGTACCCAAGAGGAGAGAGTTACGAGGACCTTGTGGCCAGACTAGAGCCCGTCATCATGGAGTTGGAGAGACAGGGCAACATTCTGGTCATCAGTCACCAGGCAGTGCTCCGGTGCTTGCTAGCCTATTTTCTCGACAATTCTCTTGGTGAGTTCTAATCTAAGTGTATATTATCATCCATTATTTGTTGTATTAGAAGAGGAACGCACGACTCATTTGTCAGTTGCAACCATTTTATCTATAGTAGAGACACATTAACGTTTTCAATGGATATAAAGAGTCTTCCATAACTCAGGTTTTTAAACTAGAAACCCATTCATTTTTTTCAGGCAATACAAATTTGTGAGCTTAATATTGATAACATATGATGTAGTGATAAAATTATGTAATAATAGTGTTTTTAAAACAAAAAAGAAAGAATTTCAAAAACAAATAAATATATTTGAATATTCAAGAAATTTACAAAAAAATCAAGAATTTTTTACGTATTTTATTAAAAAGCTAAAGCATACCTTCCATCACATAAATTGGTAGGTGAGCATTTATGATAGATCTCTTCTTATATGAGGTAGACACCTTGATTTTCAAGTCCTGGCTGCTATGTCCTTGCCGTGGCGCTGGCCAATGGAGAGGGGTGCCTTGTACAGAAAAGTAACTAGGTTAAGAGAAAGAGACTAGAATTATTACTTAATGGCTTAATTGCGTATAGGTTCGTTATACTACCCAAATAAATATTAAATATAATAGAATTATTACTTAATTCTTATGGGCTCGCTGTATCGCGAGCATTAACACCCGAACCATTAACCCGAGCACATTAACCACCCGAATGAACATTAAATGGTAAGTAGTATAGTACTACGCTTTTGAGCATTTCTTGTTGTGGTGACTAGTTTCAAATCGATAGTTGTGTAGATATGTTGAAGCAGGGTGGTTTCATAGTATTAAGAATCTTTTATTTTTCAACTGGTATAGATTAGTTTATCGAGGCTGTTCCAGCTAAATGACATTCAAGTTCTTTCAGCCCTAGATCCGGGGTAATGGTCTCATTAGTTGTCCTAAAACTACAAATTGTATGTTCTGTCAACCAATTTATTGTGCTTACCCTACACTAAGTGGCGTATTTGGCAGGTTAATTTGTATACATTTTTTCTTAGGCACTATGTTTTTTTGAGTTTATTTAAGGATCTCAGAAACAAAAAGGGCAAAGCGCTGAAATTGTTTTTTTTTTTTTTGAGTTTCTTCTTGGAAATCATTGTTGACTCTGATCCAATCTATTTAACATCGGAGTCATATTATAGGATAATCTCCCTTTTCACAGGTTTAAATAATGCTCAGACTCAAGTAAAGTAAATCAAGTTATATTAGTAGTTATCTAAATAAAAAAATATTTTATTAATTTAATTATTAATTAATTGTTCTCAGATCAAAAGATCCTTACTGTTCCAGTTAAATTAGTGTCAACCAGTGATGGTATTCACCAGGATCCAGCCAGTTCGCACCGGTTCTTATGGGTTCGGCGAACCGGTTGTTAAAATTACGTAAACCCCTATCCAGACCTGTATTAATTAGCCCACTATGAAACTCCACATGTGTCGCGTGACTCACGTAACGTGTACATGTATGACAACGTAATTTGCGCATGTATATAGCCTATATATGACTAAATAATTTAGTTTCCGGACTAATAATATTTTAAGCACCGGTTCGACGAACCGGTTCTAAAAAAATTTGAATCCCACCACTGGTGTCAACGTAGTCTAATCAAATAGCATTAAGTTTACAGATGTTTTGCCTTTGTGTCTTTCAGAGGAGCTTCCTTACCTGGAAGTGCCGCTTCACACCCTTATTAAACTGACTCCAGTGGCTTACGGATGTAAAGTGGAACATGTTTCATTCCCAGTTGATGCAGTTGATACTCATAGACCAAAACCCAAGGTAAGTCTTTCATAGTGTTCAACTATTTCATTTTGAATATTTTTCCTTTGGATAGGTGTTTGTTGGAAGGTGGGGGGGGGGGGGGGGTTGGCAACAACAAATTGTGAAGTACCCTGCATTAAACAGAAAGCACTACTAGTGTAGTAAGGTTGTTGGCTGTGGATGGTTAGCATGGAATGAAACTTAATGTAGATTGTGTAAGGTTGTGGTCTATAGCCAGAATATTGGATATCAGGTTAGCTCAGTGGCAACGTGCTCGTCTCTAAACTGTTAAGTCCGGGGTTCAATATCCACTCTGGTCATCGATTTATTGACGCTGGTGTAGATAAATCTGAGCACGTCGTCCCTAGGAGAGAACGTTAAACCGTTTGTTCCGAGTCTGTACGATGTCAGGTATTCGTTAAAGTTCTCTACTCTAAATTCACTTGAGATAGGCAAAATTTAGAACTCCCATTGTTGAATCATCTTTCTTGTGTGGTATCACAAAGGGACAATAATCGGCAATGTGTGTTCCCTTGTAGGACTGCCACTGCAACTAACCTAACCATAACCTGATTATTGGTGTCATATGATAGTTGAAGTCTAGGCTGCCGAAATGTTTTAATTAGTATTAAGATGATGCATTACGATGAAGTATTTGGTTTTCATCGTACCAAAATTCTCCATGAAAACGTAACAAATTTAATTAATTATGAATAAATATTAAATTTATAGAATTAATTTAATTTTAGGATGTATATGCATCTCATGTTTCTTCTTTTAGTTGAAATAAAAATGTCTAAATATTAATTTGTTTATAAAATTCTATCTTGAAAAGTATTAAATGTCGCTATCGTCCTACCAAACGAGTGAAATTAGAAGCAAACGTACCAATTTCGGTAGGAATGAATGTAATTTTTTTTTTTAATAAAACATATTAGTTCTTTAATATTTTTAGCTTTTTTTTATATAACATATATGAGCACCAAATGACGGTGAAGAGTTGATCACCATCAGGGTGTTTTCATAACAATTATAATAAAAAAATGTAAAATAAGAAATAAGAAAAAATCTTTTTGGACATTACAGAGTGTGGTTCAACCTTATTCAACTGTTTATTTCCTAAGTGAACACTAGATCTAATAGTATATTAGCACTGAGTGACTGAACGCAAGGGAAATCATAATTACAGTATCTTTGAATGCAATAAAATAATGTTAACCGCATGCTGTACAGTTTATTACTGTTAGGCTTTATGTGTGTTGTCCGCATCATGAGTGAACAGTTTAAAATTAATACTAAAACATATTCTCAGTTATAATTTATTGTTGTGAGGCCACAGTAACAGAATATAAACTTGTAATGAATGTTCAAAAAAATGATTCATACTGTTTTAAATTCTAATTAACCTTGGTATTCATAACTAGTTCAATCTGTTATAGTGTGGTATTTATTCATATTCGGGATTTCAAAACTTATATGTCCCCACAAAAAATTTTAATATGAAAACTCACAATGCGTTTCGAACACTTAGTGTTCTTCTTCAGGTTTACATCTAAAAAAATATACATATATGTGAGCTTTAAGAATATCAGACTGAATTATTTGAAATCGATTGCAATATATGAATGTTGAATTGTACTATTGAGGTTTTTTTAACAAAGGAATTAGTATGAAAAATAACTGAATTAAGACTGTATAGTACAATAGTACAAGTAACTACAATACTGCAATTCAGTATTCATACATTGTATTCAATTTCAAATAATTCACTCTTATGTTCTTACAGCTCACAGATATATATATATATATATATATATTATATGTAAACATGAAGAAGATCACTAAGTGTTCGAAACTCGTTGTTAGTTTTCATATTAAACTTTTTTTTTTTGTGGAGACGTAATTTTTGAAATCCCCAAATCTTAGTATTTATTAATATAGTTACGCTACTGATAAATAGTTGAAATGTAGAAGTATTTGAACAATTATTTGACCAACACATGTAATTTTCATATTTTTTCAAAAATAAAATCCACTCTTTAGTAGTGAGGTTACTTAATAATTAAATCAGTTTTTTAATAATGGTGTCCAGAATCAATGATAGGATACTAATATAAGTACACATGTTTACTGTGTCAAAAACCTCAATAATTTCTTATCTGTATTTATTTATTGTTGTATGCTTAGAAACATATTACTTACCTAATACTACCTACCTGTTAATGGATTAAGTAATTCTGGTTATATTTTGTGCTAAGTATTAAGTTCAAAGTACACAAAGAAATGATGTAAAATTTCGCGGCCATTATAATGAATGTAGTTTTACAGTCTACAGTTTAATAACATTTTAGCAAGTTGTAAATCTTTTTTCTACATTCATAGATACAAAGCTTTCACATAAGTGAGTTGGGTTTTTGACTCTGACGAAGACCGCTTGTTACGGTTGAAAGATCTTAGTCTTGTTTTCCCATTTCTTATTGTGGTTTGATCATTTATTCATAGATACATATAAACTTTAAATATAACTTTTACTCTGGCATTATACAAACAAATTTTGTAAATAATGCTATTTGCATACGTAACGTCCCACCAGTTACTTTTTGCAAGAAATTTTATTTCATTATTCATTTCTATATACCTACTTGTCAATTATTTTTTTCTTTTAACTTAAACGTTGTAGTTGTTTTAACAAATAAACATTTATCAGCTTTATAAAAGTTACATATTTTTATGTTCCTAATATGTATCATTTATTTCAGGTTGTTAAAAAGCAGTGACATCTATGTCTAGAAGATTTTCTTGTAAATTTAGTTTTTTTTTAAAGAAATATTCTATTTTTTTTCTATTATTCACAATTTATATGAGCTCCATATTTTTGTTGAGTTTGGTTTATGTTAAGTTGTGAAGTAGTTCTTTAGTTGTTACTTGTCTGTGATCTGTAGCAATACTAAGTATAGTTCACTTTAATATTTTCACTGCTGAGTTATCTCACTGCAGTGTTGCCTTCAAGATAGGTTGGGTAACCTGCTAGGAACTATATACTCATAGATTTAGCCAACATATCTATACAAGAATGGCACACTAAACTGTTTCTTGGGACATATAATGTATCACCTTACTACAGTGAAACTTTATCTTGGGAGAAATAATAAAATGCCTCTAAGTAATAAGTACATACAGAGAACGCGTTTTGAACATGTATGTCTTTAATACATGCGTATTGTTAGTGCCATAGAGGTTAGTAAATAAGATATTATTATTGACCGTCATACCTCGTCTATCGCTGGTGAAGTCTCAATTAGATACCTAAACTATTAGATAGGAATAGTTTAGCCAATTCGGCATGTATTGGCGCCATTGAGTTAAAATAGGTATTTGTATCCGTGATTTTGGAAAGTAAGGTCAGTCCCATTCCGAAACCGGTCGGGCGACTTCACCAGCGATAGACGAGGTATGACGGTTAATAATAATATCGTATATCTTCTAGTCATATATGAAAAGGACTAGAATTTTTGAACTGAAACTTTACTTAACGAATAAATTTCTTTCCCGAATTATTCTTATTATTTAAATTTTTAAGTAAGCATTTTTTTTACTATAAGATTTAAAGCAAAATACCATGAGTGCAACTAACATAAAACAATTAGAAGCACCCGTGTACTAATAAGTAGCGTATTGTAATCAGTGTAAGTAAGATTTATGCTGTATAGCACTACGTATAAATACTAAAGTATATGTTTAAAGCTATAACTTGAATAAAACTTATCATCAAGTTTACAATGCTACCAGGCAACCTCCTGCTAGAATTTTTTTTCCCATTAGTTCTTGTCTCCCAGCAGTTTAGCCTTAATTCGACTATACACCCACAAAACTCTCTTCTACATCCTAAATATCAGAGATGTAATCCGTTTAGCTAGCATCAACTATATATAATATTGATGTACAAAGAGTTTTGATATAAAAAAAACATAATAAACACGTAAATAACGTGCTATATGTTGTATAAATATATTATTCATTTTTGTTCTTTTAGAACAGTTATTCGTGTAAGCCTATTTCATAAAACTTGCTTGTCAAAAAAGCAATTAATATTTCATTGATTTAGAACATTTATAAGAATGTATTATTATAGGTTTTACTAAAGTTATTATTTCATGAAATGGAAATTTATTTTGTAAAAATTAACTCCGAAACGAAAGTTAAGTAATTAGTAAAGCGTGAGATTTATAAATACTTAACTTACTATTTAAAGAAAAAACAGAATAATCTTCGTTCAGTGTAATTATATTTTGGATTTGGTGGTAATAAGTTAATTTTTTTTTCCCTGAGTCCAATTAAATTGGTTTTGTAGATTAATCGGTCTATTTCAAAGCTGGTGCAGTCAGTTATTATATAGTATTTTCTCATTTTAGTGTTAAAAATTAATAAAGGAATCTCCAAATACAGATGTGTAATGAGTTGAACATCGCATTTTGAACCCAACAGTTGGCTCCTAGACTGCCCTGTTTAGATTTAAATCTGAAGAAGAGGAGTATGTATTCGAAAGGAATTGCTTAACTCCATTAAACATCTGTGTGTGGAGAATGTTTTATTAACTTATTCTATTATAATTTGTTTCTGTATTTATACGTGAGCAGGATATCTCAAAAACGAAAAGAATTATAATCATCGAATTCTATATTGAAGTTAACTATTAACTATGAGAGACAATAGTTAGTTCGTTACCAATTTTTAAACTTTTTAGGAGAAGTTTTATTAAAAGAATAAAAACAAAGAAATCAAATTTTTCGATATGTAAGAAATCCCTATGGATTTTGACTTTTTAGTTCGCCTTTAAATATATATATATATATATATATCTTATATATTTATATTTTTAGATATATATATAAACTCCAAAAATTATTCTTGACCTCTTCTATTCTATTCTATGTTTTGTTATTGAGGGCTAGGTCAAATAAAAGAAAATAAACTCCTTCCTGGGCCGACGATTCGATGTATTTGTACATTATCTTCAGGGCTAAAATTAGAATAAGAACTATAATACATTTACCAAAACAATCTACAACTCACTTAGAGAACTAACACAAATTTTTGATCAAAAATTACAAAAGGTTATTTTATAATCAGAGTTGTTGAGTACACATCTATTTCAACATTTACTAATTTCCTTTTGTCTGATACTTTGAAATAGATGTGTACTCAACAACTCTGATTATAAAATAACCTTTTGTTATGTATCTGTTGGTCTCAAAAATTTGTGTTAGTTCTCTATGTGAGTTGTAGATTGTTTTGGTAAATGTATTATAGTTCTTATTCTAATTTATCCCTGAAGATGATGTACAAATACATCGAAACGTCGGCATAGGAAGGAGCTTATTATCTTTTATTTGACCTAGCCCTCAATAACAAAACATAGAATATATATATATATATATATATTAATTTTCATATTTTCCACAAGTACATAACACATGAAACAGAATTATTAGCAACTTTAACACAAAGTTTATTTTGTAATCATTTTTGGTTTTATAGTTGAAAGTTTGATTCTCAAGTCAGACCAAGCATTAAGTCTACTTTGGTATTTAGTTTTTATGGCAGTATAAAAGGAAAAACCAGTTTTGCATAAGTAGTTAGTGGGTGGCTATGTGTGAACTGCTATTTTTACAATAGAAGGAAATTCGGGAATCAGATAGTTCCAAAAACTGACTTGTGTGATTCATCCTAAATATGAATGAAATTTTGGCCACCTCTACTTATGTGCTTAAGTATTATTCGGTTTAATGATTCATAAGAAACACAGAATAAATTCATACCCGCTAAATAAAAAAAATGTAGAAACATTTTTTCTGTAAATGCTTTTCGCGGAACGCCAAACAGTCCGTTAAGGAACCTCTGGGTTCCGCGGAACCCACTTTGGGAATCTCTGATCTAGGAAACCGCGTGATATTAACTCAGTCACCCTACCCTACCTGTGGCCAAAAACTACAAGTTTTTCGGGTTAATTTAAAATATTCCAAGTTTAATTAAATTAGCTCAAGTTTAATTTAAAATATAAAGTAATCCAAGTTTAATTTAATTTAATTCAAGTTTAATATCAAGTTTAATTTTATACCAAATAAGTATGGTTAATCCTCATTGCTCAAGCTTATTAATAGACCAAATATAATATAAAGTAATATCATTTAATAAAAAAATGTTTGTATAAATTACTTCCTTCACTCTTGTGATTATATGGTTTACTTACTTTGACTTCCACATTTTCATTTTTCCTTGGTGATTTTAAGAAACACTGAATATGCATGTATCCATGTTAATTTTTTAAATAGCATCAGTATATATATTACTTCATTATTTTTTAATTTGAAGCTTAAAATTAGCTGCAATATATAGCCAAACTACAAATTCAGCTAATCGATCAAGGGAGTGAAAGAAAAAAAAAATGAAAATATGGGAGTCAAAGTAAGTAAGACATTGTCATCCTAACAGTGAAAGAAGCAATTTATACAAAGTTTTTATTAAATTATTTTATATTTTATTTGGCATATTAGTAATCTGAGGAAATGTTGGATTAACTGTACTTATTTTAAATTAATTCGAAAAAGTTGCAGAGTTATTTGTAAACATGAATTAACAACTAGAACAAAGACACTCACACTGACACCATGAAACAGTTTTATTCAGTTTGCTCCAGTTTGAACAAGCAGTGTTGTCAAACTAAGAAATATATTTCATAATGAGTGTATGTTTCAACATTATTTACACAGATAATGTTGAAAACAATGAACTGAAGTGTTTCAGGACTCTACTTATTTAAGTTTGTTTCCAATAGACTTTAATGATACTGAAATTGTAGGCATGAATCGTGGTCAAAATGATAGCTAACGATTATTTCCGTGTACATCAGTGCACGTCGTAGTTATCAGTTCCGAACCAGAGACTCACTACTGCTAAATTATTTCCCTGTTGTTTTTGTTAAGGTCAGAAAGCATTGTTAAGAATGGGGAGGTCAGTCTGTAAAGGGAAGAGTTGTTTTCGTGGTCGTAAGGTCTTGCAGCTTTGTATTGTCTTAGGTACTGTAGAATTTACGAGTCATCAGGTCTTCATATTTAGCTTACGTAAAAAGTTATAGGGACTCGTGGGATCGGGAAAGGTTGGGAGTTGAATCATAGTTGGAAAAGCAACAGATTTTCTAGATATGAAAATTGAAAAATCTGGTTCAAACCGTCCCTCGGAAAAGCCGTCTGCTTTGATAATGCATGATGTGAGGTACTTGTTAAAGTTATCCTTATAACAAATCCAATAATATATCAACCGTTTGATAGATTAGGTGTATTATATAATCGGGATTCGGTCAATTTTCTAGGTTCAAAAATCAAACTCTCGTAGCCTACGTTTCGGTTTTATTTAAAACCTTTTATAGACAGAAGTAATAATTGTTTGATTAAGAAAATTAAATTTAGTTATCCTTTTATAGTAATAAAATTGAGTAAGTCAAAATTAACAGTGCGAAAATAACATCATCTTGTATAATGGAGAAAGCTCATTCATTCCATCCTTAGAACAGTACTTAAGTGAACTTTTTGTGTAGTCTTTGGAATTTATTATCGTTAGTTTATTAATTATTTTTAATAATATAATTATTATTAGATTCATTAATGATCATTATCTATAACATACTGAATTATTTGGCAGAAATATTAAAATGCGACGTAATGTTGGTTTCCTACCGACTAGAATTAAGCATATAATTTATAAATGTTTAATAATGTATTAGAGATCTTAATCTTTAATTAATTAAGAGATGAGTCTTAACTCATCTGTCTTTAATAATAGTACTCTGGTTTAAGTTTCTTTTACTGGTATAAACTTTAATTTAAAAAAAAGTGGGGGGTTTATAATGAACCATATGAAAATATGAAAATGATTGAGATTGTGTTATGCGAATGATCTGTACAAAACATTAGTAATACAAAAAAATAAATAATTATTTTAACATATAGTTAAGTCTTTCTAGGATTGGTTACAAAGATATCAGGGTTATTTTAATTGGTGTCTAGAAGAGTCTATGTCGAGTTTATTTGATTCCAGTAAACAGGAATCTGGTTGTGACACAGACACAGTTTCAACTGAAGAACAAGATTAAGTTACAGTATATACTTTCACAAAATTACTTAGATATCTTTCATGTAGAAATAATTTGATTAATATTTTGATAGACATTTTAGTGAACGGTGTAGGAGTTATCTGCGCTCGGAGAGGTTATAAAGCCCCCATCACCGTGACATTTGTTTCTTTAATTTTTAGATATAAAACATTTCCATATTTCAGTTTGTCTGGCCTATTATTTCAACAGCCTTTAGTATTTTTTTTATTTTTGTTTAATAGGTTGTGGAAAAATCTGCTTTTTAGATCCCTGGAAATTCATTTGCTCAGGGTATGTGGGGCTGGGGTCCCAACCCACAAAAAAACCACATCCTAATGCCTGGCAATACCCGACACGGAAACCGTTTTCACATTATTTCGTGCCGGTGCCGTTAGCACTCCTAAGCAGGAATCACCGCGTCGTCCCCATTCGTTCATCTAAGAATTATCGTTGTCCTTGACAATCACTCTCATTATTCTTATGACGGAGGACCGTCTCTACAAAAGCTCGTGACTTTTGTCCAGTTTTCCTGAAGCAGAGTGAATCCATCTTTTGGACTATGTCTTTGGGGTAACCTCACCCAGTGATGCAATTAATCCCTGGCGCAGCACTCCCCATTTAGCACAGGAGATGAAGGTATGCTCTGAGTCATCCTTTTCCCCCAAGCCACAGTGTCTACATTGAGGGCTATCAACTTTACCCATCCTATATAAATATTTTTCAAAATATCCATGGCCAGTCAGCATCTGGGTTTAGTAGAAACCGATCTCACCATGCATTCGGCCCAACTATTTAGGGAGGTCGTGGATGAGCCTTGCAGTCCACCTACTCTTTAGCTCTCGTTCCCATCTCTCTTTCCATTTCCTAAGGGTTTCCGTTCTAGCTACTCGTTTTGCCGCTTTTCGTTCTTCTATCACTTTTCCACCTATAAACTTTCCCTCCAGGGCCAGCAAGGTCGATGGGAATAATTCCTGAGATGACTAATATAGCTGGCTCGGATACAGTGTGGTAGGCACATGCTACTCCTAAGGTGCCAATCCTCTGTATTGCAGCAAACTACTAAAAACAACATATATACTTACGCAACATTACGTATTCCCTTTTACCTAAATTTAATTTTTAAAAAATCCCGGACAAAGGCTCTACGTTCACATACTTACTTAGTCGTTTCCTTGCCATCTTACTGTTCATGCTTAATTTTTATTTGCTCAATTTAAATTATGTATTTGTATAATAAGCATTGTGTAGTGTTTTTTTTGTTGAAATTTATTTATATTTTGATATGTAGATGATGACAAATTTGTTCCTCATCTGTTTGTCAGTTTTTTATTTATGGTGGTTTTAAAATAAAGTATTTCCTTGTTATTGCTGTTGTTTTGTTCGTGATTAAAACCCTTTTTGTGTTTTCATTAATAGCATTGCTTGTGCTTGCTGGCTTTGATTTTCAGCTTGATTTAATATTATGTAACTTATTTTCTTCGATATATTGTTTGACTGTGTGATATTGAAAAAAATTGATTATGTTGGACATCTCTTTAAAAGAAAAGAATCTGTCCTCCTGCCTTGAGTACTATGGTCCCTTAATATTTTATTAATAAATAAAATAATTATTTCATTAATTATCAATAAATTATTTATTATTTTTGAATAATTCTTAGAGTAAGTAATAATTTTTGTTTCATCCGTAGATGGCAATATATCAACGTCTGAACCATAGAAAAAAAATTATAAAGGGTGTAAGATATTTCGACTAGCTTGTCCTCATTAGAATCATAAAATTAATTGAAATACAATTGAACATATTTGAGGTAAGATGGATAAACAAACAAAAGTCTCCACACAAATGAAGTTTTATTCAACGCGTTTCGAACACTTTATCCCCACTCTTTCGCAGCGGACCTACTTCCTACTAGTTGTTTTCACTGGACCAACCCATCAGCACCACATCCTTGGGTACGTCTTGAATTCTTTTAATTGAATTTTATTATTTCACTCTAATTTTGTAACTGATTAGATATAATTTGTATTATAGTCTCTTCCTGATGATGAACACAAAGTGTTCGAAACGCGTTGAATAAAACTTCATTTGTGCGGAGACTTTTGTTTTTTTTATCCATTTTACCTCGCAATGAGTAAATACCACACAATTACGGATTGTACAACTAATGATTTGAAATACATATATATAGATTATATTACTTATATTATATTATATATATTACTTTCAGAGTAAATTATAGGTACATAGTAAATAGAAAAACACACTTACAGACACTATTTTTCGGTTTAATTGTCATCAGGAGAGTAGAGGTAGGGTCACCAAGCGACTTATGAGAAGAAAGAAACGGTCCAAACTGTACATCTATATATATCACTCAATGTTCCTGGCGTTTCACTCAATTGGGTTCCTGCCGTTCTGTTTCCGGCGTGCTTGGTCGCTCATTCTCTTTTCTCCTGAAGACGGATCATCCGAAAATTTGAGTTTTGTGAGTGTGCCTCTTTCTCTGTGTGTTGCTTTTCTTCGTTTTTGAGCTGATATATATATGTAAAAACTTTAACACACAGGAAAAAACACAGAAAGTCACTACAGAACTCACTTCGATATTTTGATATATTCGGTATGTATATATTTGCTTAACAGAAATACGATCCAAACTGGTACAATACGAGATCGAAATCGAAGAAGAGTAACACACAAGAGTTAAGAAACACACTTACAAATCAAATTTTCGGGCTATCCATCTTCAGGAGAAAAGAGAAATGGAGAGCAAGCACATTGTGGACGCAAGTAGTTGGGTTACTTGCCGTTGCATCGACAGCGTGCTTGATCTTCCTTTCTCTTTTCTCCTGAAGACGGATTGCCCGAAAATTTGAGTTTGTAAGTGTGTTTCTTTACTTTGTGTACTGCCTATCTTCAATTTTGAACTGATATATATATATATATATATATATATATATATATATATATATATATCATTAGATTTAAACTTACCAATAGTCCTGCCTGTACATATAGTCAAGAAATAGCACACACTCAAGCATCTGATATATGGCCTGTCTTAACACAGAAGGCCCTTCGCGGTAAGACCCTGTCGAAACTGTTCGATGCTAATTTATAAAAAAAAAATGCTATTACATTTTTAACAAAATGTTTTCATAGTTTTGAAATGAAATGTTTGCATAGAATTTTAAATTCTTTTAATTTGACTTTTGTAAGAAACATGTGTTGTGAGATTAAATATTTTATAAATTCATTATTACATTAGTTGAAATTTTGTTTTCAAATAAACCAGTTGATCAGTCCATTTTTATTTATGCATTTATATCAGTATTATGCATATTTTATGCTTCTGTTGTTTTTTTTTTTTGACAAATGTAAGTTTGGGTTTTGGAAACAAAAATTTCATTTTAATTAAGGTGAAAGGTAATCAACATTACTAAGTTGATAGTACACCTAGAGGCATAAATTTTTGCTTACTGAAGTTATTAGAGTAAAGTTATTTATGGAATACCTTACTTTGAGAAGACTGAGACCAACTTGCTTATAATGTCCTCTCCGAGAAATGACATGCATAAGATTACTATTAGCTACCCTTCATTGATATCAACATTATTAACTTTCTAAGTAGTTTCAAGATTTGTTAAAAAGAATTATATGATTTTGACGTTTATTTTTTAAAAATTTTATGAATCTTAGAATAGTCGAATTAAGAAGAATACCTTTTTTTCAGTTTGTTATACCTTCATATGCATATAAATGGCTTTATTTTTATAAATGAACGCTATTTGTTAACCGTAAAAACTATTGAATTGAGTTGCAACAGGTTTTTGGTGGATTGGCAATCAGCTGTTCAACCGGCTTGCAACACACTCCCTAGTAGAGGCCTGAAATCCAGCCAGACCGGATCCGGGTCGGGTATATATTGGAGTTTATTCTCCACCAGCTAAGCCAATCTCGGTCATCAGTTTTATCTAAATTATTTATTTAATAACAATATTCCTTAGAATATCCATACATTGCTTTAGTATGCATGATATATAAATGTATTTTTATTTAAAAAAAATTAGAAAGAGAGAAGCCCGGACCGAACGTAATAATTGATATTTTGGGTCGGGTCGGTTCGGACTCTGGCTCGGGTTTAGGATCTTACCTCTACTCCAGGGGTAGGCAAACTACGGCCCGCGGGCAACATCCGGCCCTTTGGTCTTTTGAATCCGGCCCACCGAACATTGGTCCTTGATTTAGGTTTGATGTAAATGATTGTATTAATTTTGTTTTGACTCGCAATGAAGTGCATTTCAACATCAGGTGGTACAGTATCACACTTTCAGTTTTCGTTCTTCTTTTGCTGGTCAGATTATTTAAGTGTGATAAATACTAACAAAAAACCTAAAGATCTCAGATGGGTGATGAATGTCTCAGATCTTTTATGAGAACTGCCCCAGACTTCGATGCTATATTTAAAATGTGTGATCAACAACACTGTTCTCATTAAAAGAGTATGTTTATACTTCAATGACTTTTGTTTGTTTTTTTTTTTAATACGTACTGTTAACTAATGCTGTTGTTTTATATTGTATCTTGCGCTGAAATGGCCCACCTGTCAAATTTTAAAGTTTGCTTTAAATAATTGTCCACCCCTGCTCTATTCCCTAGTTATAGAGTCCCGAAAATTGTACCAGAAGACGAAGTGATGTTCTATAAAAGATTAGTTTGTCAGTCCTATTAGTAGAGTAGTGGACGTGCAGGTCAGTGTTGAACACGATTCGAGTTGAAGACAGCTCTAGAACTTCGAGAATTAATAGCTATCTGATAGACAAATAATTACTTTTTCAATGAGTTCTGTGGTCAAGCTACTCTGGGTAAATATGCAGACCAAGGGACTCCTGTCATGCCGTCTGAATATTGATATCTATTAGCATCGAAACTGTCTGTATAAGATAGGTCTTATACATAACGTAAGATATTGTACTATATATTAATATATTATTATTATTATTATTATTATTATTATTATGTATATACATTATTACAGAGGTTCCCAAAGTGGGTTCCGCGGAAACCAGGGGTTCCTTAACGGACTGTCTGGGGTTCCGTGAAAAACATTTAGTAAAAATATTTTTTCTGGGTATGGATTTATTATATATTTCTTGTGAATCATGAAACAGAATAATGTTTTTATCTACATATACCTATAAGTAGAAGTGGTTAAAATTGTATTCATATTTAGGATGAATCACTAGTCAGTTTTTGGAACTATCTAATTCCCGAATTTCCTGTTTTGCAGAAGTAGCACTTGACACATTGCTGTCATTTCCCACTACCTACTTAAGTGAAACCGGATTTTCCCTTTAAACTGCCATTGAAACCAAATACCGAAGTAGACTTAATGCTGGGGTTAACTTGAGAATCAAACTCTCAACTATATAGGCAAAAATGATTTCAAAACAAACTTTGTGTTAAAATTACTAGTAATTCTGTTTTATGTGTTATGCACTTGTGTAAAATATGAAAATTAAAAACTTTTAGTTTTGAATTTTTCTTCGATAAATACGCATCGCAGTAATATTAATTTTTAATTGTTTTTAAACATATATACTATTTAAAAAGGGCATTTGAAAATATTTATATTATGATTGTATGAAATCATTAGAATCTGGGGTTCCCGGGAAAGTTACTGGAACCAAAAAGGGTTCCTCATCGAAAAAAGTTTTTAAAAACTCTGCATTATTATATTATAACTAAACCTTTAATATGGCAAGATAACGGGGGGCCCATTGTTTTTCTTATTAGGCCTACTATGAATATCCACAACTAGAGATTTAGCATTATGATTCAGATTTTGAAGGGACCCAAATAAGAAGGACTGATAAGTGACCTAATGGAGTGGACTCTTATAAGTACACAGGTGGCTTCAGAAAGGGCTGTTATTAGAACAATCCTTCCAACAATTTTTCTTTTAACACATGAATTCAAACTTAAATTTTTTTTCTATAATTTTACAATAATCAGTAAAGGGAAAAAAGATTTTGAATGAAATATATCATAATGTTGTATCATGAAGAACGTCTTTTTTTGTACTTTACGAAATTTAATAGCTCATTTCGTAATGAGTTTTTTTCTATGAATTATGTGAATTGTTATTTAATTGGTTTTCATGGGCCAGGGTAGCCTAGTTGCTTTCGTGGGACTGGTAGATCCTGGGTTCGATTCCCACTCTTACCCACTATTTTTTTTTACGGATTAGGGAGAAAAATTAGTAATCATTACAATTAATAATTTTTCTCCCCTACTGCTTATTCTAGACATATCAAATTTTGTATTTAGTATAGATTTTTTTTATGAATGAAACAAGATAAAAATTTTATAAATTTTAGATCATTAGTAGAGGTATTGTATCATTCAAACACTAAAAAAGACATCTATACAGACCCACCTGAATTCACATATCCGATTTATTTATATAATCTTATTAAAATCTCATAGTTCAATAAAAGTAATTTATTCCAAATCAATTTCTTTTTTAAAGTATAGTATTAGTCAATAATTTCAATGAAACAAATTATTTGTGATATAAATAGCAAAAAAATTAAACTTTTGTTGTTTGATTTCAAATACACACCTATGGCTTCCACCTTTTAATACTGTTATACTGTTAATACTGTTATAGGGGATATAGTATTATAGGGGGTATAACACTGTTAATAGTGTTATAACCTAACCGTAATATAAACGGCTGAATCAGCATCATTTGATCTGATGATTTGGTTAATATTATTTAAAATGTGTCATAAGCTAACTTATGGTTCCTTGTTTCATTATATGATTAACAGTTTTATTTTATGTTGCTAAATCATAAGATTTAAATTGATTCTGTTTATATCATTTTAATTACTCAGAATTAAGTTGAGTGTGGACCACTTCAGATTTTTTTTCGTTAAGTATACATGTTCTTTATGCCACTTCGTATCTTTGAGTATCAGATTACCAAAGCTAGAGTGTCAAAGATAATTTTCTATTATTTTGGCTTATAATTTTCATTAAAAACATTAATTATGACTGCTGTGTTTTCAATTAAAAACCTGTTTTTTTTCCAGGTTTGTGGTGACTTGGACCCCAAGTTTCTCTCTTTCAATGGATTTCAACACTAAACTCTTAATTTACACTCTCTTCAATTATTGGTTACTTTTGGTTATTACAAAATGTTTTCTATTGATATTTTTACGTTATACCACATTTAAAAAATAAAACAGACAATTTTTAGCATTAAAAATGTCTAAGACAAAATATATTTTCTTTAATATTTGTATTAATTTAAAGAATATTAATTATTTCATTTCTTGTGTGAATCAAAGGGTATATAAAAGTAAATTCAGATTATCATATGTATAATTCAATTATTTAGTCAAATAATAATTATAGGATAATCTTTAAAAAAAAGGAAAAGGTTACACAACATTTAAATAATTAAGGGAAAATTCAAAGTATAACTGTTTATATAATACAGTATACATGAAAGTAACGTTTCGAACTGTAGTGATCTTCTTCTGGGTGAATCATATGACGTTTCAATTCCAAGGTCAAGTAGGAGAATGCTTCAGAATTGCCCAGTTCAAATGTACTCTTGTTTAATGTATTCGTTATAGCCAAAATGATTTTATTTGCGATTTTTAATGAAGCCGCAACCTTCCTGCTTATCCAAATCACATGTTCAAGTACTTAAGTTTTGGCATTTCTCCAAAGAAACCATCAAATCTTACCTCTTCTTGTGACCACCTAAAATCAACATATATTTAACGAATATTATTCAACTTATAACTTTTGACGAAAAGATCTGTATGGCCATACAAAGATAAATACTACTGTTTCACATGACAGACTAATATACTAATAGACATGTATGGTCATCCGTCATACAATGACAAATACTACTGTTTCACATGACATGCAAATATGCTAATAGATATTTGTATAATACATATACAAAAATATTTTTTTGTATGCCTGTATGGCCATACAAAAAAAGAGAACGACTTTTTTTGTCTTGACACAGTCGTAATACTATATTAGCATATTCTATAATTAAATAAAAAGATTTCACTTAAACACGTGAGTTGGGTTTTTGACTCTGACGAAGATCGCTTGGTACGGTTGAAAGATCTTAGTCTCGTTTTCCCATTTCATATTGTGGTTTGATCATTGATTATATAATCAGTATATTAGTATAAGATACTAATAAACCTGTATGACCATACAACAATGAATACGATCGTTTCACTTAATATACTATATTAAAAGATTTCCAGCAGGGCTGTAATTAAGTAGTACTTTTTGTTTGAACTGCTAATGTAAATGTGTACTATAATGCACGAAATGAATCCACTGTCACTTTATTATTAGGCATTTGTTATTTTCCAACGCAGTTCGGAAAAGTATTTTTTTAATATTCTGTACACAGTATAGCTGGATATTGTTTCGTCACATTGAAACGCTTTGTTTTTCATAGTAATATACTAATACGTTTCAAGCAAGCTGTGCTCTTCATCAGGACCACCTTGTAATGCTTTGTTGTATTTTGAGAATGTATTTTCAAAATGTAGAATTCTAAATGAAGTTACAATGCTGCGTTTCAAATACGTAATGCCCCTCCCCAGGCAGCTTCTTCATTGAATTTTCCCATTCTAAGTAATATTTACCATTCAATAACCGTTCCCATAACGGCAGAGCGAATTTTTTTTATTTTATGAATGGAATAAATTTAATTTCTAGTTTTTAATGAGGGTATTCATAATGAATTTGTGATATTCTAAAATGATCAAAATGGTAGGATTTAAATTGTGTTGCTTAAAATGTTTGTATATTTGTGTTATACATATTAACAATTAGTTTGTGGTTTTAATTAATTGATGTTTTATTATGGTAAAATTGTTTTTAAATCAATTTTTCAGCTGTGTTATTATTTTTGTTAATTTCTTTTGTGTAGAATAATTGATAATTATAGGGAACATATCCATTAATAATATGTGTTAGTACCTCAAGGTAGTTAGTAACGTTCTGGTGAACATAGATCATGGTGCGTGCATTCTCTACTCCAATCGGTACGTGTGTTTAAGTACTGACTAATCTTCCTGATAAAGTACACGGACTACAACAACGGATACTCAAAAAGAGGTACATGGATAAAACAAAGTCTCCACATAAAATAAGTTTTTATTATTCTACCCTTTTCGAGTATTTCGTGTTTATCATCAGGCAAACTTGTAAAATACAAATTACAAAGGTACAAATATGATATTATATACAATAAAATGAGAAATTAATGACATGTCCAAAGGAAGGAGGGTAGGACCGAACAGTCTAACATCTTACATGACCTAATTATATCAGTGAACGTTAGACTGTTCGGCCTTCCACTCTTTCCAATGGGTATGTCATTCATTTCTCATTTTATTGTATACAATTCAGGTTTGTTTTTCTAACTTTTAATTTCTAATTTGTATTGTGTAGAAGTTTATCTGATAAACACGAAATGTTCAAAACGATTTGAATAAAAAGACTTATTTGTGTGGAGACTTTGTTTAATCCATTTACCCTAGTATGAGTAAAAACCACTCAAGTAAATACTCAGTCCTATCAAGCAACTTACATCGCAAAAAACATTCAGTCTGTTAAAACAGTGAACGTCGCGACGCTCACTCAGTCTGCTCTAACAAGTAACTCAACAGGAACACCATATCGTATACTGAGTCTGCTTTTACAATGTACATCGCGACGCTCACTCAGTCTGCTCTAACAAGTAACACAACAGGAACACCATATCGTATACTGAGTCTGCTTTAACAATGTACATCGCGACGCTCACTCAGTCTGCTCTAATAAGTAACACAACAGGAACACCATATCGTATACTGAGTCTGCTTTAACAATGTACATCGCGACGCTCACTCAGTCTGCTCTAACAAGTAACAACAGGAACACCATATCGTATACTGAGTCCTGCTTTAACAATGTACATCGCGACGCTCACTCAGTCTACTCTAACAAGTAACACAACAGGAACACCATATCGTACACGGAGTCTGCTTTAACAATGTACATCGCGACGCTCACTCAGTCTGCTCTAACAAGTAACACAACAGGAACACCATATCGTACACGGAGTCTGCTTTAACAATGTACATCGCGACGCTCACTCAGTCTGCTCTAACAAGTAACACAACAGGAACACCATATCGTATACTGAGTCTGCTTTAACAATGTACATCGCGACGCTCACTCAGTCTGCTCTAACAAGTAACACAACAAGAACACCATATCGTACACGGAGTTTGCTTTAACAATGTACATCGCGACGCTCATTCAGTCTGATCTAACAGTTACTATCATAATGTACACTCATGCTCCTCTAACAAAACACATACACACTTTGCTCTTACATAGAACGCTAGAAGAATTAGTGAAACTGCTCAAACGGATTATCAAGTATTAAACTATTTTAAGTTTGGAGAAGATTATGTACGTATATATATATATAAATCCATTAGTCAAAATTGTTAGAATATAGGTTTCTTAGATTTTGCTCAACTTATACAGGTTTATGGATATGATGAAGATATTTATAGATTTCTTATGGATTTATAGAACGTTATATATATATTTATATCAGCTAAAAAACGACTTTCTGTGTATGTTGGTTTTCTTCGTTTTTGAGCTGATTTGCGTCCAGTTTGGATCGTTTTTTCGAATTTTGAGTGATAATATATATATATATATATATATATATATATATATATATATAATGCAAACAAGAAAATTATCCAAAAGGACAACAAACTTTTCACGATGAATCACAAACACAGAACTAAGGAACAAACACACTTACTGTCTCTAATTTTCGGTTGAACCGTCATCAGGAGAGTTGAGATAGGGACCAAGCGTACTTGTGAAGCGACGGTTGGAGACCATATATATATATATGGATTAATCTTACCACAGTAAAAATAAAGGGAAAACAATGAAAACAGACTACACAGTGAAAACAATGCTATAGGGCCTTTCGTTAATGTATGTATAACGAAAGGCCTTAGAGCATTGTTCCCAATATTTTCAGTGTGGTAAATTAGTCCATCTATTATATTAAGTGTTATAGTGATTATTTTGCAAATATATATATATATATATATATATATATATATTCATCATGATTTGTTTTCTTGACCCAATATTTATATGATGTAATTTTCTTGAGGTTTGAGGTCCAATGATTGAAACTAGTCCATTTGCCGACGTTTCGACATATATTTATGTCATCTTCAGGGCTACAACATGATTGTTTTACAATTAGCACTACTATTACTACTATTTGGTAATTTAGTAGCTTGTTACCGAACATATTAAAATGTAATAAATTACCAAATAGTAGTAATAGTAGTGTAATTGTAAAACAATCATGTTGTAGCTCTGAAGATGAATAAATATATGTCGAAACGTCGGCAAATGGATAGTTTTAATCATTGGACCTCAAACCTCAAGAAAATTACATCTATATAATATATATATATATATATATATATATATATTATATTATTCAATGATCAAACCACAATAAGAAATGGGAAAACAAGACTAAGATCTTTCAACCGTAACAAGCGGTCTTCGTCAGAGTCAAAAACCCAACTGAGTTGGGTTTTTGACTCTGACGAAGATCGCTTGTTACGGTTGAAAGATCTTAGTCTTGTTTTCCCATTTCTTATTGTGGTTTGATCATTGATTGTTGTTTCACGTGTTTATGTGAAATCTTTTTATATATATATTATATATTGATAAAAATATTGACCCTGAAATAGAAAAAAAAATAAAGTTTATCAGTACTCAGTCAGTTCTTCATGTCCAAATGAAACTGTCATTGCCAGCTTTTCGGTTGTTATTTAAAACCTTTTTCATAGGCGGAAGTATAACATTTTGAAACAGAAAAGCTAGTATTAGTTTAGAAAAATAGTCTATGGATTTCAACAACTGTCTAGTTTGAATGAAGACGTGACACTGTTCATCCAAACTAGACGACAGTTGTTGTTGAAATCCATAGACTATATTTCTTTGTGAAATAACTTCTAATGTAATACTTTGTTTTTCTGCTGAAAAATTGTATACTTCTGCCTATGAAAAGCTTTTTAAATTAATACCGAAACGTTGGTGATGAAAGCTTAATTTGAACCTAAAGAACTGACCAAGTCCTGATGAACTGTAATTTCATAGATATATATATATACTTTTACGTTGGAAATAGGATCCCAATACCATCTTCTCTCTCTCCTCTCTATATTATATATATATATATATATATCTAAGGTAGAAAATTTTGTATATACTAAGATTTTCTAGTTGTTATTAGAAAAATCTTATAATTAGTAAATCTAATGAGATTTTTATTAATTAACTAGTCCTTGTGATAAATTGATCGTTTGGCATTTTGTTCACAAACGAGTTAGAAGTTATGTACTCTTTAAAATAATTATATCTTCTTCAGTGATACTTATGCTGAAGTAGTCTTTACTATTAACAGATTAATTAAAGAGTGTTATAAGGAATAAAAATTGTAAACACAGCTGACTAACTTGTACGACCATGCCATAATCCACGTGGACAACATATCATGTTATACAGACAGAGGGTACAGAATGATTTGATCCATATTTTGAAAACATCTCTAAATCACAGTATAAAATTCAGAAATAGAACACATATCTTTCGACCAAGTAATCTTTTTTCTTAAGGTACACAATAAATGGCGTGGGAAATTACTTGGTTCAAAAATCGTTGTCTTATTTCAGAATTAGTCCTACTTTGATTTAATCAAAGTTTTTTATTCCACTTTATTATTGGGAAATTTTCTGAAATGTGTATAAATATTATTAACAATATGATGATATTTTGCTGATATCTGTTTCTTAATATGTTCCTCAACCAGAGGAAGACAATGTAATATACTCTTAGTTGAGTGACCTAAAGGTCAGTGCACATACCCGGGAAGGTCAAAGTTTTGAAAATTCTTCAACTATTTTCTAATTGAAACAAAATTACATTTTTATTTTTAATTAAAACAGCCTTCCCGTGTAGACTATTCAACTTCTCTAATATTCAACAGAATAACAACTAATCTCCTCCCCCATTATCTTCCAATTTTTTGTTTTGTGTAAATAGAAAATTGAAAACACATTATTCATGTCCTGATGATGACTGTGTGTCCAGATGAAACAATATCTATAGGAAATTGATAACTCTATGTAGATGAGAAATTTATTAAGAAACACATATCAGTAAAATAAGTGTATTATGTTTTTAACAATATAAGTATACAGTTACTTCTGTGTAATGTAATATAAGTGATAGTTAAACGCTTTTATTTCATAATGTTCATTAAAAAGGCTAAACGTATCAAATAGAAAGAATTCAAAGACAAAAGCTACGTCATCTGTTATGTAATAAGATAACAAGTACCTGAATGATTGTGGTTATTGATAACTGTTAAATGAATATAGCGTTTTCAATGTTTGTTAACCATGTTGTTAAATTTGTTTGAATAATCTGTGATTTCAAAGACTTTATTTTTAATGTGGAAATAAAATTTACATTTATTCTGGATTAATTTTATTTTCATAAACTTATTTAAATTAGAGTTTACTGGAGCTAATGAATGTAGTACATATATGGATATGTAGTCAGAATTTATGTTATGTTCTCTGGTTAAGATCAAACACTCTTCTGGACTTTGTGTCACACTTACTTCTGATCTTTGGGCAAACACTGGATTTTCGGTCATATGTTTACTTGTGAACTTTAGGTCTTATGTATATTAGATCTTTCAATCAAAAACTTAGTGCTGAACTTTGCAGCATATGCTTTCTACGCAATTACTTCTGATATTTGGATCAAATATTTATTACTGTAGGTACTTTAATCATTTGCTATTTTTTTATCGTTGTACCATACACGAACTTTTGATCTTTCAATATAACAATGTACTTACTGTAGATCATATGATTCCATTTGATCTTTGTGTCATATATTTATGGTCTTTGAGTCAAGCACCTCTTCTGATCTTTGGCATCTTTTACTTAATAATCATACCTGCTTCTGATCTTGAACCATACACTTACTTTTGATCTTTGGATCAAACTCTTAATAGTATACTTGGATCGTATTCCCATTTGTTATCTTTGTGCCACACACGTATTTGTTGTGATGCCGAATCCGACTTGTCCTCTGTAAACTCTTGTCTTTTATATTAAATGAACCATATAAAACTTCAATACCGATACTTTATTCAAATTATATTCCACAAATCTGTATGTTTATTTAACTTTGAAATAAATTAATTGAGTTCAGCTATGGTCTAGTGGTAGGATGTTGTCGTTTGTAGTAGGGTTCAGATGTACCCTAGTTAAGATAGTGGGTGGGTGTTACTGTTAGTGTTGAATATTAGAGACTCAAATCATGGTTGATCGAGCGATAGGGTTCACATGTATTCTAGATTTCACAATATTGGTTTTAGTCCTCAAGATTAGAGGTTTAAATCCTGACTGATCGAGTGGTATGTTTATGTGTAGCATAGTAGTACCGTACTATTGATAGTACTGATGATTTGAGGTTCAAGTCATGGTGGATATAATAGTACGGTTCAGATGTACTGTAATTAAGATAAGGGTTGGGTGCTATCGTTAGTGTTGACTTGTAGAGCCTCAAATCATGGTTGATTGAGAGGTAGATTATGGTAGTAGTGGTAGATCGATGTGTATTCTGCATTTCGCGAGCTGTCTTTAGTACTGAAGATTAGGGGTTCGAATCCTGGCTGATCTAGTGGTATGGTTCAGGTGTAGTCTAGTGTTCGAGTGATATCGTGAGTATTGAAGATTAGATTTTCAAATAGTAACCATGGCTGTAGATTTAACAAGTTGGAGTTAGGAAATCTTGTATAGAACATAAAGCAGATGGTACCCAACTCCTGCTTGTTAAAAATCGTATACTTAAAAAAAACCACCCCTGGTGGGGCCATGCAGCTGTACCACAGGTTGCATCAGCTTTATTTTTCACGTGGTTTTTCGAACCGGGGGCTACAAGGTCCACTGACAATGATTGTTGTTAATTCAGGTGAACAACATAAATTATACAATTAAAAAAACAAATATATTTCACTAAAAAATATTCTTTTCTAATACAATTATAATGCAAACATTCTTTCAAGAATAGACAAAATTATATCTAGAATCTACATCAGTCTGTACTTATATGAAAGGCAACTTTTTTTTGTACATTAAGAATACTATAAATAAATAAAGCTACTCCAACATAGTAGTAATTCAAAAGAAATCAAGTGAAGGAACCTTTAACAGTCACTTGATAAAAATAAAAATACACTTAAACAGTATTTTATACAATTTTTATATAAATTATTTAAGTACAAAAATATACATTCTTACTTGAAGGCCTCTTTTCAGAAAATATATATTCACTAAGGCCTACCATTTCTAAATTGGTTGATACCAGTCATTGCAAAGCTTTAAAACATCAAGTTTTTTTTATCCCGTTGAAACAGTAGCCTGTACAGGTTTACAAACTTTAATTCAAAGAATTTAAACTGGGAATCTGAATTTACAAGATTTCAAATTTTAGTAACAATAATGACAATAACAAAATTTAACAATAGTCGCAATAAGTGGGTTGAACGAAGACTGCAAACACCTTATAGTTTAATTATAAAAAAAATATAATAGTAGGGTAGTATTAATGTTCATTTAGGAAAAAAAAACTTAACAGTAAATACAACAGGTCCTCATAGAGTCCTGACTCCATTGACTTTTCTACCACACTAATATGGATAGTACCGTGCATATATATGACTTCAAACTGCTTGTCAAACAAGTTTTTCCAAACATTATATAACAAATTATGACAGTAACAACCGTTCAAAGACTGATTAACCTAATAAATAACCCTAAGAGTTTGGACAGGGTTGTTTTTTATGATTTTTTTGGTGTATACTTTACCATTTGTATTTCTAAGATAAAAAAAGTGTATTACTTTCATCATGATGATTCATATTAATTAATAACTAACTGACATTCTTAATTCTTCTGATACTCGTAGTTTGAAATTTGTACGACAAAAGTAATTTTCCTAATATAAAGAAACATATATCTTTAATAATATGAAACAGGGAGACTAAGAGATAAATATCATTTTTTGATAAATTGATCTTACTTAAATTAAGATAAATTGATAATTACTTAACTGATATTATTGATGAGCATTGATAGTTTTAAATTTATTTGAAACAATAATTTTCCTAATGTAGTAAAAACATATTTATATATATAATATTACTATATTATATATAGGTGTGTTCTCTAATCGGGGTTCGGTCAATTTTCCAGGATAAAAAATCAAACTCTCGTTGCCAACGTTTCGGTTTTATTTAAAACCTTTTTCATAGGCAGAAGTAAGAATTTTTTTAACTAAGAAAATGAAATTCCACATTATTTAAAAGGAACAACAATGTTAGCCGGAACAAAACCTTCGACTAGACTGAACTACCATCTAGTCGAAGGTTTTGTCCGGCTAACATTGTTGTTCCTTTAAAAAATGTGAATTTCATTTTCTTATTTAAAAAATTCTTACTTCTGCCTTGAAAAAGGTTTTAAAAAAAAACCGAAACGTTGGCAAACGAAGTTTGATTTTTTATCCTGGAAAATTGACCGAACCCCGATTTAGAGAACACACCTATTCTATCAAACGGTCGATATATTATTGAATCTGTTTTATATTATATAATATATAAAATATATAATATCAGTCTTGTTTTCCTATTTCTTATTGTGGTTTGATCATTTATATATAATATTACGGAACGGAGGGGGTTAACAGAATAATACCAACGAATATACGTGAATAGAAAAAACGAAAATCCTTACAGAGGTTTCGGAATAAAGTCCTTTATCATTGGAATGAGAGATACAACAAGGATAGGTCAAGCATTATGGTAGAGTTGTACCAATATATATATATACATATATATTGATAAAAGTATCGACCGTGGAATAGAAACACAACTAAAGTTTATCCGGACTCGGTCAGTTCATTAGGTTCAAATTAAACTCTCATTGCTAACGTTTCGGTTTTTATTTAAAACCTTTTTCATATGCAGAAGTATACATTTTGAAACAGAAGAACTCTAAGTATTACATTACAAATTATTTTACAAAGAAAAATAGTCTGTGGATTTCAACAACAACTGTAGTTTAATGTACTTTTTCAAAATTTACACTTCTGCCAATGAAAAAGGATTTAAATAAAAACCGAAACGTTGGCAATGAGAGTTTAATTTGAACCTGAAGAACTGACCGAGTCCCGATAAACTTTAGTTTTGTATATATATATATTTATATATGATCAAACCACAATATGAAATGGGAAAACAAGACGAAGATCCTTCAGCCAACTGACTTTACCCAACAAAACTTTTGAACTTTATATATATACATATATATATAAAGTTCAAAAGCGAAGAAGTGAAACACCCAGAGTAAATAAACATACTTGCTAACTCAAAATTTTCGGAAAATCCGTCTTAATAAGTATGTTTCATTACTCTGTGTGTTATTCATCATCGATTTTGAACTTGTGTGTATGTCCAGTTTGGATCGTATTTCCGCTTTTATAGTACTATATATAGGCATAATACTATAAACATAAATAGCAATAGTTGGTGTTCCATCAGTGATAAAAGCTCCACCTATCGAAGCATTCATGACAACCACTAAATACACAATTTCAAAAAAACATAACAAATATCTAATTGTTATCAATAAATTTGATCAAAGAACAAAAGTTGAATAATTTGGTCATTTAAAAAAAATTTTTTTTTTGAAGTAGTCTCCATTCAACAATATTATAAATAAATTTAATATCATTTTATAGATATAAAATTAACTTTCCTTTACAATATACAAAATAATTAATTTTTTCCATCTCTCACATGTTTTTGAAATTCAGAATTCCTGATAACAGACTTTTAACCTGTACAAGGTAAACAAACATATAACAATTTTATATCATATTGTTACATATTACAGGGAAAAAGCTTGATTGCTTTATTATTAAACATTCCACGAATAAAAAACAAAAAATATAGTTTAAAAAAAAAGATTTTTAAAACAATAGAAAACTTATTAAAAAAAATGTATCTCGTACATAAAGTAAACGATAATATGAAGTTTTGAGTTCTATCATCATTTGTACCTCAGGGATGTGCAGTTTAGGGTTAAGTTTCATTCTTCCACAGTCAGTGTTACAAATACATATACGCAATACAATTTCTTAAATTTACAATTGATTTATCAACATGACCACCTGATTACTGACTGTGTTTCAAATCTAATGTTATTAGTTAAACATATATTGAGAAAGAAAGGCTGTAAAATTTATAACGGTATATAGCAAAACGTATGTGATCTGCAAATTATATGTGGTCTTAAGTCTCATATTAGTTCAATCAGCTTTAGATAATTTTTAAAGAATAAAAAAAATAATGTAGCAAACTGATTAAGTTGTTGTTTAAGTTTTTCATTGCTCATAATTTTTTCTACCATATTTTATATCAGTTGATTTAGTTTGGGACTGAATAAAATAAAGTTTTACTAGACCTCTTTCCTTGCATGGCTTGCAATAGCTACCTTGCATGCATCAAGTGTAGGAAATATACAATAGAACAATTATTTTGATGATTAAAATTGAATTGACCGAAATCATATTGTGTATAGGTGATTTCGATAAATTCAATTACTTTTAATCATCAAAATTAGAGACAAATAATTACATTCAAATAGCATAAAGATCAAACTTTAATGTGTATTACCGTTCTCTTGTTAATAATCTACAAAGTAAAAACAGGGACTCCTTTGTACAACTGACTCCTATAAATGTGAGATGAACCTTTATGATTAAAGGAGGTCTATTAAACTTAAATTACAAAGTGAAATCCTAAAATTGACAAGCAGAAAATCATATGTACCATGTGGAACAAAAAGTAAAATGAAACAATCTTCCAATTTGTGGGAGCACGCCGAATATTAGCAGGTTTTAGGAAGAAATGGATAGGTCAACCAGTATTGACAGAAAGTGAATTTATTAGAATACTGAACGGGAATAACTGGATGTCTTTGATTAGATTTGCTAGGGAAGCTTGGGCCAGTAGGAGTGAACTGGTCACTAATTTTAATTTTTAGTTTCTGCCTAGTTTAGATATGGTCTTAAATACCTGCTATATACCCTTTTATCGTAACATATTAGAATATTTATTGTAAATACATTATTTTTTGTTGATTCTTCTAAAACAACAAAAGTTAAAGAATGGTTAATTCTTTCTTTTGATAAATGTTTATATTTAGATATTTTTACGTGTTTTTATTCCTTACTTAAAGTGTTCAATAATATTAAAAGAAAAGAAATTTATTTGTGTTACCTTTTAATTTTATTGAGACAATTTATATTAAATGTTGTTTTTATTGTTCAGTTATCAGTTATTTAAATTGTGAAAGAAATAAATATCTTTTGGTTGCTCCTCGAAACGGAAAAAGTGATGAAGTAAAAGTTTTGATTGTTTTATGTAGTGAGATTAAATGTAAAAGGCGATAAATAAATATATATTCTTTCTTTCTTCATCGAGCACTGTTCTACTGTGTATTTCCTACAGTTAGGCATTCGAGGCAGCTAAGCGCAGTATACACAAACCAGTGCACTAATATTAAGTTATTTTGTCTTTTATTTATCCCGATGATAAACCTCTGCCTCACCGCACGTCCCTTTAGTACCTTTCTAATACAAATACATGATACTGATGAATGAGTAAACAAACAAAAAAATGAACAAAAAATGTACAGTCAAACACTAATTAAAATTATGGGATCTCATTAAATACTACTCGTAGTAACACAAATAAATATATATCTATTTTTATTACTTTAAGTATTTTTATTTTATAACTGAAGATAGATAAAATAAGCCAAATTGTTGGGACATAACGTAAAAAATATCTTTTCAATATATTTAAAATGGAAATTAGTTTTATCTAAAATAAACATTCCAATATAACTTAAAACTATTAAAAAAAATTTATAAATATATATAAAAAAAATTACTACTCCTTTTATTCATAATTAATGTGTTATGAAATATTGCTGCAAGACAAATAGCTGTCCATCCACTTCTCCTGATGACGAAGGCATCAAAATGTGGGAGTTCTATCAGTTTTGATTCATTCCTTATATTTTGGAATAATTATGTATACTTATATCATCAAACCACAATATGAAATGGGAAAAAAAGACTAAGATCTTCAGAGTCAAAAACTCAATCTTCTGACGAACACCGCTTGTTACGGTTGAAAGATCTTAGTCTTGTTTTCCCATGTTCATATTGTGGTTTGATCATTGATTGTTATTTCACGTGTTTAAGTGAAATCTTTTTATCGATGTATACTTATATATGTTGGTTTTTATTTTATGTATTTATATATATATATATATATAATATACCAATTAAATTAATCTTTTGCACAAACTAAATGAAATAGATTCACTTAAAGAAGACACATAAAAGACATCACTTAAATTTACCATTATATGTATTTCGACCGCATCGTCATTTAGTAAAGAGATTAAGAAATGAGTCGACTGTCTTCGGAGTGACTCACTTCTGCATCTCTCTACATGATGACTATGCGGTCGTAATACAAATAAACGTAAAATAAGAGTTGCAAGAAGTAAGTCTTTTATTTTACGTTAACTGCTTAGTACATCTTTATTTAATGTCCAAATTAATTTACCTTTCCTTGTTCTTTATTAATCTTTTATCTTTTATTTCTTTTAATCTTTATTAATCTATTTATACTATATATTAAAAAAAAAACATATTTTTTGACTATCTCACTGATTATGTATAACATGTAACTTGGCCAGCTCCTTTTCCAGTTAAATCTTATAATCAGGAGGTAAGTTTCTAGAATGCAATCTCTCAGTCTAAAGATCGTGAATGCCGTAGATTTGTTGCGATCGAAGATGGACAACGTCCGAAAGCGCTCCAACTCAATGATCATCTTACGAGGTATGACGGTTTTACCTATTTCTAAGATAATTTATATATATCAAAGTCTAAATCATAGTATGATATTTAGAAATGAGATGATGATTTTTCAACCAAAATAACTGGTCTTCATCAGAGTCTCACTCAAACTAGGTAAAAAAATTCAAACAATAAGAAATCAAAGTTTGAGTGAGTCCCTGAAGAAGACCAGATATTTTGGGTTGAAAGATCTTAGCATCATTTTTTTCATTCATAAGTAAGTATTATTTAACGAAACATATATATAAATATAAAAAATTTAAATAAATAAAATAAAATTAAATATATATATATATATATATAAATATAATATTATTAAAACATTCAACATTAAGGATAGGTAGCACACAAAGTAAAGAAACACACTTACAAACTGAAAAACTCTCAAACTTGGGTTACTAGCCATTGCGTCTACAACGTGCTTGGTCTCGCTTTCTCTTTTCTCCTGAAGACGGATTGCCCGAAAATTTGAGTTTGCAAGTGCTTCTTTACTTTGTTCCTCAATTTTGAACTGTTATGTTCAAAAACAGTTCCGTAATAAACGGGAAAAAGATCCAGTTTATTAAGTGAATATCTATATATATATAAAAAGATTTCACATAAACACATGAAATATCAATCAATGATCAAACAAACAGCGATGTTTCTCAAACCAACACACAGCGGAATATACCTGAACAAGAAGAGTGAATGTCCCTCAAGATATAAAAATGGCACTATTAAAACATTGATAGACAGAGCATTTAAAATCTCGGCCGATTGGGAAACCTTCAACAGAGCAATAGAAAAATTAAAGGAGGTTTTTATTAATAATGGCTACAGTAACAGTGAATTTGATAAAAAAAACTATATCAATCAAAAAAATGTAACAAATGGGGGAGGTGAAGTAACAAATCAAACTGCCTATAAGATATACTATGAAAACCAATTTTCCGAAGCTATAAAACAGACGAAAGAATACTTAAAACAATATTAAAGAACAATATCAAGGTCAAAAAGCAAGAAGACAGGATGCAGCTTATTATTTTCTATAAGAGCAAAACCACTACGCAACTGATTATAAGGAACCAGCATGAGAAGAAACAGCCACTGAAACAAACGAACCTAGAATATGAGTTTCAATGTCCACTGGGAAAAATGTGAATTCCTAAATTACTCATATATAAGATCAACGACTACTACCCTTTCTAGGAGGATGCATCTGGTTTCAGGAGCCCCTAAAGAACACTTTCAAAAGATACACAAAACAAAAATTTCAAGGGAAACTATGGTTAATAACACTAGAATAATAGCAACGGAAAAGGACGGAAAAAGACTCAGGATACTAGAAGCGCTATACATACTAGAAAAAGCTCCAAGTATGAACGATCAAAAAGATAACTTTTACAAACCAGTTGCGCTTGTTTGGAAACCTAGGGCTCGTTATGCCAACACTGACAACCCCAAACCTGACTGTGGAACCTTTTGTTAACCTGTTCATTTATGTTTATTAATGCAAGGTGACTTTAAGTATTAGATTAATTTGTTAAGTGTAGTTTCAATTGTTTTTAAAAAAAATTTAAGTGTTTTTTTTTGCTGAAGATGGTGGATGTAACACCGAAACATGTCCAATAATACATTAAAAAATTATGGTGATTTAATTTTTATGTTGAACTAGGAATTAAAGAAAAAAGTTCGTAATTTGGAAAAATATAAGACGAAATTGAACAAAGTGGAAACAGACATCCAGTTTTTAAAAGCATGCATTGAAGAAGGACTGCTCCCAACTTTTACAAATATATATATATATATATAACACTGAAGGAGGTGTTGAGAACGATGCAGTTGTGAAAATAGACAAGACAGGTTAAGTACTGCAAGAACAAAGTAGGCTATCATATCTGTGGTAAATACAACCAAACGAACTTATAAAGATTCAACTCAACCCAACAGCATCGATAAAGATGTTGGTCTAGGCAGCTTCATAATGTAATCATATTTTCCTCCACTTTTATACATTAATATGTTTTTCCAATTCTAATTAAAGAAATACAAAATATATAATAAACGATTAAGTTAATTTAAATAACGATTAATAAGATATTTAGCTGAAATATAATTTTCTTTGTCAATACAAAAAAAATTAATATGAATTTTTTTTTTAAAAAATATAACAGAGATAATCTTAAGATTGAAACAAAATACTAAAGACAATGAAAGGATCTATTAATATCTAAAGTGTTTTGCCTAGGATAGTAAATTAATGGTGTTGCTACTACTCTGAACATGGTATCACAGTTAAAATGATTAGTCATTAGTTAAATAATGCCATTTTGTTTGAACTGATCAGATTTCGGTGAAGTTGAAGGGGTTCTACTGCAAGAAGCTAAAGTTTCATTATTAACGAAATACTTTCTTTTTCCTGGAATTAGTTTGCTTAGACGTCTGGCAAAGGGATGCACCAAGCTTTCGTCGTAGCTGTCCTCTTCAGAAGCTAGAATCAATAAAACAAAAATCAATTATAATTAAATCAATTTTAATAAAATAATTGATTCTTCTTTTGTAGATTACATTTATAATACAAATCAACAACATAAATTACTAATAAATATACTTTAGGGTTGATGATAAAATCTAACATATGTCAACTAAGATAATTACTTTCCTTTGATCAACATTACACCTCACGTAAAAGCCAAGATAAGTCATAATTTAATTTCATCTTTAAATTTTTTAATAATACACACACACACACACTACACACACACACACACCAACACAAATATATATATATATATAAATATTATATATATATTAGAGAGAATATAAATATATATATATATAATATATAAAATATATAATATATAAATATATTGTAGTGAACAAGTTAACTAAATTTTAACATTTACATTGTTTTTGAAATGCTAATTTCTAACTATATATTTATATATTATTATTATAATATATAATATATATATATATATAATATAATTTCATCTATTTCACTGTTGTTGTTATTGAGGGCTAGGTCAATAACAAAACAGTGAATAGAATAGAAGAGGTCAATAACAATTTTTGAGTTTATATATATATATAAAATGAATTGGTTTCCTGCCGTTGTGTTTCCGGCGTACTTGGTCGCCCATTCTATTCTCTCCTGAAGACGGATCATCCGAAAATTTGAGTTCGTAAGTATGTCTCTTTCTCTGTGTGTTGCTTTTCTTCGTTTTTGAGCTGATATATATATACATATATAAAGTTTATCAGGACTGAGTTTTGACAGTTATTTTATTTCTTCTTCACGGTCTATACTTTTATCAATATATATATATATATATAATATATATACAAAATTTGATTGAAGGAGAATGTACCTGTGATGTAGCTGATGATTAGTCCAATGATGACAGTGATTGCAGTACCAATGAGTGAGTAGTACATGTAGGTGATGGAGTAAATGGAAGTCAGCAAGTCCCTGAAACAGAAATCATCAAGTGATGCTATCAAAGCTGCTCATACACATCGTCAAACAGCGGCTACTCTTTAAAGAAGCAAAGTTAAGTTTTTGTTTGTTTTCCAACGCCCAGAATTATAAGGTTTTCACCTTTTAGTGATTTTCTAGGGGAGTAAATTGTTTCTCATTTATTATTTGGTACTTATTTCAGTATGGGCACGCCTCGTTACCTGTTGATTCTCCATTGGGAGTCCCAAATTTTTCCTACCTCAAATGTATTTAAAGTAGGGTAACGAGTACTTGATATTGTACAGGCTCGGCACCGATATCTTACCCCCCCCCCCCCCCCCCCGGAGTGCCTTCACCTTGTCGTGGTGGGGAGGCTTAACACGTCTAAATGGCGTGAACTATGAAAGGCACAACCTGGGCACGGTGCTAGCCTTGGCCGGCGTTCGTGGAAGCCCATCTCCACGAGGCCCACTTAGGGCACTTCACGAGCAATGTCTCGTGTTGTCTCATTCGTCAGAGAACGGTTCCATTCCCCTGACGTGGTGAAAGGGACCTAGTTAAAAACATCAACCTATTCTGCTTTATCATGTTCTGACCGAAAGGTCGAGGTACGTGAATACATCAAAACAGTCTTAACGTCCTCTCCAAGGAACGACAAGTCAAATTTATTCACCACCCGCATGAATAAATCGAGAGGCCAGAGTGGGTATTGTACCCTGAATCCTCCTGTCCAGAGGCACGTTGCTACTGTGCTAACACAACCCCTTTTTAAGTTAAATAAATTATGTTTCATGTGAACAGAAATGGCACGTAGGCTACTACACTTTCGAGACACCAAATACCCCAGGTATTCTAATTCAGGAAAAATATAGCCCTTCTCAAATTTATTGCAGTAGAAATCTCAGATACCTAATGACAACGACTTTTGTTTGTTTCTTGTATTAACTTGTTTTTTTATCCAAATACGGTTAAAACTTCAATTACATTTATAAATATTAGATAAAATTTATATATTTTATAAAATTTATATTTTTTTAGTAGTACATAAAAAAACTGGCCCAAGACCTTATTTCATATTTTATCATTGCATAAAGTAATATCAAAAACCTTCTTAATTGAAATCTCTGGTTTCTTGAATAAAAAATATAAGCTAAAACGTGGTTTCATTTTGTAGTATCGTATAAAATAATACAAACATAACTTTTCTTTGTATTGTTCATAATATTTTATTTAAACAACTAGGCGAAACCTAACTTTGTTTTGTACTTTTTCACAAAGTAATATAACATGAGATTTTTAAGAAAGATTTATATAATCATAGCCTAAATAATAGATTAAAAGTTGAGTGTCAAAGTGCGCTAATCCCCAGAAAAGGCGATGCATACAAAAAAGTTTCACGTTAACACTTGCAATGTCCAATTGTTTTATTTTAAGAAAGTGTTATTTTCGGGCTTCTCAAATGCAAGCTTCCGGAAGAAGGAAGTAGACCAGAATTTTTCCAACTTTTTTCGACGAGGAACCCTTTTTGGTTCCAGCAACTTTCCCGGGAACCCCAGATTCTAAAGATTTCATACAATCATAATATAAATATTTTCATATGACCTTTTTAAATAGCATGTATGTTTAAAAATAATTAAAAAAATAATATTACTGCAATGTGTATTTTTCGAATAAAAATTTAAAAGTAAAAGATTTTTATTTCATATTTTCCACAAGTGCATAACACATAAAACAGAATCACGAGCAATTTTAACACAAAGTTTGTTTTGTTATCATTTTTGGCTTTATAGTTCAGAGTTTGATTTTCAAGTTAGCCCCAGCATTAAGTCTACTTCGGTATTTGGTTTCTATGGCTGTTTAAAGGGAAAATCGAGTTTCACATAAGTAGGTAGTGGGAAATGGCAGCAATGTGTCAATCAAGTGCCACTTCTGCAATGCAGGAAATTCGGGAATTAGATAGTTCCAAAAACTGACTAGTGATTCATCCTAAATATGAATATAATTTGAACCACTTCTACTTATGGGTATATGTAGATAAAAACATTATTGTTTCATGATTCACAAGAAATATATAATAAATCCATACCCATAAAAAATATGTTTACTAAATGTTTTTCACAGAACCTCAGACAGTCCGTTAAGGAACCCCTGGTTTCCGCGGAACCCACTTTGGGAACCTCTGTAATAATGTATATACATAATAATAATAATATATTAATATATAGTGTAATATCTTACGTTATGTATAAGACCTATCTTATACAGACAGTTTTGATGCTAATAGTAGATGCAATAGCAGGAAATTCGGAAATCAGATAGTTCCAAAAACTGAAAAGTGATTTATCCCTAAATATGAATAAAATTTTGACCATTTCAACTTATGGGTATATGTCGATATAAACATTATTCGGTTTCATGATTGACAAGAAATACAGAATAAATCCATACCACAAACAAAATTTTTAGAAAAATGATTTTACTAAATGTTTTTCACGGAACCCTGGACATTCCTTTAAGAAATCCCTGGGATCCGCGGAACGTACTTTGGGAACCTCTGAAATAGACTATTCATATGGTTTTCCATTAAAAAAAAAATTATACATTTAAAATATTAATACAATATAAACCAAAAATATAAGATTACTCATTATGCAATAAATTTTCGTTTACTTCATCAGCTCATGGGAGTAATTAAAGTAAATTTTATTATTTTTTTATTTAAAGAACATATTAGTTATTAAATTTGATTGAAAAATGAAAAAAAAACTGTAGGAAAATTAAAAAAATTGTAGAGACATTATCACCATATTTGAGCATTCGATTTGCAAGTAATTACTAATAATTACAATGAAATTAATACTAAATCATGATCAATATTAGCATATTTTAAACAAATTAGAAGTAATTACCGTCAATGATTAATTACAAATTACTAACACAAATATCATATGGTAAGTAATATTCAGCATATTTGAACTTGGTTTGATTAACAAGTAATTGCAAGCATTTACTATGTATATACAGTGGTACCTTGAAATACGAGTATAATCCGTTCCAGACCCGAGTTCGGATTTCAAACAATTATTTCTCATTTAAAATAGAAGAAATAGATTTAAACCTTTCCAACCCTTTAAAATTCTCGATATCACAGTAACTTCCGTAACTATTATGTGTACTATACCATAGAGTATATTTGAATGTGAAACAACCTTATAACTAAAAATATAAAATGAAAAAAAATAAGTTATTTGTACATCAAAAATTAATACCACCAACTAACGGGAAAATTTTGAACCAAAAGCATCCGCTTTCTACTAAGTACGGTGATAACACCAGGCTCGTGTTCCAAACATTAGCTCGGATTTCAAGCATTAATTCAGCTCCAATTGGGGCTTGGTTCCGAAAAAATCGTATTTTAAGCGGCTCATATCTCAAGATGTCACTGTATAATATGTTACATAGTTAAACAAAGTAATTTTGAATTAATCAACTAAAAGTAACGAGCATATTAAAACTTCATTCCTTCGAAAATAATTAATAATGAGCGTTAATAACACCAGTAATTACTAGTTGATTAATAAATTGTCGAAACATGTAAAGAAATATTATTGATCCATACAGATTAGAGATTAAATTTAATATAGATGAAGTTGAATGTTATGTTTTAACTGACATGTCTCTGAGAGCAGGATTAACAACGGGATCAACGTCCAAGTCTTCAGTCCACACCGGGTCAGAACTAGGCGGCAGTGGAGGTACATGTGGCGAGAAAGTGGCGTTGGTACAGCCGTCGACGGAGACTCCCAGTATAGCAGGGTCAGACTCTGGGAGGCTGAGTCGGCCGAACGTGATCCACAGGACGGTCGCGTGGCTGAGAATCATGCCGGTGGCTGCTCCCTGAACAATACCAATCCACACTGCTCAAATTGTACATACATACATCTATATGAATTATATGAAACATACATATATCTATATGATCTATATGAAACACCACAATAAACAAATATATATTAATTATAATGCTCTAAGGCCTTTCGTTACAACATCATCAGAGAGCTAAACGAACCAAACAAAAAATATAATAACAACTTAACCTGGTTGATTGAAGTCTTCAGGATTGCTGGCATTCCTATCTGAATTTTAGGAACATTAAACTCAGACAGGGATGCCAGCAATCCTGAAGACTTCAATCAACCAGGTTAAGTTGTTATTATATTTTTTGTTTGGTTCGATTAGCTCTCTGATCATGTTGTAACGAAAGGCCTTAGAGCATTGTAATTAATATATATATGTTTATTGAGGTGTTTAATTCATATATTATATCAAGAGTTATTGTTGATTATTAATTTTTATACATCAAACAAAAGGAAATATTAAATATTATTTACAATTCACATTAACAAATTAAAATTGTCTTTAGCCACTTTTCATAATTTTTAATATAATAATTATAGAAAGTAAAAATTTTTTGCTTGTTTTTTCATATTTCCCTTAAAATTCGAAATAAGTTCTAAAAATTAGACAAAAGAAAAATTTTAATATTAAACTTACTAAACTGAAAAAAAAACAAAAAAAATTTTCGCACAAAACCTAAATATTTCTTGTCACCCTTTTAAATTTTTAAAAATTATTTATGAAAAGTAATAAATTAGAAATTTAAGATTCAAAATTAATACGTTTTAGATTAGTCAAGTTAACTATTCTAACAACATACCTGAAAATATAAAACAATAACAAACTTCGCCACACCTAAAATTATTGTTCACGCCTTAATTCTGTTAAACAAATTTATGAAAGTAAAACTACCAAATATAAGGTCAAACTTACTGTATTAGTCTTGTCGTTTTCACTATTCTAACATGACGAGTATGAAAATATAAAAAAATAAATTCACACACCTAAATTTCATTCTTCACGCCTTGAATTCTGTTAAACCAATTCATGAAAATGTAAAACTTTACCAAATAAACAAAATTACTGTATTATCTTGTCTTTTCACTATTCATACACGACTACTATAACAATATAAAAAAATAAATTCACCACACCTAAAATATTGTTCACGCCTTGATTCTGTTTACCAATTTATGAAAAATGAAAACTTTACGAAATTAATCAAAATTTTATATTAGTCTTGTCGTTTTCGACTATTCTTACACGACTACTATAACAATTAAAAAATAACAAATTCACCACACTAAATATATCAGTTCACCTTTGATATTTTTATACCATTATTATGAAAATGTAAAACTTTACCGAATTAAGCAAACTTTACGTATTAGTCTTGTCATTTGACTATCTTACACGACTAGTATGAAAAATAAAAAATAACAAATTTACCCACACGCTACAATAGATTTTCACGCTTTATTCTGTTTATCCAATTTCCATAAAATGTAAAACTTTATCAAATTAAGCAAAATTCTCGTATTAGTCATGTCGTTTTGACTATTCTACATGACTACTATGAAAAACAAAAAAATAAAAAATTACCAATTCACAATATTATTGTTGACGCCTTATATTCTGTTAATACAATTTCATGAAAATGTAAAACATTATATATATTAATGCAAAATCGTACGTATTTTGTCATGTCAGTTTTGACTATTCATACACGACTACTATGAATATACAAAAAAATAACAAATTCACCAAACCTACAATATATTGTTCACGCCTTGACTTCTGTTAAACAAATTCAATGAAAATTTAAAACTTTAACAAATTAAGTAAAATTTATGTATTAGTCTTGTGGTTTTCACTATTCTAACACGATTACTATGAAAATATAAAAAAATAACAAATTCTGCAAACCTGCAATATTATTCTCCACGCTTTGACTTCTGTTAAACCAATTCCATGAAAATGGAAAACTTTATCAAATTAATCAAACTTACTGTATTAGTCTTGTCGTTAGGACTATTCTAACACGATTACTATGAAAATATAAAAAAATAACAAATTCTGCAAACCTGCAATATTATTCTCCACGCTTTGACTTCTGTTAAACCAATTCCATGAAAATGTAAAACTTTATCAAAATAAGCAAAATTTCCGTATTAGTCTTGTCGTTTTCACTATTCTAACACGACTACTATAACAATATAAACAAATAACAAATTCACCACACCTAAAATATCATTGTTCACGCCTTGAATTCTGTTATACCAATTTCATGAAAAATGTAAAACTTTATGAAATAATCAAACTTTCCCTATTAGTCTTGTCGTTTTGACTATTCTTACACGACTACTATGAAAATATAAAAAAATAACAAATTCACCACACCAACAATATTATTGTTCACGCCTTGACTTCTGTTAACCAAATCCATGAAAATGTAAAACTTTATAAATTAATCAAACTTTCCTATTAGTCTTGTCGTTTTGACTATTCTTACATGACTAGTATGAAAATATAAAAAAATAACAAATTCACCACACCTACAATATTATTGTTCACGCCTTGAATTCTGTTAAACCAATTTCATGAAAATGTAAAACTTTATCAAAATAATCAAACTATCTCTATTTGTCTTGTCGTTTTGACTATTCATACACGACTACTATGAATATACAAAAAAATAACAAATTCACCAAACCTACAATATAGTTGTTGACGCCTTGACTTCTGTTAAACAAATTCCATGAAAATGTAAAACATTCCCAAATTAAGCAAAATGTACGTATTAGTCTTGTCATTTTGACTATTCTTACATGACTAGTAAGAAAATATAACAAAATAACAAATTCACCACACCCACAATATTATTGTTCACGCCTTGACTTCTGTTAAACCAATTCCATGAAAAATGTAAAACTTTATCAAATTAACCAAACTTTCTGTATTAGTCTTGTCGTTTTGACTATTCTCACACGACTACTATGAAAATATAAAAAAATAACAAATTCACCGCACCTCCAATATAGTTGTTCACGCCTTGACTTCTGTTTAACCAATTCCATGAAAATGTAAAACTTTACCAAATTAAGAAAAATTTACTATTAGTCTTGTTTTCACTATTCTAACACGACTACTATAACAATATAAAAATAACAAATTCACCACACCTAAAATATCATTGTTCACGCCTTGAATTCTGTTATACAAATTTTATGAAAAATGTATAACTTTATGAAATTAATCAAACTTTCTTATTAGTCTTGTCGTTTTGACTATTCTTACACAACCACTATGAAAATATAAAAAAATAACAAATTCACCACACCCTCATTATTATTGTTCACGCCTTGAATTCTGTTATACCAATTTCATGAAAAATGTAAAACTTTATGAAATTAATCAAACTTTCTCTATTAGTCTTGTCGTTTTGACTATCCTTACACGACTACTATGAAAATATAAAAAAATAACAAATTCCCCACACGTACAATAGATTGTTCACGCCTTGACTACTGGTAGACCAACTCCATGAAAATGTAAAACATTACCAAATTAAGCAAAATTTACGTATTAGTCTTGTCATTTTGACTACTCTTACATGACTAGTAAGAAAATATAAAAAAATAACAAATTCACCACACCCACAATATTATTGTTCACGCCTTAATTCTGTTAAACCAATTTCATAAAAATGTAAAACTTTATCATTTAATCAAACTTTCTCTATTAGTCTTGTCGTTTTGACTATTCTTACACGACTACTATGAAAATATAAAAAAATAACAAATTCACCAAAATTACAATATAGTTGTTGACTTCTATTAAACCAATTCCATGAAAAATGTAAAACTTTTTCAAATTAACCAAACTTTCTGTATTAGTCTTGTCGTTTTGACTATTCTCACACGACTACTATGAAAATATAAAAAAATAACAAATTCACCACACCAACAATATTATTGTTCACGCCTTGACTTCTGTTTAACCAATTCCATGAAAAATGTAAAACTTTATGAAATTAATCAAACTTTCTCTATTAGTCTTGTCGTTTTGACTATCCTTACACGACTACTATGAAAATATAAAAAAATAACAAATTCACCACATCAACAATATTATTGTTCACGCCTTGACATCTGTTTAACCAATTCCATGAAAAATGTAAAACTTTATGAAATTAATCAAACTTTCCCTATTAGTCTTGCCGTTTTGACTATCCTTACACGACTACTATGAAAATATAAAAAAATAAGAAATTCCCCACACCTACAATAGATTGTTCACGCCCTGACTACTGGTAAACCAACTCCATGAAAATGTAAAACATTACCAAATTAAGCAAAATTTACGTATTAGTCTTGTCATTTTGACTACTCTTACATGACTAGTAAGAACATATAACAAAATAACAAATTCACCACACTCACAATATTATTTTTCTCACCTTCACTTCTATTAAACCAATTCCATGAAAAATGTAAAACTTTATCAAATTAACCAAACTTTCTCTATTAGTCTAGTCGTTTTGACAATTCTTACAAGACTACTATGAAAATATAAAAAAATAACAAATTCACCACACCTAAAATATCATTGTCTCTCCTTGACTTCTGTTTAACCAATTCCATGAAAATGTAAAACTTTACCAAATTAAGAAAAATTTACGTATTAGTCTTGTTTTCACTATTCTAACACGACTACTATAACAATATAAACAATTAACAAATTCACCACACCTAAAATATCATTGTTCACGCCTTGAATTCTGTTATACAAATTTTATGAAAAATGTATAACTTTATGAAATTAATCAAACTTTCCCTATTAGTCTTCTCGTTTTGACTATTCTTACACAACTACTATGAAAATATAAAAAAATAACAAATTCACCACACCTAAAATATCATTGTCTCTCCTTGACTTCTGTTTAACCAATTCCATGAAAATGTAAAACATTACCAAATTAAGCAAAATTTACGTATTAGTCTTGTCATTTTGACTACTCTTACATGACTAGTAAGAAAATATAAAAAAATAACAAATTCACCACACCCACAATATTATTGTTCACGCCTTAATTCTGTTAAACCAATTTCATAAAAATGTAAAACTTTATCATTTAATCAAACTTTCTCTATTAGTCTTGTCGTTTTGACTATTCTTACACGACTACTATGAAAATATAAAAAAATAACAAATTCACCAAAATTACAATATAGTTGTTGACGCCTTGACTTCTATTAAACCAATACCATGAAAAATGTAAAACTTTATCAAATTAACCAAACTTTCTGTATTAGTCTTGTCGTTTTGACTATTCTCACACGACTACTATGAAAATATAAAAAAATAACAAATTCACCACACCTAAAATATCATTGTTCACGCCTTGACTTCTGTTTAACCAATTCCATGAAAAATGTAAAACTTTATGAAATTAATCAAACTTTCTCTATTAGTCTTGTCGTTTTGACTATCCTTACACGACTACTATGAAAATATAAAAAAATAACAAATTCACCACACCAACAATATTATTGTTCACGCCTTGACTTCTGTTTAACCAATTCCATGAAAAATGTAAAACTTTATGAAATTAATCAAACTTTCTCTATTAGTCTTGTCGTTTTGACTATCCTTACACGACTACTATAAAATATAAAAAAATAACAAATTCACCACACCAACAATATTATTGTTCACGCCTTGACTTCTGTTTAACACAATTCCATGAAAAATGTAAACTTTATGAAATTAATCAAACTTTCTCTATTAGTCTTGTCGTTTTGACTATCCTTACACACTACTATGAAAATATAAAAAAATAACAAATTCCCCACCTACAATAGATTGTTGACGCCTTGACTTCTTTTAAACAAATTCCATGAAAATGTAAAACATTCCCAAATTAAGCAAAATGTATGTATTAGTCTTGTCATTTTGACTATTCTTACATGACTACTAAGGAAATATAAAAAAATAACAAATTCAACACACCCACAATATTATTGTTCACGCCTTCACTTCTATTAAACCAATTCCATGAAAAATGTAAAACATTATCAAATTAACCAAACTTTCTCTATTAGTCTTGTCGTTTTGACTATTCTTACACGACTACTATGAAAATATAAAAAAATAACAAATTCACCACACATTATTATTGTTCACGCCTTGACTTCTGTTAAACCAATCCATGAAAATGTAAAACTTTATCACAATTAAAAAATTTACGTATTAGTCTTGTCCTTTTCACTATTCTAACACGACTACTATAACAATATAAACAAATAACAAATTACCACACCTAAAATATCATTGTTCACGCCTTGACTTCTGTTAACCAATTTCATGAAAAATGTAAACTTTATGAAATTAATCAAACTTTCTCTATTAGTCTTGTCGTTTTGACTATCTTACACAACTACTATGAAAATATAAAAAAATAACAAATTCAACCACACCACACAATTATTATATGTTCACGCCTTGCACTTCTGTTAACCGATTTCATGAAAAATGTAAAACTTTATGAAATTAATCAAACTTTCTCTATTAGTCTTGTCGTTTTGACTATCCTTACACGACTACTATGAAAATATAAAAAAATAACAAATTCACCACACCAACAATATTATTGTTCACGCCTTGACTTCTGTTTAACCAATTCCATGAAAAATGTAAAACTTTATGAAATTAATCAAACTTTCTCTATTAGTCTTGTCGTTTTGACTATCCTTACACGACTACTATGAAAATATAAAAAAATAACAAATTCCCCACACGTACAATAGATTGTTCACGCCTTGACTACTGGTAGACCAACTCCATGAAAATGTAAAACATTACCAAATTAAGCAAAATTTACGTATTAGTCTTGTCATTTTGACTATTCTTACATGACTAGTAAGAAAATATAACAAAATAACAAATTCACCACACCCACAATATTATTGTTCACGCCTTCACTTCTATTAAACCAATTCCATGAAAAATGTAAAACTTTATCAAATTAACCAAACTTTCTCTATTAGTCTTGTCGTTTTGACTATTCTTACACGACTACTATGAAAATATAAAAAAATAACAAATTCACCACACCTAAAATATCATTGTTCACGCCTTGACTTCTGTTTAACCAATTCCATGAAAATGTAAAACTTTACCAAATTAAGAAAAATTTACGTATTAGTCTTGTCCTTTTCACTATTCTAACACGACTACTATAACAATATAAACAAATAACAAATTTACCACACCTAAAATATCATTGTTCACGCCTTGAATTCTGTTATACAAATTTCATGAAAAATGTAAAACTTTATGAAATTAATCAAACTTTCCCTATTAGTCTTGTCGTTTTGACTATTCTTACACAACTACTATGAAAATATAAAAAAATAACAAATTCACCACACCCTCATTATTATTGTTCACGCCTTGACTTCTGTTATACCGATTTCATGAAAAATGTAAAACTTTATGAAATTAATCAAACTTTCTGTATTAGTCTTGTCGTTTTGACTATCCTTAGACGACTACTATGAAAATATAAAAAAATAACAAATTCACCACACCAACCATATTATTGTTCACGCCTTGACTTCTGTTTAACCAATTCCATGAAAAATGTAAAACTTTATGAAATTAATCAAACTTTCTCTATTAGTGTTGTCGTTTTGACTATCCTTACACGACTACTATGAAAATATAAAAAAATAACAATTTCACCACACCTAAAATATCATTGTTCACGCCTTGACTTCTGTTTAACCAATTCCATGAAAATGTAAAACTTTACCAAATTAAGAAAAATTTACGTATTAGTCTTGTCGTTTTCACTATTCTAACACGACTACTATAACAATATAAACAAATAACAAATTCACCACACCTAAAATATCATTGTTCACGCCTTGAATTCTTTTATACCAATTTCATGAAAAATGTAAGACTTTATGAAATTAATGAAACTTTCTCTATTAGTCTTGTCGTTTTGACTACTCTTACACAACTACTATGAAAATATAAAAAAATAACAAATTCACAACACCTACAATATAGATGTCTTTTGTTAAACAAATTCCATGAAAATGTAAAACATTACCAAATTAAGGAAAATTTACGTATTAGTCTTGTCGTTTTGACGCTTTGACGATTCTAACACGACTACTCTGAAAATATAAAAACATAACAAATTCACCACACCTACCATATTATTCTTCTCGCCTTGACTTCTGTTAAACCAATTCTATGAAAATGGAAAACTTTATGAAATTAACCAAACTTTCTCTATTAGTCTTGTTGTTTTGACTATTCTTACACGACTACTATGAACATACAAAAAAATAACAAATTCACCACACCTACAATATAGTTGTTCACGCCTTGATCTGTTAAACCAATTCGATGAAAATATAAAACTTTACGAAATTATGCAAAATTTACGTATTAGTCTTGTCGGTTTGACTATTCTAACACGATAGTAAAGTAACACTTATAGTAAAGTAAAAAGGCTCGTTTCTTCATAATAAACTTTCTCACGGTTATTACATTTTAAAGAATATGTAAGCCTACCTTGTAATTATTTTTAAATCTTTTATCAGAAAAAAAAAAGTATTTATTCTTTTGAAGCCTTTTTTTATTGTCTGAATTCCAAATGAAAGTCGTCACATACTAGTCAGTATTTATTTATGCAATATTTATTTAAATTAGTAGTACTTAGTTTTTCAATAAATTGTTTTTACTTTTAGAGTTCCCAACAATTATTGGCGAAACTTCAACTTGAAATCTGGAGTTAATAATTTTTAGACCTACTCCACAAAAACCTATTTGTATTTCCATAACCAATGGTCGATAAACTATATCAATATTACTTCATATATAGCATTTCTTTTCTTCCTATTGTCTAGATTTTTCTAAATATTTGCGACAAACAATGAGCAAATGTAAATTTAGAACAACTTTTTATCTTGCACTTGTATGTCATTATTTCTTCTACTAAATTGAATTTGTTGTAACTTTTAATTGAATTTCCCGAACTGTTATTTTTCTACAATAACATTTTTACTCCTTTCTTATTTCTCTTTCTATTTAGATATTGAAGAAAATAAATGTATTAATGATAGAAGTACAGACTAACCTTCCAGTTGGCTGCAGGGAAAAACATAGCCAGAATGAAGACACCTAGAAGAGGACCACTTGTAGCGCTTGTCATTAGCATAGAGGCTTCGATGACTCCAGACAAATGTGCTACGACAAAGGCCACTCCCAAGACCATAATACCGCAAAGAGCCCCTGACACAGTCAACAGATTTGAATTATCAAACACAAAATGATACCTTCAACAGTACTATTATTAGAACTTATTCATCCATTATCAGCTTTCTTCTATGTTTTTTATGACCTCCCTTCTATGTAAACTAATTAAATTTTAAAAATATTTATTAATTTTAAAGATATTTATTATTGAACTGCTCTATTTCCTGTTAAAATCAATCACTATTTCTTAACCCTTTTTAATAATACATTCATACATTCCGAGCTTCAAACCAAAATTGGTCTTCCTAAAAGGTATACATGACAATACCTGCTAACATTTATATGGTGGATTTTCAGTACTGTAACAATTGGATTCGAGAAATGATGGTTTTTTAAAGGTGTGGCAAAATACAGATACATACTGTGGAGTGGTTACAGCTAGGATGGGTGACATCAAGTGCTGTTGGCACTCCTGATGATGAGAATCAACATGGTTTACATATGTACTGCATCAAAAATAGGTCGCACTTTCATTATGTTCATAGTTCACACAAAATGAAAGACTGTAAACCAATATACGAGGGTGGTAAAAATGCCATGGCTCCAGGTTTTTATTATAAATATGAATCATTCTAAGATTTCGTTGAGTTCGGTTGTAGTCTAATGGATAGTGTGTTTGCCTTCAGTGCTGAATCTAGGCCATTGACTCAAGATTTTTCATATACAATTTCTATTGAATGCTGTCCCAAAGGAGAGATAGTAAAGTTGTAGGCGCTGAGCCTGTACGATGTTAGACAGTCGTAAAAGAACCCAACTTCTAATAAAACTTGAATAATACAAAGGCCTTGTAATGTACCTTGCAATTACTAAAATGGGTTCCAAATAATAAATGACCCACATTATTTGTGTGTGCGTCTAAAGACCCAAAGAAGGAGAAAGGAAGTCACTTTCTCCCGAAACGTAGGGAGCCTGAATGGGCATTATCAATGATAGTTAGTGCAGATTCTGCAAAGAAGAGGAAGAAACACCGTTGCACATGCTGGCTGACTGTCAGGCAACTTTGCTGCACAGAGGTAGGTGCTTCGGGACACCAACAAAACCATAGAAAAACTTTTACCACTGGACCCAGCAAAAGTGCTGAGCTTCTTGGAGGCGTTGAAGCTAACTGCTGGGGTAGTACAGAAGAAGTACAATAGTTTTAAAGACGCAGTGCTACAGTCATCCACAAATAATAATATAATAACAATACTAAAAGATTTTTATTTAAGTATTGGTGTTAGAAACAACATATGATTTGACTGTTGTTGCTTCTGACGTCAAAATAGTATAACATACATACAATTAAATAGCCTTAGATTCTTTACAGATAGTTTGTCTATGTATGCAAATATATCTCATTCTTACTCTTACATTTGAATTCTTATGGTTTCACTTTAAGTAAATGTTAACAAATATTTTAAATGTTCAGTGATTTAATTTACTTTCAGTTATTAAAATAACGACAAATAATGATACAATAAATGACACTGAAATGTACTCACCAAGTAACTTGATGACCCAAAGTTGACAAGCCTCATCAAGTTGTTTCATCCTGGGAATTTGAAAGACAAAATCTTCTCCCAAAACTACTGCAAGTGAGTTGAGATTAGAAAACATCAGACTGAAAATCAATTAACATAACTGGGTAACCTGTTTGAATTTCATCAACACAACTGCATCCAATCATATTTAAAGTACTGACTTTTAGTGTGATTTCTCAAAGTTACCACTCAATATATTATTAGAATAGGTAAGTTTAGACTCAAAAAGTGGTTAATAAATTTAATGAAAAAAAGTCAATTGGTTAACTAAATGTCGATGAATGTTATGTTCTTTGGAGTTTTCGAGGACTTTTTAACGTATTTAGATGCAAAGGAATTATCATATTCAAAACTGTTTACTTTGATATCATTAAACTACTTTTTGTAAATTTGTGACTATGATTGTGGCTAAGGTGGTACATTTCTTTATGTGTGGGAGAAAAAGCATTATGTTCACTCCGTCCTACTAAGAGGATCTAGTCAATCCATATAGCCCTGCGATAATTAAACTTGCTATTAAAGCTTGATTATGAAGTAATAGCATTGATTATAAACTAATTAACTTGAGTATGTTCTAAATATTATGTAATAATAAGCTTCCGAGCACTAATAATTTTAATTATGTGCTCAGTTATACAAATAAACCGTATTACTAATCTTATTTGTTATTTACTAATAAGCTTTTATGCACAAATAGACCTCTGTATGGATTAAAAAGCTCGAAAGTGCACTAATAATCTTTGTTATGTACTTATATTCATATACCAATAAACTGGAATATACTAATCAACTTCTATGTACCAATAAACTTATTTTTATTGTAAATTTCGATTTAAAATATTTTACTATTAATTAAAACTACGAGTAATTTAGTTTTAATATTTTAGTTAAAATTTGAACAGGAATGTACAAATTCCTGTACAAATCCATCTTCTATATATAAACCGACTAACTCACTATTATTCTCAATATTGTGCTGATGATGAATGTGGTACATTCGAAACATGTCGACAAGTAATATTGGTGATAAGTTTTATAGTTCTAATGAAGAGACGAGGAAGGAATTCCGGAAATTGGAGAAATTATGTAGGAAACAGATACTAACCAAATATGGGGCGTTATTTAACAATATATGTTTAAATGAAGGACAGATTCCAACTTTTACAATATATATATATATTGTCAAGTTGTCAAAAGCCTGTCAACTTTTATATATATATATATATATATAAAATAAAATAAATTCAAAACGAAGGAAACACACAGAAAGACACAGACATAACTCACATCGATATTTCGACCATCGTCGTCATCAGGAGGTGTGAAGAGCGAAGAGCGAAGAGTCCCGCAGGAAGACAGGGCGGTACTCAGGGAGAGGGGCAGTACTCAGGGACAGGGAAGTACCGCCCTGTCTTCCTGCGTGACTCTTCGCTCTTCGCACCTCCTGATGACGACGATGGTCGAAATATCGATGTGAGTTATGTCTGTGTCTTTATGTGTGTTTCCTTCGTTTTGAATTTATTTTATTTTAAAAAAGTCCGCTGGACCGTTTCTTTTAATTGTATATATATATATATATATATATATATATATATATATATATATAAATATATATATATATATAGTCATTCTTCAAATAATCTGTGACACATAGAGAGAAATATAACAAAAACTCACTTTTCAATATTTCGACCGTGAAAAAGGTCACAATTTATTTTAAGTGTAATCTATCCTGCCGGACCGCATTTCGTTTATCAGGTATATATATATATTTAAAGGTCAATGTACTTCTTTTAAATTGCAACTAGCATGATTTTGTTTGACTCGAGATGTACAAATAACGTAGAAACTATAATAATATATTTACATTAAATCAGTAACTATTAAGTATAATATTCAACATATATAAGAAAAGAATACGAGAAACAACACAGAACTCACTTCAATATTCTGATCTCCTCGTCAACAGGAGAAGGAAAGAGGAGTTCTGCTCGATCAGTTGCTGTTTGCCAACCGAGCAGAATCCCTCTTCTCCTTTTTCTGATGATTACAAGATCGAAGTGTTGAAGTGAATTGTGTGTTGTTTCTAGGTGTTCTATTTTTTTAATTGTTTGATATTTTGTCCTAACGGACTGTTTCATGTTTTCAATTCAATACATATCATAATAATAAAATACAAACCTGAGAGAGCCATTAAATAGGCTAGCCATGACCAGCCCTAGGAAGCCAGGGTAGTAGTAGAACCTGTCTTCTACGTAAAAGGGCAGGATCTCATCCATGTCTGATATGTAGCCCAGTGCTCTGGGGTCGCATGTCACGTAGTTAGCGAATATAACCATGCCAACCACCCAGTTGAGAGAGAACAATATGGTCATGATGGGCACGTTAGCCATAAGAGTCCTGAAATAATCAAAACCATTGTAAACTTTATGCTACACATATTACTAGCAATGGACTCGTATGTAGAAGAACAACACATAAACATTAAAACTGGCAGGTTGCAATTCCTGTTATATGTCCACAGGAAATGAGGTCCAGTATAAATAATCAAACTGCAAGTTTTGCAAAAGTATTGAAGTTGCACATGGGACAGTTCCAACCTCAACAAATAGGGAATTTAACAAGGACAGAAGAAACTGAAGACTCACCTGTGGACTTATAACAGGAATTGCTACCTGCCAGTTTTAACGTTTACTTTATATTTCTATCGTGTTATTTGAGTGTCAAAATTAAGTTTTAGATAAAATTGTAAAAATGGTTTTTAAGATACTATGGATATGTATTCAAAAATCACCCTGTAGATGGTCAAAGAAGACCGAAACGTCGGTAATAATAAATACGATTAAAAATGGACAGAAGATCATATGGTGAGTTAATATACCTAGTTCCTGGAGAATTTAAAGGACTAATACGAGTTTTGGAAAAGAATTCCAAAAAACTGATTAAGACAAAAGTAGGCACACAATTATATATATATATATATATATATATATATATAGGCCAGTGGACGCATTTACGTCTCCGTTCCTTCATTCCTTCTCCTTTTTATTTTCTTTTTTTTCTTCTCTCCCGAAGACGGCAAGACGACGAAATTATCGAGATTCGTGAGTGTTAGTCCTTTTTCTTGTGTTCTCTAGCTGAACTTTAATTATATATAAATCAATGATCAAACCACAATATGAAAATGGGAAAACAAGACTAAGATCTTTCAACCGTAACAAGCGGTCTTCGTCAGAGTCCGGTTGAAAGATCTTAGCCTTGTTTTCCCATGTTCATATTGTGGTTTGATCATTGATTGTTATTTCACGTGTTTATGTGAAATCTTTATATATATATATATATACCAGAACGGTCAGTCGTTCAGGATGAAATCAAACAGTGAATGCGGAACAAATATCATTAAAGGCAGTTAGTAATTATAACTTTAATGATTGGTTGTGGTCCAAGAAAATTAAGACATTTGGCATAAAACCTTTGGCAATGAAATAATGATTTGAGTTCGTTGATCTTTGTTTTAGAAGCTATAAACGGAATGTTTGATTTATAAATACAAACAGAATTATTGTGTTTGTTTGTGCCTGTTGTCTGTATTCTATTGGATAGCAGGCAACCTCTACTAGAATGACTTTGTTTATCTGTTTATTAGCCATGTTTGTGAAGGTTCTTAATGAATATCAGGGTATCATTATTCAAAGGCTATTTAATAGTAAATTGCTAATTTGTAGTTAGTTGTCTGTAACTATCATTATACGTGATCAAATGTGATCTTCCAGTGGTTGAACGTTTGCCTTTTTTTTCTCATATGTCATTGGCTATCTGTCTGAATGCTGCATCTCTGATGCTGATTCCTCAAGGGAATACCCAATTCTACATTGAGAGTCCTAAATTTTGCCTAATATTCCATTGTACTTAGTGTACCTGATATTCTATAATCTAGGGCCTACAACTTATGCCCTCTCCGATATCTAATATTTTTTTACCTTTCAGTAAGAACAGAAACCAGACCTACCATACCAGTAGCAATTCTACAGCGACTATGTCTACCTTAGTGCTGGTAATTTATATGTAATCCACAAATGTGGGTCGCTCATAACTAAAAGTGGGTGAAAATTAATGAAAGAGATTTTACATACACATTTTACTACCAAACATCAAACACAAATGTTACCTGCACAATTTGAAGTCCTTGGACTTAGATCTATTTCAATAAACTTGGCATGAGTAACCCAGCATTAATTAAACCTTTCTCAATTTATCACCTACATACAAAAAATGATGTGATTTCACATAGGTAGATTTTTTTACGTATGACATTCTGGCGCGAGGGTTCTAAACCTACCAGTATAACGGCGGCACACACTACTTCTGTGTTCAGAGTACTATAGCACACTTTAGTAATTCAACTATTGTCTAATTAACAGAAATGATAATTTCTTATTAGTTGTAAACACACAAGCACACACACACACACACACACACACACACACACACATACATATATATATATATTCCTGCCGTTGGGTTTCCTACCGTTGTGTTTTCGGCGCGCTTGGTCGACTAATCTCTTTCTCCTGAAGACGGATCACCCGAAAATTTGAGTTTGTAAGTGTGTCTCTTTCTCTGTGTGTTGTTTTCCTTCGTTTTTGAACTGATTTGCGTTCATTCTGGATCGTTTTTCGAATTTTAAGTGAAATATATATAAATTAATAATCAACAATAACTCTTGATATATATAACAAGATTTCACAGTAAACACATAAAATAAAAATCAACTTCTAAACCACAGTAAGAAAGTCAGATATATGGCTAGGATCTTCAACCAAAACAAATTGTCTTCTTCTGTATGAGTGAGATTCTGACGAAGACCATTTATTTTCGTCGAAAGATCTTAGTCACATTTCTAAATTGTTTAGTGTGTTTAAATATTTATTTATATATATATATATGATCAAACCACAATAAGAAAATGGGAAACAAGACTAAGATCTTTCAACCGTAACAAATGGTCTTCGTCAGAGTCAAAAACCCAACTGAAACACTAGATGCAGAGAACGATGTGTTGTTATTTCACGTGTTTATGTCAAATCTTTATATATATATATATATATAAGGGAAATCGCGATTAAAAATAGTAAAAGTAAAAGGAAAAGCTCTAAGTATTTTCCACTTTTACGTCGTTTTCTAAGAACTGAACTTTTTGCTCTGATATTTTTCTCATTATTACATAATAAGTATTGGCTCAAGTCATTGTTTCGTGGTGCAGAGTCAAGGTACTAGTGTGATGTGGCAAACACTTGAATAAATAATTTAAAATGGCCAAGTTGGCATGGAGCAGCCATTCAAAAAAAATAATTTAAAATGGCCAAGTTGGCATGGAGCAGCCATTCAAAAAAAAAATAATTTAAAATGGCCAAGTTGGCATGGAGCAGCCATTCAAAAAAAAAAAAAAAAAAATTAAAATGGCCAAGTTGGCATGGAGCAGCCATTAAAAAAAATAATTTAAAATGGCCAAGTTGGTATGGAGCAGCCATTCAAAAAAAAAAAATAATTTAAAATGGCCAAGTTGGCATGGAGCAGCCATTCAAAAAAAAAAAAAATTTAAAATGACCAAGTTGGCATGGAGCAGCCATTCAAAAAAAATAATTTAAAATGGCCAAGTTGGCATGGAGCAGCCATTCAAAAAAAAATAATTTAAAATGGCCAAGTTGGCATGGAGCAGCCATTCAAAAAAAATAATTTAAAATGGCCAAGTTGGCATGGAGCAGGCATTCAAATCTTGTGACCACTAGTGCAGTGGATGACACTTTTTTATGGTTTTAGTACACTGATTTGAACGAACAGTTCATATTAGTATCGTGGGGACATAAAATCTTATAATTCACAGATTGTTTTTATGATTCATAAGCATAGTATCGTGGAACACATGTGTATCTGCAACACACACACACACACACACACACACACACAGTCTCATGGAACACACAAAATCTTGACTATACAAGCTTCATTCCGTATCACACACGAAGTCTAGTGAATACATAAAATCTTGTCGCTCACTCTCAAAGTCTCATGTCAATGTACTACGACTATTCAAAATAGACCCCAAAGGTGTCCTTAACTTATCCTCCAGAGGTAAGACATACTATACATCACCATTGAAAAGCTCATGATAAATCAAGCACAAGAACAATAACTGACAAGCATAACCTACTTAGTGACCCTCGACTGCGAACCCATGCTGCAGTAGCGCTGGACAAAGTTCTGCTGACACCCAAAGATAGACAAAGACATGAACAGTTGACCCACTATAGCTGATATGGTCGTCACTCTGATGGTGGGGTCCATGTCGAAACTGAAACACAAGACACAATATATAGTACCTGCCCACAGCAACATACTTAAACCATCGTATCCAAAATATATATACATTTACTGTACTAGGCTCATTTCAAAACTACCCACCCAACTATGAGAGATATAATAACAGTGTCATTAGACAGTAACTGCACTCCACAATTTAGAGTTTAATCAAATATAATTTTAATATTTCATTTACAGCTATAATAATGACAATATTATATAGTTGTGTCACAATTAATTATAATTAGCTGGTTTGGTATTAAATTATAATGCCCCGTTAGAAGTAACTCTATATATATTAATTTAGATAAATTATAATTTTGGAATTCATAGTGGACTATTAAAAATTAAATAGGCAATTTTTTCTCTCAACATAGAATATTTTTATAAAAAAAAATAATAATCGTTTAATTAAAATTAATATAAAAATAAATTAATACGTTTATGCATTAATTTATTAAATAAATAAATATATAAATATACAACAAAATTAACTAGCTAACAGGAACAACTGAGCAGTGTTTCATCTACCAGTTGCTAGATAGCAGCACTAAAATATGCTTTGTTCATTCATTTAACGAATTGTTACATAAGTTATAAATTATATAACTTATATTATAAAATATATAAAAAAGAAAAACGTGTTCAAACCATGAACATATTTCCTTTATGACTATGGATGCCCAAAAATTCAAGTTAGTTTTTGCAAAATTTTGTAATATATCATATAGATATATTAAAATTAATATAAGTGATAATACGAAATTAACACACTGTTGATAGAAAAAACATAAAAGATTAGATAGAAGATAAAAGACTACAACATTAGTGGTTTGACTACAATCAGTAGGCTCAGAATTAAGTTTACATTTTTCTATTGACACTGTGGTGACTCCTTTGATGTATATACAATAAACAAAATATTTGATAAGTTTATAGGTAATAAGATAATTATAAAAAAAGGAGCTAACTTAAAAAAATCTAGTCTATCGTTGACGTAAGATGCATTGACAACATTGACGACTCCCCCTGCACTAATTGTGCCTTGAAGAATGATGATGATGCTGCAGCCCATCATCACGACTAATTGGGCCACATCGGTGATGATGGCACTTCGTAGGCCTCCCTGAAACAAAGAAAAAATAAGATGAAGCAAGTCAATTGACGGGAAATATAAGTCGACTAAAGATATGGCATCAAATAGTCAAACTGATTGCCCTCGAAAGATTAAATGGAGTGAAATGCTTCATGAACTATTGAACAAAAACAAAAGGTGTTCATTAGGCTTACTGTGGGTACCCATTTTTGTTGTAATCTGAGGGTACGGAAAGACCTATGAACTCATGAAAAGAAGAATCTTCCCACCACAACCCCAAAGTCCAAGTCGATACTGCGTGAACGAAAAGGCTGACAAACTCGAGAAAAAAGGAAACTCCCTTCAACAATCAATAAGTACACAGTCTTTGAAGTCTTCAAAGTCCAAAATCACCACTACTTGAAGATGTATACCACATGCACAATGTCATTGACATCTGAGGGAATGAAAAGGCTGACAAACTCGCGAAAAAAGGAAGAAATTTCATTCAGAGAGGAAGAGAGCGACTTTCATTAAAAATTTTTGATACAATCGTCATTTTGTTGACATCAGTACAGAGACAAACATTTGATCATGTTATCCACAACAGTGAACCAATCCCTTCATATCAATGATGGCACCACTGAAGTACTTTCATTATTTTGTTGACCCTAACAGTGATATGTACATAAATATTAAACGGGTGCGAAGGTCTTGTAAAGAACACAATTAAAGACAGGGCATTACGCAGAGATATATGAAGTATTGATAGTTGTGGAAATGAAAAAAGTGAATAGAGGAAACTGGTGAATGGGTTAGAGATGTTTTGAATCGGCAATCTATCTTATTATTCTCTATGGACCGCAAAATTAATATTTTTTAACAGTTCACTAACCGACTGAAATACAAGTGGTATTTCAAGCTGTTACACTTAGTAAGTGTAATGGAGGGTTGAACTTTCTTTAACCCATTACAGCTTAAGCAGTGTACACCACTAAATAAAGTACACCTCTCTGCGGTGAATAGCACTATCATTTAAAGTTTTTACTTGAGCCACTGTAGCCCAGTGATTTGCGTGCTTGACTCTGGAATTGTACATCCGGGGTTCAATATTCACTCTAGTTCGATTAATTCAGTCGGGTAGTGAACTTTAATATGAACACATCATCCCAGAGAGAGAACGTTAGCCGGTGGTCCTGAGCTTTTACGATGCCAAATACTCGTTTAAGGAGATGAAGTTTAAATACACTTGAATTAGTTATAATTTAGCACTCTCAATGTAGAAGCAATAGTGAGACGTAATACTTCCTTGAAGAATCAGTGTCAGAGTTTTAGTATTCTAATCCACTCTAAATCTCACAACACCCTCACCAAAAAAGAAAAAAAATTGTAACTGAGTAAAGATGAGGAATGTGAATTCCAACCGGAACCATCTTGTCAATGACATCTGAGGGAACAAAAAGGCTGATCAATTCGCGAAAAGAGGAACCTTCCTTCCACAACCCCTAAGTAAGCAGACTCTGTAGTCCTAAAGTCCCGAGACTGCGTGAGGGCATCGACTTACAACTACCATGTCATTAGCATCGAGGGAACGAAAAGGCTAAGGAAGACATTTGAATGCTTTTTATTTCAAATCATTGAATGAAAATCAATAAAAATTTTATTATTATTGTGAGTTGTGAGTTGCCGCTCTGCCTTCCTGCGGGACTTTTCGCCTCCTGATGGCGACGATGGTGTGCTAATTTCTTTTTAATTGGTTTTTTAATTAATAATTTTATTATTATTATTGATGTAGAATCATAATTACATATGTAATTTCATACTTTATTATAAAATTGTTATGTACATAATATAGATTTCATTTTATACGTATAAGTTCCTAAATACAAGGACTGTAGATACCACTCCCAGGTGACCGTTAATTGAACCTTGAGGTCTTTGAAGGATAGCAAGGTTCATTGGATTTTGAATGTCATCGTCCTCGTATTGATGTTTGCAAAGCACTCTGAGGCTTTACTATAAAGTACATGCATATTGTTAATACCACTGAGGTTAGTACGATTTATATTAGAAATAGGTAAAACCGTCATACCTCGTAAGATGATCATGGAGTTGGGGCGCTTTCGGACGTCGTCTATCTTCGATCCCAACAAACCTACTGAGCTGTTATATAGGGGGTTGGTTTTCTGTCAAATCCACTGCTATCCTAATATTATTATTTTGATTTTTTTTAATTATTTTGATTTTAGTTTTTAGCTATTACCTAGTTTGGGTTTTTTATATTTTTTAACTTCGTCATCCTGTCTGTCCAGTCGTTTTTATTTTTATTAGTGATTTACATAAAATATCGGATTGGTAATTTATTTGTTCATTTATTAATTTACTCGCATTTTTATGTTTGTATATTTCTATCTGTTCAGTTATGTTGAGTCTCTGTCCTTTCTGTAGTAAGTCCATTGTGTTTTCTAAGCTGTCAGGTGTATGTCCGTGTTCAGTCAGGTGGTTTGCAAAATTTGATGATTTATTTGTATTATTTAAATAGCCCTTAAGATGTTCTTTAAATCTTATTTTCAAGAGTGTAAATGAGGGTCCACTAAAGCTACACCTCTGACGGTGAGTCCTCAAGAGAATATTGGATATCTCTAATGATTCTACATTTGGAGTCCTCAATTAAACCAAACTCTACCTGACATCGTACAGGCTCTGGATGAGGTGCTCACATATCAACAGTGTGCAAGGAACAGAGTGAGAATCTAACCTGGATCAACCAGTCCAAAGCGAGCACGCAAGCCACTGAGCTACCCTGCCCCACTACAGAGGTTATTAGGTAAATTTTAAGAAAACAAACATATCATTCATTCCTCATATACAATCTCTTACTAAATGATTTCCGATCGTTTCCATTACCAAAAACTACTGAATAAGTTTAGTTGCGTCAGTCCGTAAGTTTGTCAATTAAAGTAACCAATTACTTCCCCAAATGATAATAATAACAATAACAATGTGTTATTAACAATAGAGTAAGAAATAAATACACCATTGCAGTAAGGAATATAATAAAATTAACTTAGTGCAAAAACTTCTTCTTATCTTAACATTTATTATATTGCACTTTTTTTTTGCTTTTACTAGGAAATAAATATTTTCCGTACTACAGAAGTACGGAGAATTATTTTCAAATATAAAAACAACTTAATTAAAAGATCACGTCCATCATGATCTAAAGCACATGCAGCCTAAGAGGGACGCTAAGAGTTCAACATTTTGATAGTTTTCCAATACATAAATTTATAGGCATCTACCTACAAGGGTTGTTCTAGCATTTAGCACTATTTAGCACACATTTACGAAGTGAGTCACATTTACTGTTGATTATACATTAGGAGTCTATAATGTTGCCCAACTAAAGTGTACTTAGTAGTAGGGATCATAAATGAGTGACATCTTAAATGCTCGGGACCGACGGCTTAATGTACTCTTTAATTTTTTTTTCTCAGATTTTTAAATGTGCTCAGACTTTTTTTAAAATCCATCGTGAATGAATCGACGACCAGAGTCAGAGGTCCTGATGTAGTGATATTGTGGCCAGTCCATAATTAAAATGGGTGACAAATTATAAATGAGTCACACTTCCGCCATCAAGAACCGGTATAAAAGATGGAAAGCCTATGAATGTGAACGTTGAAAAAACAACAACAGTTCATGTCAAAGGAAATAATAACAATTACCTCTATTGTAAATGAATAATAACAAACAACACTACGTGTTCAAATATTATTTTATAACACACATAAACTGTTTCTATGCGATATTACGGACATGAATCGATTAATTATGATTATCATGTAGAAATTAATAGTGATTAGCGAACGAAACATAAAAATACATTATCGGCCTTTGATTTAAATCTGGTCAAATCAGTGGCCAGAAATTTGGTCTTTCAATACTCAGTCTCGGAATATTCGGTCTCGGACTACTCGGTTTTAGAATACTCGATCTTGGACTACACGGTTTTGGAATACTCAGTCTCGGAATATTCGGTCTCGGACTACTCGGTTTTAGAATACTCGATCTTGGACTACACGGTCTCGGAATACTCAGTCTCGGAATATTCTGTCTCGGACTACTCGGTTTTAGAATACTCGATCTTGGACTACACGGTTTTGGAATACTCGGTCTCGGAATACTCAGTCTTTGAATACTCGATCTCGGAATATTCGGTCTTGGAATACTCGGTCTCGGAATACTCGATCTTGAACTACTTGGTTTTGGAAAACTCAGTCTTGGAGTATTCGGTCTAGGAATATACGTTCTCCAAAAATTCGGTTTCGAAATATTTGGTCTCGGAAAACACGGTTTTGGAATACACGGTCTAGGACTATTTGGTTTTGGAATTTTTGGTATTGAAAAACTGGGTCTCGCAGTATTCGGTCTTGGAATACTCGGCCTCGGAAATTTCGGTCTCCGAAAATTCGGTTTCGAAATACTTGGTCTCGGAAAACACGTTTTGGACTATTCGGTTTTGGTATACTCAATCTGGGATTATTGTTTTTCGAATGCACGGTTTTGGAAATCTGGGTCCCTGGGTTTATAAATGGGTACATGAGTACAGGCTGAAATCCTACTTTCTTTCTTTCTTTCTTTCTTTCTTTCTCTCTCTCTCTCTCTCTCTCTCTCTCTCTCTCTCTCTCTCTCTCTCTCTCTCTCTCTCTCTAAAGTAGTCTTTCAAATATCTATTTAGTTATTAAAGAAAAGATTAAGACCGATAATGATAGATTTATTGACCAACAATTAAAAACACATTAAAATTTGTAACTAATAATTGAACAGAAAAATAATTAAAACACAATAATTCGTGATTTTAATCAGTATGTCTTTTAAGAACACTTAAAGTTATATGGAAAGTATAACTTATATTGATTTCGGTTTCTATATTACTCGCATTAGCCTATAAAAGAGAGGGCAAGTGGGAACCCTGCTCCAACAGCCATTCCAATAAAAAAGATGATTCAAAGACCCACTTCCCTCAGACGGAAATTTTATAGTTTTTTTTCTCCAAAATTCCTTTGATATTTTTTTATGCATGGCTTTATTATGCCCCATTTAGTCTATAGTAAACATTATACATTTATTTGCCTTTATCAAGATATGTTAGAAGCCATGATATTTTTTTTCTACTATTTCAGATTTTTATATTGAATATGATTTTGAGATTTCAAATTTTTCGAGACTGAGTACCTCAAGATCAAGTTTTCGAGAGTATCTTTAGTTTTTCGACGATTTCAAGATTTTTCGAACCGAGTATTCCAAGATCAAGTTTTCGAGAATATCTCGAGATTAAGTTTTTCGAGACCGAGTATTCCAAGATCAAGTTTTTCGAGACCGAGTATCTCGAGATTAAGTTTTTCGAGACCGAGTATTCCAAGATCAAGTTTTTCGAGACCGAGTATCTCGAGATTAAGTTTTTCGAGACTGAGTATTCCAAGATCAAGTTTTCCAAGACCGAATATTCTCAGAGTGAGTTTTCCGGGAAAACGAGTATTCCAAGAGCAAGCATACCGAGACTGACTTTCCGAAAACAACTATTCCGAGACCGAAAGAACCTGTCAAATCATAGCTTACGGTCGAGTCGGTAGACCATATGAATGTTACTTAAAACCTATAAGCATAATAAACACCACTTCTGGTTAGGACCTACCAAATTGCACACTTCATTAACATATTGAAACCGGTACTGTTGTCGACATTAGTAAACTGAATTAGAAAAGTTTTTTTTTTTTTATTAATGACAGGTTCGATTTGCTAATTCTTCCGATTTTAGCAGTCACTTTCACGGAGGCATCTCAGCGTCACTTTCGCTCAACTCATCTGATCAGCAATATAAGCATAAATTTACTCAAAAGCTAAACAAAAACACCTTAGGGCTCCACGAATATATATATTCGTACAGATTGACAGATATCCTTGTAAACAAAATTTTATTAAAGTGTACGGCAGCTTCCCCATTCACAACATTTATGCTTATATGTTCAAGCAAGTCCATGTAATATTTTCCGTTCTGTTGAGAAAAGTTCCCAAAGTAGTTGTTCTAATGAATATTAAATACGACGTTGGCAAAGTATTACATATATATGTATACAATATGTATATGAAAATTCAAATTATAGTAAGAGTAACACACACAATAAAGAAACACTATTACTAACCCAACGGTAACCTGCAGTTGCGTCTCAGCTGTTCTTGGTCTTCCACTATCTTTCTTCCGAAGACTGATTTTCCCAAAAATTTTGTTAGTATGTGTGGTTCTTTATTCTGTGTGTTACTATTTTTCGTATTTAAACTCAAAACTGTCAATTCTAATTAATTCAAAGAGTTTAATTTGAACCTGAAGATTTTCCTGATAAAAAAAAAATTGAATTTTGTACATATAAAAAATATATATATAGTGAATGTATTTGTACATTTATATAAATGAAGTATAAAACCACAAAACAAAAAAGGAAAATAATAGAATTAAATGGTCTGAGACATTTCACTTTATGTCATCAGAGAGGAAAGAAAGTAGAAAGTAAAAACCAATAACCAAAAACCAGTTTTATTGTGATTCTTCTGCATATATATATTGTGTTAAACTGAATTGCCTTAATCAAACATACCTTTCTTTTGAGCAGTTTTTCGTATTTTCTAGATAATTTCAAATCATCTTGATTTAGCTGGTGAATTATTTGAGCAAAACTCTGGTTGGCCATCATTATTTATTGACTAACATTTGACATGTTTCGGTTGTCTCCAACCATCTTCAGAAACTATTTTCAACCATCAACCAACTAAAAAATTTTATTTAGCTTACTGTTATGTTTACATACTTGTTCGATGAAAATAGTTTTGTTTTGTGATGGTTGAAAATAGTTTCTGAAGATGGTTGGAGACAACCGAAACATGTCAAATGTTAGTCAATAAATAATGATGGCCAACCAGAGTTTTGCTCAAATAATTCACCAGCTAAATCAAGATGATTTGAAATTATCTAGAAAATACGAAAAACTGCTCAAAAGAAAGGTATGTTTCATTAAGGCAATTCAGTTTAACACAATTTGTATAAAAGAAGGTCTGCTCCCTATTTATACTAATATATATATATATATAAAGATTTCGCATAAACACTTGAAATAACAATCAATGATCAAACCACAATTTTTACTATTGTGGTATATATACTATTTTTAATCGCGATTTCCCTTATATATATATATAAAGATTTGACATAAACACGTGAAATAACAACTCATCGTTCTCTGCATCTAGTGTTTCAGTTGGGTTTTTGACTCTGACGAAGACCGCTTGTTACGGTTGAAAGATCTTAGTCTTGTTTTCCCATTTCTTATTGTGGTTTGATCATTGATTGTTATTTCACGTGTTTATGTGAAATCTTTTTATATACATATATATATGTGTGTGTGTATTTTATATACCTTTGTATCCATAGAAATTTATATTTATAATTACTTTTCATTTGCTAAAATTTTAAATATTTATATATTTTTTTCTTTTTTTGTTTGTTGGGAGCACTATTGTTTTCATTCATGTCTTCTTCAGAGCGCGCGAGCTTCTCAAGTGATCATATTATTTCTTATTTACAAGCCATGCTGAAGATTACTATAAAATACGAGCGTTTTGGAGTAAGAGTGACATTATGTTAAAGCTATCGTGTTCTACACGATCAGTGAAATAGTTTTATAAGATAATTAACTTTATAGGTGATTCTTCACCAAGTACATATAACTCATTAGTTTGAAATATTAATATAATTGAGTTTACCATAACAGTGTAGAAGATGGAGATTGTGACAATAAGAACAATGGACGCCCAGTAAGGGAGACCGATGACTGTTTTCAGAGCCACACAGGGAGTGAAGACTGTGACGCCCAGGTTGAGGATGCTTCTCAGCAGGTATGTACCGGAGGCTAAACATCGCACGATCCTCGACTTGAACCGAAGGTCCAGGTACTGAAACAAACAGATTACAACTTAAAAAAGAACGATAGCTGATCACTTCAATAGAGCTTAGTACATAATTAATCATGAGAAAGTACATCTGCTTCGTTCCATGTGGAAAGATTAAGTAGTGTATTGACCATGGATAATTCATCATGGATCTCAACTTAATATAACTGCATACATATTGTTAGAGCAACGGAGGTTAGTCGAAGTCATATTAGCAAATGATCCGTTTTATCTAAAATACAGGAGTCTGAACTGTTCGACCGGTTTTGCCTTTCAAACCATGGTTCAAATACGTTCAAACCGGATATCTCATGTAGAATTGATCAAACTTATTCCGTCATCCCTTCAAAACAAGTGGTGACTCGATTAATTTGAAATTATTAATATAATATAACTTTTATTATTAAATCTTAAAGGAGTTAAATTAGGTTAATAACTAATAAATAATAATGAAAAATTACTCTTATTATATTTATAATATGAAATAAAAGCTTACCATAATAGATATAGCCACTTGTTTTGAAGTTATAGCAAGCATAGGGGCCAGGTACCCAGGAGCTTACGTGCTCGCATCTGGACTGGTTCCGTGGTTATATGTACACTCCAGCCCTGGATTTATTCACGCAGGAGTTGGAAAAAATTCGTGCACTTCAACCCTCGTAGAGGACATGAAGCAGTAGGTCCCGAGCCTGTACAATATCAGGTACTCATTCAAGATCTTTAATCTGAACACCCTGGATTAGGTAAAATTTAGGATTCCCAGTGCTGAATGTGGTATCAGAAAGGGCTGATCTCTGGCCTATGGGCGACCTTTCGTGGATCTGCCACTGCAACGTAACCAAGCCTATAGAAACCCTTGTCCGAGTGACTCTGACAAGTTCTACTTGAAATGGACGACGTCAAAAATGTGTCAATCAACTCCAGTGTACAATGTAGGTTTGGTTGGCCCGCAGTAGCAGTCACACAAGGAAACACACATAGACTTAAATTATAGCCCTTTGTAATACCACACAATTAAGGATGATTCTACATTGGGAATCCTAAATTTTGCTTAAAGATCTTTTACTAGTGTCTGACATCGAACAGGCTTGGAACCGACGGCTTAACGTCCTCTCCGAGGAACAGCTTGCTCAGATTTATTCACCTCACGAGTGAATAAGTCGAGGGCCAGAGTGGGTATCGAACCCCGCAGCTACCAGACCAGAGGCGAATACGTTACCATTGAGCTAAACTATGTAAGACGGTATCAACTAATATTTATATAACTTGTTCAAGTTTGTATCCAAATGGCTACAACAATGCCTAAAATATGTTACTAATTTTATTATTATGCAAAAAAAAAAAATTAAATATGGAAGAGATGGTTATCTTTAACCCCAGGTTTATTGAAGGTGGCTCATTAACATTCTTTTGGTAGGACTAACTTAGAGAAGTTCATGCTCAATGTCTACTTTGAAGCTCTCACTTGGTCTAGCACAGCTATTTATTGTTGACTCATTTGCGACAGAAAGTAATACCGTAATGCGTAGTGTATAATGTATCTGAAATGGGCCACTGGATCTCTAACTCTCATCATTCATGTATTCATTCTTTTAATTTTGTAGGCAGCTTTGACTGACTCTAACAACTGATAGTAAGCTGTATTTACTTTACTTTGATAAAAAAAATCAATAATCTAAACTTCTTTGAAGTGAACTAAAATTGATGCCAGAAATTCTCTGCTGAGAGAGGTCATACTGGGATTGATGTATCACTTCTCCGTCGACCATATGATATTTCTGATTCAAGAATGTACTAGTCAACCAAGACATATCAACGTCTAAACCACAGAAAGAAAATCAGAAAAACTATAATATTTCGACAAAAACAAATGGTCTTCGTCAGAGTCTCAATGATACAATATCAGTAACAACGATAGTGTATCAGTATACTCTGAAGAAGACAATTTGTTCTGTATAAAAGATTTTCGTCACAACTTCTGATTAACTCACGCATTTTAATGCCAATTCTCTTTAAATACATACGACAAATTGACCTGCCAGTTTCTTAACAAATAAGATAAAACAAGTTGCGCTTCTTTACAATATTCAAACTCATAGAAATGTTAACAACGTTTATTAATATCAAGGTGAGAATCGTTTACATCCATTCAAAACTACCAACGAGTTAATATGAATTCAATATGCGCATGTTCTATCTTCACTTGCATTCGAATGCATTCAATTATTTTTAATCAAATTGAAAGTACTGTTTACAAGGATGTTGAAAAAACTCTCATGAAATTAATATACAAAATAATAGAATATTATAAATATTAATGTATTAATAATAAAAAACAATAACATAAATTAAACTCAATTAACGTAAAAATAACTAAATAATAAAATATAATTAGTAATGACTGGGAAAATATTAAACAGTATTGTATGAAATTTCGAAAATGAAATGTAATAAATTAATACTCGTACAATGGAGGCTCGAAAGCTGTTAAAAAAGCTGTCATGACATTAATCTATAAACTTTACGGATATTTATCATTAAAGGATTCAAAAAACTTGATATATCAACATATAAATAAGTTCTCAGGCATAATCAAGCTTCTTGTGAGAGAATTCCTAACATTTTTTTTTTATGAATCCATAATTAATTTGATTTAGTTCATTTATTAATTCACATAGTTTTCATTTGAAATTTGTCACTGTATTATTATTATATATATTATTATTAAAATAAGCAGCAGCTTCTGCATTGACCGATTTCTTGTTGACACTCTCTAGTTTTCGTCTTGATCTGCTTACTTATTTCTTAATAACAAGCCTTAATAATGATTCGTTTAATAGGCTTGTTAATAATAAGAGGGAGGAAAAAGATAGTTGTGTATATAGGATACCTTGTACTGATTGTCAAATGTCTTATATTGGACAGACGAGTAAAGGTCTCTTTACAAGAGTAAAACAACACTAATATTCAATCAGGCGGGAAGATGAAAAGAGTCCTTGTTCTTACATGTAAGGAACAAAAATCGTATCATAAATTGGAGTGAAGCAAAGGAATTGGTTTTTGTACCTTCGGAAAGGAGGAGAAATATTATTCAAAGTGCACTCATAAAGAACTTCTATGGAAATTTAATGAACAATAGTCCGGGACTTTACAAACTAGATGAAATATTAATAAAAGAAATAAGTAAGCAGATCAAGACTCCTTCTTTTTTAGGAACATTAAATTCAGACAGGGATGCCAGCAATCCTGAAGACTTCAATCAACCAGGTTAACTTGTTATATTTTTTGTTTGTTTCATTTACCTCTCTGATGATGTAACGAAAGGCCTTAGAGCATTTTAATTAATATATAATTCTTTATTGTGGTATTTAATTTATATATTATATCAAGAATTATTGTTGATTATTAATTATATATATAGTTAACACACGAAAGAGAAAAAACAAATAAAGACACACACAAAAGACTCACAACGATATTTCGACAGCCGTCCTCATCGGGTAGAAGTAGTCCCTTTGAGTAGCTGAAGTTAACTCATATATATATGTATATATATATATATATATATATATATATATATATATATATATGAATAATAATCAAAATAACACTTGATATAATAGATGGATTAATTTACCACAATGAAAACAATTTTTTAAAACAATGCTCTAAGGCCTTTCGTTAACACATCTTCGGAGAGCAAGTGAACTAAAAAAACAATAAATACTTGTTAACTTGGCTGATTGAAATTTCCAGAATTGATGGCAACCCTGAATGTGTTTAATAATGAAGTCTTCATCTGTTTAATTATCCCGTTAATCAAAACTTCATCTAATTTGTAGAGTCCTAGGCTATTGTTCATCAACCTCTCATAAAAGTTCTTTATGAGCGCACTTTCTACGATATTTCTTCTTCTTTCTGAAGACACATATATTAATTCATTTGCTTCATTCCAATTAATCACATGATTACTGTCTCTTATGTGAATGAACAAGGCACTCTTTTCGTCCTCTCTTCTGATGGAGTATTTGTGTTGTTTTATCCTTGTAAGAAGACCTTTGCTCGTCTGTCCAATGTAAGACATTTCACAGTCAGTAAATGGTATCCTGTATACACAACAGTCCTTTCTTTTTGGCTTATTATTAACAAGTCTGTTAAACAAGTTACCATCATTACTGAACACAACAGAAACGTCCAATCTTTTCATAAATGAAGGCATATCTTTCAAACAAGGACTGTATGGAATGACTAACAAATTCCTTCTTGTGAACTGTTCTTCATTTTTTAATATCATGGATTGTTTCACCTTTTTTATGATATTGTCGATTAACCTTTTTGGATACATTAAAGAATCTGCAATTTTGTAAATATTTTTGATTTCTTCATCTAAAAATTCCTCACTGCAAATTTTGAAAGCTCTTAAGAACATGCTACTAAAAACTGACTTTTTATGTTCATTTCTTCTCGGCTCATCCACTTAAAACTAAATATATTATGTGCGATTCAATCGGACCGCAACATCCTCCTGATGACGATGACCGTCATTAGCAGGAGTTTGCCTCTCTTTTCTCTCATGATGACGGTTCAAACCGAAAATTAGGGACTGTAAGTGTGTTTTTTATTTATTTTTGTTTCTTTATCTATAATCAAATTTATAGGTATAAATAAAAAAATAGTTGAGCTTGATTTTTCTTTATAATAAAGAAAATATATTACGATTTATCGTCATAACTGGTACCAATAAATTGTAATCTGCGACTTGGAGATGACTACTGTGATAATGTTCTTGTCAATTACCATCATTAGAAGGAAGCTTGTAAGGTCAAGTAATTTGAAATTAATGCTTCGAGATTCTTACGGTCGTTAATTTTAGATCAACCTTATCACACTGTAATGTTGGAAAACGAAGTAGAACTGCAGTTTCTAAATTTTTTTTCACTTTGTTCTCGTAAAAAGGTTTCACTCAAAACCTCACACACACTCTGAAATTTATATTAAACGCTGTTCACATAAAAACAAGTAAACTAGCTACCCAAAAAATATCAAATATACTCCTAAAATGTAAAGGCATGAGCTGTTTTCTAACAAGTCAAGGAACACCTTAACCGTGACAAATAAAAATACGAAAAATATTTGAAAAATAACATCCAATAATTTACTAGGTCTTTTTTCGTTGTTCCCGGGATTGTGAGCTCCTCTAATCTAGAGTCAATTCTTAAAAAATTAATAATTAAAATAATAAACGGTCGATGAATCTTTAACTAAAGCTGTTTGTTTGCTTTGTAGACATCGGCTTTTAGTACTGTTATAAAGGTGGAAAGTATGGCTCATTTAATATTTGGCACCCATTTTAGCAATGAGTAAGCTATATACACCAATATATGTATAGTACTAGCAAACGCATCCGTCTTTGACGGAATCAAAAATTCCATTATACTTGGTATTCTAAAATACCATTATAAATTATAGAATAGTAGAAAATACCATTATTAGTACAGTGTTAAGCAAATGCCTCTGTATACGCTACATTAGCTGTCTGTCCTTCAGGTTCATGGAAGAACAAACAGTTGGAACCTCCGACTCTTGAGCAAGTAAACTACAGTTGATCACGTGAGAAGAACTTGGTCTCGCTCACTTCAATTCCTGCGTTAGATAAAGTTTCCCCTTGCGACTTAGTTAACGTCATTGTGAAACAGACTCTAACGGAACTTTGCAATCGCTTGAACGGAAACGGATGGTGGCTCGGTATCAATGGTAAGCTTGGTATACACACAGACTCCCTGATACCATACCCAGTCATGATGTCCGCCTATAAAGCATATCTGTTCAGAGGACGAACTCAGAATCATTTATATATATAAATATATAAATGTAGGTTCATTCATGAGTTATTGCTGTGTAGTTTGATGTATTGTCTTCGTGGACCGTTTCTTTTTTTAGTAACTTACATTTTTCTTCCTCATTCATAAATACCAGATCAACTTTTTTTCTTCTGATAAAGAATTGCTTCCTAGTTTTTATTTTATATTCATATATGTCTGTCTCTATTCTCTGTTCCTTATCCCTTTTTTTTGTCAAGTTATCTCTTATCTATATCTCTACTTCAAATTATTCAGACCAGAGGGAAGATACTCTCAACTTACATATTTATTATTGAAGACGACAATGTTGTTTTCTTATTATTGTTCAGGATAATAATCAAAGAAACTTTTCCAAATAATTGCAAAAAATTATCTATGAAAACATAAAGTAACTAAATTGTGTACCTGGAAAAAAGTAGGGGATTTCAATCTCATTTACGTTTATGTAAAACACATATTATGTGAAACACACATTATGTGTTAGACTGACGCTAATTCCGCGGAATTGGTAGGAAAACCCGTTTGTCCAGTTAAAACGCTTTAACTAGCCTGAGTTGTCAGGAAGGTAGAAGTTCTGATTATTTACTGGTTCAGGGACAAACTCAGTGGAGGTCTTTTACAGAGAAATGGTAACTACAGTAAAGTAATTAAGGATTAATCATCATGACGTAAGCAGATTTCTGTTTTATTTAAGGCCGGATGTAGGAATGAAGAAGTAATCAATACTTCAAGGAAATATTATTCAAGGTCAGTGAAATGTTACATATCAGTTAGATGTAAATACCCTCAAGAAATGTAAAATCCAAACACATGATGCCTCAGAGGGGTTGTTAAGCAGTTGGTCCCAAGACTGTACGATATCAGGTACTCGTTAAATATCCCCACTTTAAAGAGATTTGAATCAGTTAAAATTTAGAACTCTCAATGTAGAATCATCAGGTGGATTCTACTACTGAACTGTTCATTGTCATGTGTTCATTCAAACTACAGTTGTTGAAATCCACAAACTATTTTTCTTTGTAGAATAATTTGTAATGTAATACTTAGTTTTTCTGTTTCAGAATTTATACTCTGCCTATGAAAAAGGTTTTAAATAAAAACCGAATCGTTGGCAATGAGAGTTTAATTTGAACCTAAAGAACTGACCGAGTCCCGATAAACTTTAGTTTTGTATATATATATATATATATCAAACAATCAATTCACCTGTTTATGTGAAATCTTTTTATATTTATATATATGTGTAAAAAAATCATAATAAATAAACACATGATACAATCAATGAAGTTTAAACCACAATGGAAAAAGAAAAACAATGGGAAGAAATGCTCTGAGGACCTTAAATGTATATCATCAGAGAGCAAACAAAGTAAAAACTGAGAAGGAAACATAAAAGTAATAGAGAAGGAAGGTAACAAAACAGCTGGAAACTCAATATGACAATATAGCTTGATAAGAAGAAATACCCTATAAAATTAAACAACGCAGGTCCAACAGTAAATAATAGAATTATAATTCAATAATAATTAAAGGAGAAGAATGAAAGAAAAAAAATTAAGCTGTATTATTTGAATCAACAATCTGGTCAGAGTTCATGTCCAAAGATACTCGTAGCACATTACCAAGATCAGCCCCAGATCCAATTTGTTAACTATCCCTTGAATTAAGAATTCATCTAATTTAAATAGCCCCTGAATTATATTGATTAGTTTTTCAAAATGATACTTAATTGGGGCACTTTCTACTAAGTTTCTTTCAACATCAGACGAGAGAAATACCAATTCCTTGGAATCTTCCCATTTTATGGAATGATTGTTTAAATTAATATGTTGAAACAAAACACTTGGCTCTTCTTGCCTCCTAATAGAATATTTATGTTGTTTTAAATATAATTGTATTTTTTCATGTTGGATCTGCTTATTGAGTTTCCAGCTGTTTTGTTACCTTCCTTCTCCATTACTTTTATGTTTGCTTCTCAGTTTTTACTTTGTTTGCTCTCTGATGACATAAATTGAAAGGCCCAGAGCATTTATTTCTATTGTTTTTCTTTTTCTATTGTGGTTTAAACTTCATATATATATATATTATTGAAATATGGTTGATTTAGTTACCTGGTAGACAGAAGTGACACCCAGACTTAAGTAAACGGGAACAAAAAAGAAGCATACAAGTGGGAAGGCGATGATCATGCCGTAAAGAGTCTCCCACATGGCACTGCCTCTGTAGAACAGCTCCGAAGGATAGCCTGCAAGCAGAAACATTCTACACTGACACCTCCTGTCAAATCACGATCTTTGATTAGAGGCGTCTGATTTCATTAGTCCTCAAGGATCGTTTCTGTTTTAAATTCAAATATATATAAAGAACAATAGAAAAATTAAAAACACACATTTACAGTCTCTAATTTTCGGTTTGAACTGTCTTCAGAAGATATAAGAGAGGGAAACTAAGCATACTTGTTCAGAGATGGTTTGGAGACCAATAATGTTGCCGAATAAGGTAGAGTTCATTCTCTGTGACCGGGCGCGCATGCAGAAACATTGTTGATCTCCAAACCGTCTCTGAACTAGTGAACTTGGTTTCCCTCTCTTATCTCTTCTGTACACGATTCAAACCGAAAATTACAGACTGTAAGTGTGTGCTTTTAATTTCTCTATGTTTCTTTTTGTACATTGAACTATATTTGACCGTTTCGAAATGTATGATTGTCGAAAAAGTATATATATATATATATATAAATTAAATAAAAATAAATTAAATAAAAAACAACTACAAGTTAGAAAAGAGTATAGAAAGCATGTAAGGAGCTTCTAGGAAAAGTAAAGAAACCAACAAGCCGATAAAGAAAAAGAAACGCAATAGCCTAAAGGCAACAACAGAGGAAACCAGAGGTCGACGCGATCGCGAAATCGAATCAAAACTTGAAACACTCCAACAGGACTACTAGTTCACATGGGAAAGATAAAAACAGATAAAAACACACAAAAAAAAGACTCACAACGATATTTCAACATTCGTCGTCATTGGGCAGAAGTAGAACCTTTGAGTAGCTGAAGCTAACTCATATATATATATATATATATATATATATATATATATATATATATATATATAAAATGATCAAACCACAATAAGAAATGAGAAAACAAGACTAAGATCTTTCAACCGTAACAAGAGGTTTTCGTTAAGAGTCAAAAACCCAACTGAGTCCGGTTTTTGACTCTGACAGACTGCTTGTTACGGTTGAAAGATCTTAGTCTTGTTTTCCCATTTCTTATTGTGGTTTGATCATTGATTGTTATTTCACGTGTTTATGTGAAATCTTTTTATATATATATATACTAAATATAAGAAACGGTCCACAAGGACTATAAAACTTTAAAAAACACAAAGCACGACACAGAAAAATGAATAAAAAGAACACTTACAGAATTCAATATTTTGAACTGTTGTTCGTCATCAGGAGTAGACTAGAAGAGAGGACGAAGTGAGAGAGATCTCCCCACGTCGAAGAACGGAGCGCGACATATATGTTTGAAGAACACTCCTTTTCACTCCGTTCTTCGACTTGGGGAGATCTCTCTCACTTCGTCCTCTCTTCTAGTCTACTCCTGACTAACAACTAGAATAAATTGATTAGAGAGACAACAATCGACTCATAAATATAGAATATCATCCGTTGAATATACAATATGATGATGGGTGTCCTGAAACTAGACGTTTTATAAAGATGATGTACCAGTGAAGATAGTGTATTTTTTCTAACAATACCGTGAAGTCTAATGTAATGACGAACAACAGTTCGAAATATTGAATTCAGTAAGTGTTCTTTTTATTCTTTTTTCTGTATCGTACTTTGTGTTATTTAAAGTTATATATATATATATATATATATATATATATAAATAAAATTTATATATATATATATATATATAAATAAAATTTATTGATCATTATCATAACAGATGCTCAAATATTGTTCACTCTCTGCATTGACACATGCATCAATTAGAGGTAATGAATGAACCACCGATAAAAGGAACAAAGAAAACACTCACAATTTCCAATATTATAAGCTTCCAATTATCAAGTCCCATAAAAGTTCTTTACCTGAATATCAACAGCAAATTTTCTGGAACATGTCGTCAATTTTTATAGTAAATGCTTGGAATATCTTAAAGAGAACAGTTCAAGTCGAAGATATTAAAAATTTTCAATGAGTGACATTAAAAAAAATCTGGAGTGGCCTACACTTAACTTTACTATAAGTAAATATAATATCAAACCTCTTGGGTAGATAATGTACCATGTAGACATAATATAAATGTCTAAATGTGAGATTTTTATTACTCTTTCATTCCTGGAGGTAGTACAGATAGTGATTGAACCAGTTATCAATATATGCGCTTATTTTTGTACATCACACAGCTGATGCAAATAATTTCATATATATTGATTCAGCAGTAATAACACTTTTGTAAAGTCAAAGTGACGATATCATGTTACTAAATAATCTCCTACAGAAGAAAATGACTTTTGTTCCTATAGCCAATGGATCTCCAACGACCTACGAATATTCCATGCACATCAGTGCACGTCGTTATTAGCAGCCCTGAAACAGAGGCCCACTACTGCTAAATTCTTATCTTGCATTTTTTGTTAAGGACAGTAATCATAAGGACGGGGATGGGACGTCAGTCTGTCAGGACGTCCTTCATGAATATGGAAGGAGTCACATTCGTGGTCGTATGGTCTTGAGGCTTTGCATTGTCTGAGGTATTGTATAACGTGATGTCATTAGGTAGTCATATTTAGCTGAAGACCTGATTCTGACAAAGTCTGTCATCTAATAACCTTAGAATCAGCTTAAAATTAGTATCTGTTTAGTAAAATAAAACTAAGGAGTCCATTCTTCTTAATTCAATATTACTCACTCAAATATCATAAGATTCATAAATACAAAAACGTCAACAGCCAGTAGCTTTTCACACCATACATAACATAAGTAACTTTTTCCTTTGTGCTATATTCGGTTATAACGTTGCTGTAAATATATATTGAGCAAAAAATGTATCAGTAATTAGCCAGTTTTACATACTCAAATCAAATATAATTTATAAGTTGTGTATATGGTAAACACCAGATATTATATGTTTGATTGGCATTCATTTTTTACATATAAGAATTTTATTCTTCTTACATCTCATATTATGTCCTTAAATCATTTCAAATTTTCAAATGGATTAAAATATTTCTCGAAAGCAATAGGAAACACAGACGAACAAACCTTTAATTTTATAAATATAGGATAAAACATTTAAATAATCTACTGTTAAGTATTTTTAAACGTTTTTGCTATAACAAATGTCGTCAATAAGGTTTAAAATAACATAAATTAACTAAAAATAAATCTATTCAATGCTTTAATGTATGTATTCAATGTAGTAGTAATTACTTAGGAACTAATTAAATATTTTGATACATTTTTATGAAAATCATTCCAGAGAAACAACACACATAAAAGTCGCTTTTGTTCGTAGCAAATTACATCTTTATACGAGACAGTAGAAATATAATCGTAGGTTTTTGTGAGATCTTTTATATGTATTGTTTCTGTTGGTTTAGTTTACCCAGTTTATAAAATCGTTTTAATTGCTAATAATGAAGGTAATAATATTTAGCATTAAAGAAATTAAGGAATGATTAGTGATAAAAAAATAAGTTAAAAAGCAATTTGTACTTACCATTTGAAGTATTATTAAAAGAATTAACTAGTGAACACAATAAACTATAGATAGGTTAAAACAGTTTGAAAGGTTCCAGGAAGGACGCGGAGGACTAAACAAGGAGTGTAATACCGCCTTTTTAGAATGACTTAGCTCTACCGGTGCACCAATCAAATGTCATCTAAATTATCTCATTTTAAAATAGTCCCCTTCTATCAGTCTTTCTTTTATAAATAATAATTAAACATACAAAGAAACGTATTAAACTATTTCTTCAAAAACGAAAAATATATAATCAATATAAATTAAATTAACTAGTCGCAATATAAATTAATAAAAGTAATTTCTAAACCTGTTTCTTTTAAAAAATGTCTGAACTATTAAATGAATATATGGAACAAAACGGACTGATTGAGATTTACAAACCATCAATCGAGTCTATATATTTCCATATATTTATATGAAATTTTGATGGCACTACTAAAAAAATCTGGAATGCCTACACACTTACTATAAGTAAACTTAATATCAAACTTCTTGAGCATATAATATATAATTTCTCATTTAAGCATAATGTAAACATTTAAATGGGAGATGCTTATTAGTCTTTCATTTCTGAGGTAGTACAGATAGTGATTGATCGACTTATCATTATTGAAGCTTATTTTTGTATTTTACACTACTGATGCAAATAATCTCATTAGTATAACTATAACTACAGCAGTAATGACATTTTTGAAAAGCCAAAGTGAAAATTGCTTGATACGAAATAATCTCCTACAAGAGAACATGGCGTTTGTTCAAATAGCCAGTGGGGTTTCTTACATCGTTTACTTGACCTCCTTCTACAATGAATATTAAAGTGAAATTTTCAAATTTAAAACAAAAAAATACTCTTATTTTCTCTGAAAAACATCATAAACATCGAAGAAAAAATGTTTTAAGATGATTTGTAATTAAAGATGTACGATAATTACATTTATTAATCTCCAAACGAAAGATTTCAATTTTGAATTATCTTTTACATTTTTGGTCTTTTATAGAATTATTATATGGAAAATTTATGGCTCCTTAGTGTTTAATAAAATTATTTTCCTTCCCCTTTGTCAAAAATCATATATACCAATTTTTTCTGAGTGAGTGCTACATTTTTCCTGCCTGCTGTACCCTGTTATAAGCTTGCTATGAATGTATGTTGAGAAAAAATATATTAGTAATTAGCCAGTTTACATACGTAAATCAAAGTCAAAGCCAGCTATTCAGTATAATTTAAAACTTTTATAGTTAGGAGCTTCTAATTCTTGAAAATAATTTATATGAACTATTAGACTAGAATAGTGAAAAAACAAACATAACTCTTCTTTCTTACGGAAAGAGTCCATTCGACAGATTTCATTATCACGAAAAGACACTACAGTTCACAAAGACAAAGTAATTATAACTGATATTATGTTTTGTTCAAGAGTACAATATATAGATTTATGAAAACATTTTATGAGACAAGTCTATCATACCATAAAAGACAAAGGAATTTTATTTATGTTTATTGGCTATGATTTTTTACATGTAACCTCATATAAGTCAATAAATCATTTAAATTTTTCCATTATAAATATTAATTTTATCTCAGTGGACTAGCTCGAAGTAGAAAATTTCGAAGTCAATGTAACAATGTAAAAAAATATCAAAAATTCGACAAGTATAGCAGGTGATCCCTTAGTCTAGGATAAACAAACAGTTTTTTTGCTTTATTGCTTTTTGCCCTGGTAAACGAAGTAGATGATACGGCTCAGCATAAATAAATAAAAAACAGTAGTTATGGTAAGCCTTTGCTATCAGTGTCTTCTACAACATGCCACTCATAGACATCGAATGAGATAACGCCTTAGGCCTATCACTGATATCTGGGCTCAGGGGTGACTCATCCTTGCGCCTCGCCTTCTTAGAAAAACCATCCTTCAACACCGCTTTCTTCCTTATCAGTGCTCAGTAGGAGAAGGTCATGTCCCTGACAGACTATTCTTTTACCAAATAACTTTACATTTTTGTTTCACATGGTATATTCCATTTATACATAAATGAAATTTATATATACTTATACGTTTATTTATTAAACGTATGCAATGTATATATAATTTATACGTTTATTTATTAAACGTATATACGTGAAATTTATATACGTTTGAAATTAGTACATATCAACTCACATTAGTCATTCTATTAAAATCATCACTATCTTATATATATATATATATATATATATATATATATAGTTTTCTATGGGTTGTCCGGGGAAAGGAAAGGAACCAACGTCTGGGCCATTTCCTTGCCTGAAGATAACCAGAGAATGGTTGAAACATGTCGCAAATACCACCACCAGGTCAACAGTGCAGAACTTTTCATCACCTACCAGCCACCCATCAATAGCAGCAATAACATTCAACTGAAGAAAAAACATGAACATAAGAAACCGAAGAGAACAATATACAAAACCTACAACTTGAAGATGTTTCTACGAGAAGAAGTTGGATTCCAGTGTCAACATCTCTTAATAATCAAGAGGGACTGTGCAACCTCTACCCCTGTTGGCATGAAGATGAAGGCGGCTTTTCGCAGTAAACAACCGAGAGTATCATTTAAATATCCAGCAATATCCGTAACAGAAAATAGTAAACAACAACAACACCCAACCACCACAAAAATCAGAAATAGAAAGGGAACAGGAGTTCACTGTAAAGTGAGGCTAATGTTTTCTGCCAAACATCATTTAACACAGAGGGACTGTGCAACCTCTATACCTATTGGCAGAACGCAAAGGCTTTTTGCTGAGCAGCGGGCAACTGGGACCTTACGCTTGGACCTGTAACTCTACTCCCATTGGTCAACGTCGCATCGAATATATATATATATATATATAAACTAGAATTTAAAAAAGAACACATAGAAAGGAAACACTGAACTCACTACTATATTTCGATGTCCTCGTCTTCAGGAAAAGAAGTGAATTGCTCCAAAGGCTGATAACGACTTATATATATATATATTTGTAAAAGTTGGAAGCAATCCTTCATTTAAACATATATTGTTAAATAACGCCCCATATTTGGCTTGTATCTGTTTCTTACACAATTTCTCCAGTTTCCGGAATTCCTTCCTCGTCTCTTAATTAAAACTATAAAGCTTATCACCAATATCGCTAGCCGACATGTTTCGAATGTACCACATTCATCATCAGGACAATAATGAGAATAATAGTAGGATTGTTAGTTTATATATATATATATATATATATATAAATATATATAAATATATATATATATATATATATATATATATATATATATAAACTAACAATCCTACTATTATTCTCATTATTGTCCTGATGATGAATGTGGTACATTCGAAACATGTCGACTAGCAATATTGGTGATAAGCTTTATAGTTTTAATGAAGAGACGAGGAAGGAATTCCGGAAACTGGAGAAATTGTGTAAGAAACAGATACAAGCCAAATATAGGGCGTTATTTAACAATATATATATATATATATATATATATACATCGGCCAGTTTACATCGGCCAGTGGACGCATTTACGTCTCCGTTCCTTCATTCTTTCTCCTTTTATTTTATTTTCTTTCTTTCTACTCTCCTGAAGACGGCAAGACGCCGAAATAATCGAGATTCGTGAGTGTTCGTCCTTTTTCTTGTGTTCTCTAGCTGTAACTTTAATTATATATATATATATATTGTAAATAAACACTATATATACAACTATATAAACACTATACATATATATAAACATTTTTAATCTCTTCACACACACACAAAAATACCAATTCTGAAAATTGATAGCATAAGGATCCCAAATTCAACTGTCTAAGAGGCTCTATAACTTGAAAATGACAGAGTTCCTCATACATAACTTACACAGGATCTAATCACTTTACTTGCATAGATACTCGTAACTTAACTACCACATCCCCTTATAACTTGACTAGCATGCGTAGGCGTATGCGCATAGGCCTTATATCCTAACTAGCATAACACTCTATAAATTAAGTAGTGCAAAGACTAATACTTTATCTAACATGGTACATCTAGTAATTTAACTTCACAAGCATATGTCCTCAAAAACTGAATAGCAGGATGCCTCACAACTGCACGATATCCATTAAGTAGTATTGAGTTTAATAGCTTTATAGTCCCAATATCTTGATACTCCAACAAAATAATTAACTAAATTAATTATGATAGAATGATATCGAAAGAGAATGATGGTACGCTTAACGTTAATCTTATCGGACGTTGGATAAGTCTGGTGTTTTGGAAGACATCGGTCAGTGTAAGATCAGAGTTGAAGGTCAATGAGACACTTGAAATGATTCCTTCTGTATTACGTGTGATTCTTTTTTTGTATTACTTGTAGTAGCTACATTGTAGTATACAAAACATTGTAGTAAACATTGTACATTGTAGTAAAAACAAAATACTATACATTAAGCTAATTAGTAATGAGGATACATTTAAATGGTGGAATGATGGTAATGATCCTAAAATGTTGAATATACTCTAATTTTAGGATTATTACTATAATGTGTAAGAATAGTGTTATTATTATAAGGAATAGTAATGCAATTGTAACAAGTTGAGATAATATTACATTATAACAGTGGTTTCCGAACTTGATGTTACTACGCCTCCCTTAAAAATATTTAATCATTTGGCGCCCTCCCCTGAAGATTTCATAAAATAAAAATACAAGCATTTTTGCTCTTATAAAATTTATTTATACAAACTAATCGAAAACGATATTTTGTTATTGAGTTGTTTTTAATGAGATGGACGTGCTTGTCTATTAGCTCAAAGTTTATCAAATCTTGGAGTTTGTGATGATATAGCTACTAGTAGATCTTTTTCTACAAGTAAACGAGCTCGATATTTGGATTTCATTGCAGCCAAGGCAGAAAATCATTTTTTACTTAATTTTACTGAAAACTTTAGCAGTAATTTGGAAAATTGTTCACTGTGACTAATTTTTGCGGCTCCCTTTAGACTAGTCCGTGCCTCCCAGTTTGGAAAACGCTGCATTATAATATGATCTAAATTACTTCTTAAATGTTAGCAATAATTTCATTTTGGTATACAGAAAAACTTAAATAAACAATAGCGTTTCAAAACGGTAGTTGCTAGTTGTTGTGGCTAACATAAATGTCAGATCAAATAAATTGATGATAAAATTATTAACTGAGTAGTATTTCGGTTACGTTGCAGAAGCAGTCCCACAAGACAAAACAGACACAGGCCGCACATGACCCTTTCTGATACCAAAACAATGAAGATTGATTCTATATTGGAAGTCGTAATTTTTGCCTAACTCAATTTTATTTAGAGTAGGGCTTTTGAACGAGTACCTGATAATCGTACAGGATAATATATATATACTGTTGGCTTATCGTCTTCTCTGAGAAACCTTCCACGCGTATAAATCGAGGGCCAGACTCCAGAGGTAAGCACATTGCCACCTGGCCTCCGACATTATTTGAATTATATCAGGAGAATCGAAAAGAAAATTCGATCAAAATATCAGTGGATAAAAACAGTGTAAAGAAATCAGATATGCTTTAAAAGAGAAAGGAAATGATGAGATCTTGACTGGACGTTAAAAATGAAAACCGGTTTATGAATAATACCACATTAGTATTGCATATCTGTAGACAACCTTGTAAATATATTGTGGTCAATGATGGTCTGGTAAGTATAATCATTGGGAATTACAGGCAAAAAAAAAGTAACAAAGTTCAGGAACTAAACTGAGTCATTCCTGCAGACATATTCAAGTGTCTTCTTATTTGTAAAGAGAAACTGCGCTTAATTATGAATACACAACATGAATGGGTATTTATATCTCTACCTATTTGTTACACCAGCTTCTCTTTGATAGTTAAGTCAAATGTTTGCAATATTAAATCAATTACACACTTATTCAATTACTGAATGTTTTCATAAAGGGTTTCATGCATAAGGCCATATTAGTATTGTTGATAGATTTTTATTCCCCCAAACACAGTAACCCTACATTGAAACCGTATAATTACAATGTGCTCCCTTACCAATTACACATTTATAACTAACCTAAAATAATATATCTTATTAAGTAATTTAGTATACATCTTATTTTAACTTTGAAATATTAAGTCAAGTAAGATTTGTATACACTTTAACTAAGAGTAAAAAACAATTTTTTTCAACAATAAAATAAACTCAATTAAACAACTAGTTATAATAGTAAATTGATTTTATACTTCCAATATTTGTCCAGCTGAATAATTGAGTAAGAAGCTTATAACTTGTAGATGTTTAATTCTATATTACTTATTAATTTCTGAAAGGGCTCGTAGTTTATTTTGTAAGTTTTTTTATACTGTGGTATCTTGGTTCTCGATTATAATTTCTTCCAGAATTTTGGTCAACATGCGATTTGGTCGAAAACCAAAACTAATATTCCAATAATAAACGCTATAATGGGAAATTGGATAATCCGTTAGGTCAGATCAAATAAAGGTCATATTTTTTTAAATACTAAAGGTTTCTCTGTATATGAAGTACTAAATGTACATTATTAATTCTAAAGTAACTCAGACGACTGACTGGTGGAGATCGAAAATATGTTCGAATTCTGGGGGCATAATTTTCTTGATATCTCAATTTGACAACGATTTGTTCGTGTTTAATGTTGTTTGAATACCGAGGTAAAACTGTATATGATCTTATATACGTATAAGCCCGGATAATTCAGTCTTGTCCGAGTAATGGAAGTCTGCTAGTTCATCTGTCGTTCTTATCTTATAATCGGAGGCTATACCCGCTCATGATGAGTTACGAACACTCTTTTACTTGATATATTCACACTCTTAATTTAATTGTTTCATCAATTCTCCTTTAGGGATCTAGGGTAGCCCAGTGGCAACGCGCTCGCCTCTGGACTGGTAGGTCCTGGGTTCAATCCCCACCTGGCCCTCGACTTATTCACGCGGGAAGTGAATAAATCTGAGCACATCACCCTTGGAGAAGACATTAAACCGTTGGCACTGAGTCTGTACGATGTCAGGTCCTCGATAAAGACCTCTACTATAAACTTGAGTTAAGCAAAAGTTAGGACTCCCAATATAGAATCAATACTTATTGTGTGATATCAGAAAGGCTAAATGCACTGCCTAGAAGTGCTCCCTAGTGAGACTGCCATTGCAATCTAACCTAACATAATATCTCCACGCTCTTAATTGCTAAATTATTAACTCTTTTTTTTATTTTGACACTTTAAAAACTTTTTTTTTCTAATAGAAAGAGTTTTCCAACAACTTAATATTATTTTATAGTAATTGTTTAAACATTATAACATAACTTTATTCATAAATTTATTCAGAATTAAATAATTGCTTCTTAATAATTTTTATTACGAAAATTTTCCATTGACTGACAGGTTAGTATCAAAATGTAAACAAGCAGAAGGTCAAGACAAAAAACTATGATATATTCACTCTGACGTTAACACTTTGACTGCAGAATAAATTTGCCCTAGTTAAAGCATTTCCAGGGTCAACTAGAATTAACATATAAAATTTTTTAAACATTAATAAAGCCATTTGGAATGTACAGCAAACAGAAAGATACACAGACCTCCCTCTCTGTTTCTATCGTACATATATATATATATATACGTTTCAGAGTAAACTATAGGTACACAGTAATCAGAAAAACAAACTAACAGCCTCTAATTTTTCGGATTCACCGTCATCAGGAGGGAAAATACACCAAGCGCACTTGTGAAGCGACTATTGGAGACTTTAACTGGAAGCGGGGGGGGGGGGACCTATACACCCTTTACTATACTATAGTAAACTACTTATAGTTTACTCTGAAACGTTTGTTGTCCTTTTTAGATCGTTTACTTATTATACTATATATATAGTTACGGACTATTATGCATACTCCATATTTTTTTTGCCAAATATAACCATTTAAAGGGGTATTTTTATTGTCCTTCTCAATTTCTATTATATGATCTCATTCTTTTTACAATACTCTTTGAATTCTAGATGAAAAATTATATAGCAGGTTTATTGGTTTGATTATGGTTTTTTGTATGATGTATTTAGAGTTTATTTTATAATGATTTGAGTTGTAATAATTCATCAAAAGTAAAAACGAAGGTTTTTCTATGAATAAAGAAATATATTTTAAATGAATACCAAACATTATCTGAAAATCAGTATCTTTTCTAACAACAGAGTCTTGACCTTTGTAAAATATGACGTGAGAGGAGATATTAACGATCTAGAACAGGGGTGCTCAATACGTCGATCGCGATCTACCAGTCGATCGCGAAGCCAATAGTGGTAGATCGCATACAACTTTGAAAAAAAAAAGTTCCAGGGTGACAGTCAGCCCATTCATCTCTCTCTCTCTCTCTCTCTCTCTCTCTCTCGCGTGTGTGTGTGTGTGTGTGTGTGTGTTTTTGATCCTCCTACAAAGCTTCTGTCTTTGAGCACAATGAAAAGCTGCAAAAAACAGTTGTATTATTATTTTATTTTATTATTTTTATTTATTTATTTTTAATTATTATTATTATAAATTGTCAATGTATTGTTATTATTATTACTGGGAGCCCAGCACAATGTGTGTAAATGCATTTCACCTCCTTAAACAAAAAAAAAAGTTATTATTATTATATGGCAATTACAAAAACATGTTCAGAGCTTATTTTGTTGCAATATTGGCTTATGCAATAATGCAAGGTAAGAATGTTCAATAAATTTTAAAATAACATACGCTTTTATGTGTCGGTAGATCATTTTGACTTGGTCATTTTATAAGTAGCTCGCATACTGAAAAAGTGTGATCACCCCTGATCTAGAAGGAGGGTCATTACTAATAAATGGCTTCGATGTCATTAGTACAAAAGTAACAGATATTTATTGCATATCTAGCGATGTTTACCAGTACTCAATTGAAATGTCACTGTTGTATACAAATATATATACATTGTTAAAAGCAGAGCAGATTCTGCATTCACGACTTTTTTAAGTAGCTGTTCTTTTTTCCTAATTACACTTCTATGTTGCAGAGGCAATGCAAATAGTAGATTTCCCAGTGACATTTTCAGACAAAAAACATAGTCAAATAACTACTAAAATTTTTATTCACTACTTTTTAAACACAAGCTTTATTTGACTATGTCTTTTGTCTGAAAATGTCGCTGGGGAAATCTACTATTTGTATTGCCTCTGCAACATAGAAGTGTAATTAGGAAAAAAGAACAGCTACTTAAAAAAGTCGTGAATGCAGAATCTGCTCTGCTGTTCAACAATGTATGCTTGGATGAAGATCTGCTGCCAACTTATACAAATATATATACATATACAATTTTATTGACACAGCTTCTCGACCACTGATTCCTAAAGTTCAAAGATGGGTTTCTTGACGATTTTCGATCTAAAGAAATAACAATTTTACAATATTTTAAAAACATTTTTTGGCCTTAATAATTAATAACAAGTTATTATGTTTAAACAACACATTTTCTATTACAAAATAATAACACTGACTTTGTTTTGTGGTTTTCTTTTACTTTATGTTGTGTTTATGGATTGGTTTATTGTGTTTTTTGTTTTCTGTTGGTTAATACTACGTGGATGTATTTGTTTTCACTACTTCTGTCGTCAATAAATTGTTTTTTGTCTTGAAAATGTGAAAACAATTTTTGGTGAAACGTTGGTATATAAACAGAAGTTATTTCTTTAGACTAAAAATCCTCAAGAAACCCATCTTTGAGCTTTATACAATTTTATATTTGAGTAGCCTGCATGCTAAGGAATATTTAAAAATAAAGAATTAAATAGAATAGAAATTACAATTCCGTATTTAGTGTTTCCAATGTCCTCACTTAGAGCCTGGCATCTGTAATCATCCTAGAGTCAGAAACTTTGCCTCATTTAATATTTTGCTCCCATGTTACATATGGTGAAGAAACTTTGCTACATACTGTGGTCTCATAATATATATTACACTTTATGGTCGCATTTGATTATTATCCGTTAAATCATATGAAGTTTTTTTTTACACTTTATTCCGAAACACATCCACTTGGTTTTTGAAATATAGCAGACCAGGAGTGGGGAACCTTTCTTGGAGTAAAGGCCATTTTAGCACTGTCCACGTCACCAAAAATGGATAAGCAAATTCTTCTATAATAGTTATATTGTAAAATCCTTGAATATATCATTATATTACTCAATCAGTGCATCTAAAACTGTTTTGCAGCTTTCAAAAGATTCAGCAGTGTCCTCACTGCCTTCGTTTATTACTTTTGTTAAGTCAGGAAAATGATTATCTAAAAGCTTAGACTTTTCAAGTAATGATTGATGAAAAGTTTTCCTCAAAGATGCCAGTATTTTTTTATCTTTATTACCATAATTGTAATTCTTTATATCTTGAAAGATTTTTCTCAACAAACCGCAGAAGGCCGCATTTCATACTTCAAAAGGCCATATGAGGTCTTAAGGTCGCAGGTTCCCCACGCCTGTAGTAGACCCTTGTTATTCGAGAATATTACGTTCCTTATCCCTCTGCGAACTGCGAAAATCCACAAATGTATGATGCAGTTTTAAAACTGTTATGTATGGTATTGTATACGCTAAAATATGCTCATGAAACACATATTAAAGCGGGTGTGTGTCCCAATGCTAAAAACTATCGCAATATTAAAGAAGGCGCAGAGTGTAATTTCCTTGGCATTTATTCTTTAGCTTAACTTAAGCCAGTAGAGGGCGGAAGGTCTGGATCTGCCCTGAACGCATGTTGATAGTAGTGAAGGTTTCACTTTTACCTGATTATATCTGAAATAATTCTCAACAATTTCATCGAAAGATATTAACATATAAGGCTATATTATTATAACAGTCTGTTTTACCACATGATCGCTGTATAACCAGCCGAACTGTTTTGCACGTGGTTCATCTTCAAGTGGAACTGAAAACTGTGGAACGATCCCGGGAATAAATATCAATTGAACAAGTATTATCAATATAAGTAAATTTATTATTAAATTTTAGATTTATTTTATTTAATTTTATACCAATTTAATTTCGTAAAAAATTTAAATTATCAGTCAAGTCTGCACAGTCGTCTTTTTAGTTTCATTATTGGTTTAAGTAGCATATTTAAATGATGATTAATCTATTTATTCATGAAATTATCTGTGCTTTAAAAGTTTTAAATTTCTGGTCTATTATTTTCAATCTTTGTCTTTTATGCCTTGCTTTTATTAAATAAATTGAATTTTCTATATTATCTTGTTCACGTCTATGATTACGTAAGTGATTAGCGTGTTTTTAAACTGTTAATTAATGTTCTACTTAATCAGTTAATTAACTCTTTAATGTTCTACCAGTCTGCCCTATATATACTAACAATCCTTACACTCTAATTAATATACTCCGCTTTTATCATAATTATTAGTTTTATAATTCATCGTTTTATCTATTAATTTTTTATCATGTTATTAGTTTTAAAACCTACCTTTATATTACATTGATTTAGTACTTCAGCAATTTTTATTAATAATATATATTAATCAACAATCAGATATACTATTTAAATCAATAATACAATTAAAACAACGGACTGGATGGACTCGGCAACAATAATGTAAATTTTAAAAGAATAAAATCAGTTAATAAATAAAAGATATAATAGGAAATTTAGCTACGTATTGGAATTATTAGTTTAATAGGTATTTATTCGCAGGATCCTTCGACAATTATCAGTCCCACATGAAGATGTACAACTTGCGAAACCGGTTAGGCAGCTACACTGATTCACGAGGGAAAACAAACTTTTATGATAATACGATGTTTACTAACCTCTATGGTATTAACAACATGCATGTATAAAGAAGGCTGTAGGACTTCTGTCCCGTCCAAGATTTGGAGGATATATCTTGAGACAAACATACTTCTGTAAATAGTAACGAGAGGTATATGATTAATCATATGTCTTTTGTAAGAGTTCAAGGAGAACACCATCAATTGATGATCCTATGTGGGGTTGCAGACGTGGTTCGGGGCCAGTGAGACACCTCCTGCCCCATGGGGAGTGCCCCATCTTCGACCTGCAAAGATTTAGCCTAGAGATTCAAGGTGGAGGTTTTGAAGAACATCTATACAGACGCCTGCTCCATGGAAAAGAATTGAAATACTTTTTGGCCTTTGTATATTCAATCGGAAAAAGGTTCATGCTCTCAATTAGTAGAGCACCAGTAGAAAAGGAAAAAGATGTGGTGTGATGTGGTGTCGTGGGACCCACCTCCGTGAGGTCCACCTCTAACCACCTTAGGCGCATCCGTGGCTCGTCACAGCCCTTCTAATATAGGAGGGTCGTAGTGGGCTTGCTGATGCGACTAAAGGGTCTCACGTTAAAAAGGCATCGATCTGTTCTGCTTTGCTCATGGAATGGCCGAAAGTTGGTAGACATGATAAAAAATCAAAACAGGTAACCTGCTCGTGACTAGACTGGTAGGTCCGGGGTTCAATACCCACTTCAAACCTTGATTTATTCACATGGGAGGTGAATAAATATGAGCACGGCTTCCCTCGGAGAGGATCTTAAGCCGTCAATCCGGAGCCTGTACTATGTCAGGTACTCCTTAAAGATCCATACTCTAAATACACTTGAGTTAGGCAAAATTTAGGATTCCCAATATAGAATCAAAACATAATGTGGCTCGCCCATTACTAAAATGGGTGACAAATAATAAATGAACCACAATATCTGCCCCTGGAACAATACTAAAATCTGAAAGCCATATAAGTGTGGACGCCGGAAAACAAAAAAAAACTGGTAAAACGATGTTTTACATTAATATTTTCATGTCTTTCTGGAAAGACATATAGAATTGAAATATATATAGAAATAGCTGATATAGAATTGAAAATAGAAATAGAAAATATCACCCAAAATAGAAAGCACCGGATTGGGTGAAGCAAAATGACTTGTTCTCTTGTTTCTTGAGTATACCAACTAAACACTAAAACACAACAGAATTTTGTGTCTGTGTTTTTATTATTATGTGTTCATAGCTGTGTATGTATGAATGTGCTTTGTGTCTATGCGTGTATCAGGGTATTTGTGTGTGTGTGTGTGTGTGTGTGTGTGTGTGTGTGTGTGTGTGTGTGTGTGTGTGTGTGTGTGTGTGTGTGTGTGTGTGTGTGTGTGTGCGCGCGTGTGTATGTGTGTGTGTGTGTGTGTGTGTGTGTGTGGATGGGTGGGTGTGGGGAGTATGCAAATTTGTTTCTAAAACTTCTATAACGTCTAACATTTTTTGATGAACCGCTAATTTGATGACCTCTAATTTTTTTGATTAACTACTAATTTTATAAACCTTGATCTACTAACTCAAGGCAATTGTAGTATTATTATTATCATCAGTATAGAACTGCTATCAGTATTAACAGATAAAATTTCATAATCTTCGATAATTAGAAATGTCAGTGTTGCATTAAAATTTAAATATAATTTTGACTTAATATTGAATCTGAATGATTGATAGAAGTATACTGGTCACCAACTTTGACGAATCGTAATGGAGTTAAATTTAAAATAGTCTCTTACGGATAATGAGCAGTTTTTCGACAAAGCTGTGTCAGATACAAAGTACATTACAGTACATTTTGTGATTTTATGAAATATTTATTTCATAAAACTTCCATAGAAATTTAAAATTTTACACTAATATTTATCTCAAATAAGTGTAATGTTATTATTGAGGTCCGTCTTACATCGTTCATCTGTGATATAGCCGTCCAACCGGGTATTTACGTTGTACATCTTCAACAAGGACTGAGAAATATTGAATGGTATTGGTACTAAATACCTATTGAACAAGTAGTACCAATATATGCCGAAATCTCCTATTGCTAATAATTCTAAATTTAAAAATAGGAAATTTAAGCATATATTGTCATTAATTGCTCAATAGACATTTAGTTCCAGGATCTTTCGACATTTCTCAGTCCTTGAAGATGCACAACATGCGAAACCGGTAGGGCGGCTATGTCACCGAAGAACTAGGTAGAACACGAACTTTTATGATAATATTATGTTTTATAACCTGACCGTCCTGATAAACGTTTATTTTCTTTCAACTTTATGGTCAGTATTTTTTTATCAGTATATATATAAAGATTTCACATAAACAAGTGAAATAACAATCAATGATCAAACCACAATATGAAATGGGAAAACAAGACTAAGTTCTTTCAACTATAACAAGCGGTCTTCGTCAGAGTCAAAAACCCAACTGACTATACATCATTAGCTCTCTAATGATGTTGTAACGAAAGGCCTCAGAGCATTGTAATTAATTTATATTTGTTAATTGTGGTGTTTAATTCATATATTATATGAAGAGTTATTGTTGATTATTAATTTATATATATATATATCCAATATAAATATATATATATAGCCAATATATATATATATAAAACACGTGAAATAACAATCAATTATCAAGCTACAATATGAAAAGGGAAAAAAGACGAAGATCTTTCAACCATAGCAAGCGGTTTATGTCAGAGTTAGAACCCAGTTGGGTTTTCAGTCGGGTTTTTGACTCTGACGTAGACCACTTGCTACGGTTGAAAAATTTTGGACTTTTTTCCCTTTTCATATTGTGGTTTTATCATATATATATATATATATATATATATATATATATATATATAATCATATATATGTTCAATATAGACAAAGAAACATAGAGAAATCAAAAGAATACACTTACAGTCTCTAATTTTCGGTTTGAACCCTTCCGGTTTCTTTGTCTATATTGAACTATATATATATATATATAACTACAAACAAAATTTAATAAATTTACGATATTTCAAACGCCATTCAACTGTTACATTCAACCGGTGAATAGCAGAACAAGGTAAAAGAAAAAAAATACGTATGTGGAGGGAAATATAAAAAGAAAAATCTACTGTAATGTTTGAAATAAAGGTATGAACATCAAAAGGAATAAAGTTCTGTCTTAGAAAACTATTAAAAATCACCAAGCGATAAACTTCAATGTTTAGGGATAGGCATGAACTTAAAATACTGTTTTTGTTTTTGCATAATGTAAGAAAGGTTTGTTACCAAGGAAAACTCTAACTCCAAGGAAGCCTCTAGCAATGGAGAGCATCATGGCGGGCATTGAGACCTGCTTTGAAGTGGAGAAAGCATAATCAGCTTTGGTTTTCTCTTTGATTCCGATGAATCTTGAATAGAGAGCCACAGAGAAACTGGCCAAAATGAAGAGAACGAAGACTATATAGTCGAGGTAGTCTCGCAGGAACCCCATCCAGTCCATGGTCTGCAACAGAAAAAAAAAATAGAGTTGTAATGTGTTTGGAGAAAGGTATGTTGGAATGTATAATTTGATTCTGACAAAGACAGTATGTTACGGTTGAAAGAGAAATTCATAACATAAATTACATAACTAACTTCAATAATTCGACATCCACCGTCATCAAGAGAAAAATGTATATAGTAGACAGTAAGGCACCAACAAACAGTTGGCTGCCTTGTTATTATAACTTAAACACTTATAATTATTCTTTTATTTTTATATCCGTATGACAAACATGTTATTTTATTCATAACATTTCGTGCCTTTTCCTATTGGCAGACAGTAATCTGTTAAACCTGCCAGTGTTGCCACCAAATAGTAGAGAAGAAGGGGAAGAAAGAAAAGTAGATGAGATAAATACGGTCCTAAGGAAAGAAATAATCTCCTTTTTTATCAATAATATTGTAGAAAAATGAACAGAAAAATATTAGTATATGATCTTAATATTTTCTGTTTCAAATAAATGTCTTTTTACGACTTTATATTAGAGTAATTTGATATTTAATGTTAAAGCAGATGATTTTTTTTAAAATCCCAAAGTTAAGGAGGAAACAACACAACTCACATCAATATTTCGACCTCGTCTTCATGAGAAGAAGAAGTAAAAGAAGACAAACAGGAGTGTTCTGCTCGGCTTCAGCTCTTCAATCGTTGACCTTATTGTTATCAGAAGAAGAGAAATAAGAAGAGGAAAACGAGGTATGCTCGGTCGGTAAACAGTAGAGTTGCTGTTTGCAGACTGGCTGATGCAAAGTTACTGTTTGGAGACTTGCTGTTGCAAAGTTACTGTTTGGAGACTTGCCGTTGCAAAGTTACTGTTTGCCGGTAACGACAATATCGAAGTATTGAAGTCAATTGTTTTGTTGTTTCCACATGTTCTTTTCTTACAACTGTATGATAAGTTGTCCTAATGGACCCTTTAATGTTTTGTGTTTATTTATTTACACAGATCAAAATCCTTTCACAATACAACACCCAACAGACAGTAGTACGGTGGAAATGAAAGGAATTTTGCATTGTAATCATTGAACTGACTGAAGAAGATTCCGTACATCGTTCAAGAAATCTGTAAATACAGATTATTTCCTTTGCTTCCTACAGATCAGATAAGATTAGATAAATATAGGTTGAAATACCTCTGAGCAGATATTTGCCATCGTAATGATGGACTTGCTTTTGAATAATAAATTTAACGTCACGAGGCTATTATTAAAATTAAACAAAACTTTCTATTGCAAAATTAATTTGTTATTTGAGTTTTCTAATTAAAATTTCAACTAATAAAGCAATTTCTGACTTTTTAGTCTATTCTGACTAATATGGAGCCATTCAGATTTATGGAAATTAGAGAGTTGTCGTTTAATAAACTTTACAGTTCAAGGTGAGCTGCAAAAATAACAACTCTATTAATAGAATTGGAAAATGTATCGATGCAATGATTATTTAAAGTTTTAGGATGATGGCCAAGTGAACTTGGACGGATTGTCTATACATTTTTGAGGTCAGACTGTTGGAAAAATCAATACACAGGTCACTGATACATTATAGATTAGAAAATGAAGTACTGTCTAGAGTTATATTTGAAAGGATGTGCTTAAGTTTAAAAACATGTCATTTATTTAATAAATTAGAGAGATAAATTCAGTAAGAGATCAATAAGAGAGTGGGTTATGAATTATGGATTAGAGAATAGAGGACTCTCAAGAGTAGAAGCTATGACGTATTTAAAATCAATTTGAAATAAAAAAAAAACTTGATTCGTTATTAATTTAGAGAGAAAATTAGCGAAAGTCTAAATAAGTATATTACATCCGAGAATGGAGAGCTAATAAATATATATTAGCCATCAGCACACAAAAAAAAAAGAAGTGTTTTTACATTATGTAGTCTAAGAGCAACAGCAACGTAAATACAATAGAGATACGAACAAGGTTTCAGGCAAGCTAAAAAAGGTATTAAAGACGGATATTAAAAAAAACTACGAAGTATTTAGTTTATATTGTATTTTTTTTACTTTACTATAAGTAAAGTATAGTGATCGTGAAAAATTACATGTTTTGAGGTCCCAGAAGTCGTTTTATGAAGTTTTTACGATGATGTCTGTGTGTGTGTGGGTGGGTGGGTGAGTGTGTTAGCATTGCTTGTTACCACGCTACGGTCCAGAATGTTTGATGGATCAAATTGATATTTTACACAAAAATGGGCCCCATAGGGAAGAAGATCCCTATTGTTTGCGAAGAATTATGCATGATGGGAAAGTCACTTTTTTTGCCAAAAACCGTTTTTTTTAAACATTTATTTCTTCTAAACTGATAACCCTACAGTTTTGAAATATTGACATTATCTTTGAGGTTACAAATGGAACAAACGTAAAATATATTCAGAATTTTAAAAAAACGGGAAATATTTTTTTTTCAATAAAATGTACAAATTTTGACTTATAATTCAATCTCAAACCTTGTGAGAACGATACAAGCCATACTGTTTGACGGACAAGAATGAAACTATGCCTATAAATAGAACATTATGTGTAAAATGAGTTGAGATATTTTTTTTCAAAATTACATTCGCTAATGGGGCGTTACAGTACGATTTCTGTTTTCAGAAAATGTTTATTTGACGCTAAACGGCTCATTAAAAAATAATGAAAATTTGACCAAAAATGGAACAAAAAATTAGCAATTCATAAAAAAAAAATCATGAAGTTTCAATTACGGAAAAGAGCAATAACGATATAAAACCTCTTTGTTTACCCTAGACTAAGAGATCACCTGCTATACTTGTCGAATTTTTTGTATTTTTTTACATTGTTTACATTGACTTAGAAATTTTTTGAGCGAATCCACTGAGATAAAATTGATTTTATAAAGGAACAGTTTAAATTGTTTATTGACTTATATGAGATGTAAGAGGAATAATATTGTTACAAGTAAAAAAATCACCGCCAATAAACATAAATAAATTACCTTTGTCTTCCATGGCATGTGGATTTGTCTCATAAAATGCTTTAATAAATCTATATATTGCACTCTTGAGCAAAACTTAATATCAGTTACAATTACATTATAATTGTGAATGTAGTACCTTTCCATGATATTGAAATGTAATGAATGGACTCTTTCCTCAAGAAAGAGGACTTATGTTTGTTGAGAAATATCCAGTTTTTTTTTACAATTCTAGTCTAATAGTTCTTATTTATTATTTTCAAAAATTAGAAGCTCCCAACTATAAAAGATTTAAATTATATTGAATAGCTGGCTTTGACTTCGATTTGAGTATGTAAACTGGCTAATTACTAATATATTTTTTCTCAATATACATTCATAGCAAACATACCCTTATTAATTCATAGGAAATAAGGGTATTTTCCTGTTTAAAATTTGAAAATTGTACTTTAATATTCAATGTAGAAGGATGTCAAGTAAACGATGTAAGAAATCCACTGGCTATTTGAACAGAGGCCATGTTCTCTTGTAGGAGAATATTTCGTATCAAGAAATGTTCACTTTGGTTTTTCAAAAATATCATTACTGCTGTAGTTATACTAATGAAATTATTTGCATCAGCTGTGTGATGTACCAAAATAAGCTTATATATTGATACGTCCTTCAATCACTATCTGTACTCTTTCAGGAATGAAAGACTAATAATCATATTCCATTTAGATGTTTACATTATGCTTAATTGAGACGTTATATATTATATACTCAAGAAATTTGATATTAAGTTACTTATAGTAAAGTTGAGTGAAGGCCACTCCAGATTTTTATATTTGTTTTCATTTTCTCTTAATTTCCCTGTAATCCTCTTGTAATCTTTTTTATATTTAATTTGTAGTCGCACTCTATTTCACATAGAGTGAAAGACCTCAGAGCATATTTTTTCCTTGCAGTTTTTTGTTTCATTCTTGTCTATGTTGTTACAATTCTTAGATACCAGTGGAAGGTATGGTTCTGCACTGAATATTCTGAAATACGCCTGTCTGATATGAATCAACTGCTCAATCTTTGCTACCTTAATATATACTGCTCACTGCACTTCAATACAACTGTTAAGAATAATTTGCTGCTTACAGTCCTTAGCGACTAGTGGAAGCCATGACCATGAGCCGGCTGTCCTAGAATTCGCCCATTTGGTATGAATGTACAGCTCAGTAATCTACTGCTCAATCTTTGCTACCTTAATATATACTGCTCACTGCACTTCAATACAACTGTTAAGAATAATTTGCTGCTTACAGCCCTTAGCGACTAGTGGAAGACATGATCATGAGCCGACTGTCCTAGAATACGCCCATTTGGTATGACTGTACAGCTCAGTAATCGTCCACACCACTTTAACTACATACTTCTCTATACATGCATATTGTTAATACCACTGAGGTTAGTATGATTTATATTAGAAATAGGCAAAACCCAAACTAGATAATAGCTAAAAACGAAAAAATCAAAATAACTAAATAAAATCAAAATAATAATACCAGGATATTATTATATAGGTTAACAGATAACCAACCCCCTATATAACAGCTCAGTAGGTTTGCTGCGATCGAAGATGGACAAAGTCCGAAAGCGCTCCAACTCCAGGATCATCTTACGAGGTATGACGGTTTTACCTATTTCTAATATAAATACATACTTCTCACTGTACTTGTTCACCAGACAACTCATAACCTCATTTTTAGAAATTATAATTCATAAAATGAAACACTAACTCCAGGAAAAAGTTAGTTAAGACATAATTATTAAATGGTAACAAAACATAATATAAATAAAAAAATAACAGGAATATTCTTCAAAATTGATGAGCAAGATTGTTCAATTTCAACAATGGTTAGGAAATATCCCAATATTTAGCAAAAATCAATAAACAATAAGTATTATTAAAATACCTATCTAATATTTAAATCAATAACTATTGGCATTAGCTGTTTATTATTAGTAATATAAGTATAGTTACTAATATACCAAGAATATTAAAAAACATACTTCATCTTATAATACTTGTGAGAACCCAATGCTTATGGAGTTAACAAAATCAATAAACATGAAGTTCATCATCGTTGGGTTTGCACGCATTCCTTATCCTTTCCTTTATTTTAAAACATCCGTTAAATTCGGAAGGTTGTTTCTTTTTTAGACAATAGATATTCAATGATTAGTTGAATAGTTAGACACGATGTGGCCATTACTATCGGTTGGAGCATACAGAAAAAGTATCTTCTTTTTTAAGAGGATCTAAATAATATTGGATGTTATAATATATTAAAACTTTAAAATAATTCATTAAATAGAAAAATACAAAATTGATATAAATATTCTCAAGAATCGTGGAGAGCTGGACCCGAAGCAAACACCACTCAGTTTCTCACCGACGTTTCATCAATACTAATTGACATTTTCAAGGCTATGAACAATATATAAACAATAAACGTCGATATAATACAGAATATAAACAATATTTAACATTATTAGAAAAAAACCATGAATACATAATTTCTTCATTCAGGTATAAATACTTTAAATACCTTTAATTCAAGGTACCTAAATTATATTAAAAAATGTTTATATTTTGTATTATTTTGACGTTTATTGTTTATGTATTATAGCCTTGAAAATGTCAATAAATATTGACAAAATGTCAGTGAGAAACTGCTTGGTGTTTAGTTCGGGCCAACTCTCTACAATTCTTTAGAGTAATTACCAAACTACTTGGTCGACATGAGTATAACTTATTAAAATTTATATATATAGAAGATTAAAAAAACATACCTGAATGTAATGAAAATGTAGAAATACGAATGGGCTAAAGGAAAAACGGTTTCAACTTTACCGGGTTTGAAATAAAAAGAAACAGAGATGGGGAGACGCTGATCATGTTATTAATCCACAGAAATGGGTTATCAAAATAGTACAACACTGATATTAAAACCTGGAAGAAGAGATACAACTATGTTACTTACATTTTTAAATTTGCACCGAACAGTTGAAGCAATTATTAAATTACTACTAAATATACAGAAAAAAAGAAGGTAAGTATATTCTAGTCCTATGGTGTTGTTGGTCTTATTATATTCAAAATTTGCCATCTATGAAAGATATTATAATATAGCATTGTAGGATATAAATGTTGTTTGTTTTCTAACGCCCACCTTATAAGGGCTTTCCCCTTTTAGTGCTGTTCTAAGGGCGGAAATAGTGGCTCATTTATTACTTGGAACCTATTTTAGTAATGGGTGAGCCACAATACATGCTGATTCTACGCTAGGAGTCCCAAATTTTATCTATTGAAGTTTATTTAGAGTAAGGATATTTAACGGGTACCTGACATCGTACAGGTTCAGGACTGACGGTTTAACGCCATATTCGAGGAACGCTGTCCTCAGTTTTAATCACCTTCTGAATGAAGAAATTGAGAGACAAAGTGGGTATCGAACCCTTGACCTCCTGTTCAGAAGTGAATACGTTACTGAGCTAATCTAAACACCCCTCCCTCCTCCGGGCGCGATATATATCAAGGTCAAAATAGTATTTATCCATAGCAACGTCTTATTAACAATTTTAACTTACGTAGTGTAAGTTAAAATTGTTTCGATTGTTGAGCATACTATTTTTAATGTGCTATATAATTTGTTCTCTTATTCTTTTATAGAAGTACCTGACAGCTAAAGCAATTACTCGAGCAATTTACTAACAAGAGGACGACAATGTCACAATGTTGCCAAACTATTCTTAGAGGTAAATACATTTATTTTATTTTTTTTCATAAAACTGATTGCAGAATTATATCTTTTTTAATTTTTTTTATTTAAGTATTTTTTATAAATTATGCAGAACTCGTAAACTGTTTTGTTACGAAAAAAGAAACTACTCTGAGGAAACACAATATTTATTTATACCACTGTTTTCTTTCTATTAAAAAAATTAACCGTTTTTATAATTCCAATTTTATATTTTTTTTTTAATTTTTTACTTGATAAGGGATCAGAAATGATTCAGATGGTTCAAATTGTCAGACTCTTTCCGTTATCTTAGGTTAGGTTGCAGTGATAGTCCACTACGCATCACATATAGACCGGACATAGACCCTTTGTCCGGCAAAGAGGATTAGATTCTATATTAGTAGTTCTACATTTTGCCTAACCCAAATATATTTAGAATAAGGATCTTTTACGAGTACTTGTCACTGTTTAGGCTCAGGACAACTTAACGTCTTCTCCGAGGAATAACAACCTCATATTTATTCAGTTCTCGCGTGAATAAATCTACGGCTAGAATGGGCATTGAACCCCCAATCAACCAGTTTAAAGGAGAGTTACCACTGGACTAACCTGGCACCATTAAAGAACATAATTTCAAATAACATTTCATTAAACATCCAATAATTAATAATGACCACCTTGACCTTCATTTAATGCATACCATTTTATATTAGCATTCTAATTGTCAACTAAAAAATCCACTTCTCTTCACCCAGTGAATCAACTGATAACACAATTGATAACTGTGGCTTATATCTTCATAACACTAAAATCTTCTTTCTGCTTTCCTGACGAATCCCCTTAATTCACTAAAATTTCTTCAACTGTTCAGTGGAAATTTAAATATATAATTAATAAAGTATTATCTGTACTTTCAGTTTTAATATCAGTACTGTACTATTTTGATAGCCCCGTTCTGTGGTTTATAAACATGACCTGGACTCCTCCCACTCTTATCTCAAACTCAGTAAAGTTAAAACTGTTGCTTCCTTTAGTTTGTTAATTAACATTAATTAACTCATTGTTAATTAATTTCAATTAATGTTACAAAGTAATAATTAACATGAAGATAAAAAGAAAACAGTGCATTTTTTTTACAATCAAATTTCGTTTATAGCAGACTATTTCTATAAACTACAACTGCTATTGATGACCACGTGGTAAATGACTACAAATGTACAATGAATACAAGGAAAATGACTTATATCAATTTAAATTCTACGTATACTGTTACTACAGGATTTGACACAATTTATAATACATAATTTAAATAACTGTCATGTGTTATGACAGTTATAGCCTCGTATGATGATCTGGGAGTTCCCCGTACCGGTTTCTACATTCAAGTAGAATTGCTTGTTCAGCAATTCAGCACGTTGTTATGTTATTAACAATTTTAACTTACACAGTGTGAGTTAAAATTGTTTCGATTGTTGAGCTTACTATTTTTGATGTGCTATACAATTTGTTCTGTTATTCTTTTATATAAGGACCTGACAGCTGAAGCAATAACTCGAGCAATTTACTAAGAAGAGGACGACAATGTCACCATGGTGCCAAACTAGGTAAGACAGTTATTTCGTTAACTAATATAATTATTCTATCTTCTGTTGTCCTAACAATAGCATGCATTTAAACTATTGTTATTTAACAATTAAAGCTATATATATATATATATATATATATATATACAGTCTAGTCGAAGGTTTTGTCCGGCTAACATTGTTGTTCCTTTAAATAATGTAAATTTCATTTTCTTAGTTAAAAAATTCTTACTTCTGCCTATGAAAAAGGTTTTAAATAAAACCGAAACGTTGGCAACGAGAGTTTGATTTTTTTATCCTGGAAAATTGACCGAACCCCGATTAGAGAACACACCTATTCTGTCAAACGGTCGATATATTATTGAATCTGTAGAATATATATATATATATATATATATATATATATACGTTTCACGATTGATCACAAACACAGAACTAAGGAACAAACACACTTACTGTCTCTAATTTTCGGTTGAACCGTCATCAGGAGAGTTGAGAAAGGGACACCAAGCGCACTTGTGAAGCGACGGTTGGAGACCAACAGTGTTGTCACACGCGTGCCAGGTTCAATTGAGGTAAGGGAAATTAACTAAGAATAAGCTAAGAAATAGAAAGTGAAAATGAATGAAATTAGGAAATATAACTAACAAAAACTTAGAAGATAATAATGAAGAAAATAAGAGGAAAATAGCTGAAACAAAATAAAATACAGGAATATGAATAATAGATACTTAAATAATAATAATAATAATAATGAGGATGATAGGAATAAAGTTGTAAAAATAATAATTTAAGATAAAACTGAAAGGATAATAATCAAAAAATAATAATAGTCAAAGCTAAACTAACCATTCAGAACAGCCCTACCTTTTTAGCGCGTTGTAAACCAGATTTGAATTTAAAAAGGTAGGGCTGTTCTGAATGGTTAGAGATTAGTTCACCTTTGACTATTATTATTTTTTGATTATTATCCTTTTATTTTTATCTTAAATTATTATTTTTACAACTTTATTCCTATCATCGTCATTATTATTATTATTTAAGTATCCATTAGTCATATTCTTGTATTTTATTTTGTTTTAGCTATTTTCCTCTTATTTTCTTTATTATTATCCTTAAAGTTTTTATTATTTATTCGTTTTGTTCCAGATACAGTCTGTCACGCGACGCGACAGAGTATCACACATCAGTCAACAAGTTCCGTGATATTTGCATATATCCACGTTCAATGGTTGCTTTCAATTCAGCGGTTGTTGTAGGTTTTCATTTCGTGAATCTTTTTCTTCTAGGTATCCCTATAAAAAGAAATCTAGTGATATAAGGTGTGCTGAACGTGGAGGGTATTCAACAAAACCTCTCCGTTCAACCAACCTGTTTGGCAAGGTCTCATCCAGAAAGGATCTAATATCGCGATGGTGGTGTAGGGGTGATCGATCCAGCTGAAAATAAAACTCTGCTTCTTCAAAATGTTATGCTTGGTATGATAAACTGTTGCTAGATTGTTGTGTACAATGCATAGAGCGGTATATGATTTGTATTTTAATTATTTTATTGTAGTAGAGGACACTACTGGTTGGAATACACACACACACACACACACACACACACACACACACACGCAAACACACACAATTAAAAGGTGGTTCAGCTATTCCACAAAGTTCAATTAACATCAAAAGAATAACTAAAATGACTGTCTTTGTATAGTATTTCCATAAATTGCATCAAAGATTCAATCATGTGTAGTGCATTCATCGACCTTCAATTAACCTCTTGGCGTTTTCGTTAACTACAGGGATTTTCAACCACTTCATCGATCATTGATTTGGTACTAATATCCGGACATGAGTCAATAGATTTTATTTTGATACTTACTATAAACACAGTCTGTTAAATAATGTAATATAAATATACCATTTTACGCTTCAACGAGTTATAAAGTTGGTAATATCAAAGTTTTATTTTTTGTAAGTTTCACTGAACTCAGAGTAGACCAGAATGCACTGCTTCTGACTTCTTATTTACAGAATACTTAAAACAGAGGTTCTCATTATACACAAGTTTTCGAAAATATTTATAACAGAAACATGTTTTATATTTAAAGCACTCCTAACTTTTCCTTCTTGAAGGCCAGAGTAGCCCAGTAGCCTACATGCTCGCCTCTGTACTGATAGATTCCACGTTCGAGTCTTCCTTTGGACTCGACCAACGACCAACGACCAACAAATATAACCGCACACTATAGTGCACGTCGTAACTAGCAGTTCCAGACCAGAGGCCTTCTACTGCTTGATTACTGTGCTACTATAACATGGAATGTCAGTAATTCATGTCGGATATTAAGTTAGTCTGTACAGTAATGATGTCGTATTCGCGGTCATGTGGTCTGGTTGGTCACAGTTTTCAATGCTTTTAGTCGATTTCTTCACACAAAAGATGGAAAAATCTGAGCATGTCCTCCCTCAGAGAGGTCGTCAAGCCGTCAGTCCCGAGCCTGTACGATGCCAGGTACTCGTTAAGGATCCCTTATTCCCTAAAACTAGAGTTCCCTAAGCAAACTTGAGTTAGACAAAATTCAGGACTCCCAATGTGAAATCAACCTTGTAATATGGCTCGCTTATTACTCAAATAAGTGCGAAGTAATAAATGAGTAGCACTTTCTACACCCTAGAGCAGCACATAAAGGAAAAATTAAGGGCATTGAAAAACAAAGACAATTTTTTCTTTTGTTTTCTACAGAGTTAAATACTTGGTAATATTGTTATGAAAAAAAATAACTAGAAACTAGCGTTGGACCATAGAATCTTTCAAACCCCTAATCTTCAGTACTGAAGCTAAGCAATATCCCTGAGGACCCTGTTCTGAGTTACCTAACCCATCAGCTTAACTTATGTTAGATTGATGAGCCAATCAGATTTATTCCATTCATTTTTTCGTGTTTTACTTTTTACATCACACAGAATGGAAAAACTCAGTTTACGGTTTTCCAATACCATTGCATTATATTAAATTCATCGAAATGTGATGCACATTTAAGTAGAATTTAAATGTGTCTACTTACCCTTAATTAATGTGTCTAATTAAATAATTAATGTGTTAGTTAATCTTAAGTCCTACAACCAAACGAAATTTTTTTCCTAAGAAGTTGCATAAAAAAAAACCCAAAAACAGACGAAATAGGGTAACGTTATTGAAAGTAAGAGATTCACAATATCATCTTCTCAATGGTTTGCATGGTCCAGCCTTGAGAACTGTGTCCAGTGAACAACTAAATTACAGCCGTAAGCATATCAGTCATTCAATCAGCATGTCAGTCAACCTAATAGAGCTGCAGCTAGAACAAAACAGGAAGGAACTGCAGTTTCCAACAAGACTACGGTTATTGAATGCCAAATGACCACTGTGTATTGAATGTCAATGACTACTCAATATTGAATGCCAAATGACTACTGTATATTGCATGCCAATGACTACTGTGTACTGAATGTCAAATGACTACTGTATTTGAATGCAAAATGACTACTGTGTAATGAATGCCAAATAACTACTGAGTATGAATACCAAATGACTACTGTGTATTGAATGTAAAATGACTGGTGAGTATTGAATGCCAAATGACTACTGTGTATTGAATGTCAATGACTACTGAGTATTGAATGCCAAATGACTACTGAGTATTGAATGTCAAATGACTAGTGAGTATGAATGCCAAATGACTACTGTATTGAATGTAAAATGACTGGTGAGTATTGAATGCCAAATAACTACTGAGTATTGAATGCCAAATGACTACTGTGTATTGAATGTCAATGACTACTGAGTATTAAATGCCAAATGACTACTGTATAGTAATGATGAATGCCAAATGACTACTGATGAATAACATGAAAATGCAAATGACTACTTGTATCTGAATGTAAATGACTACTGAGTAATAAATGCCAATAGTAAATACTGGTATGAATGCCAAATGACTACTGTGTATTGAATGTCAATATACAGTATTAATGCAAATATATGAGTTTATTCTTGTGATGGAATGACGTTGATAGAAGAAATGACTTAATGAATCAAATCACTATGACTTATTAATCCAAATACTGTTACTGAATGTATCTAGAGTAGAATCTTTAAGAGTACCTGAATGCACAGACTACGTCGATTCAAATGAACATAAACAAATATACGTTACAACATCTAAAAACAAATTGTATAAGAAATGCAGTGTAATAAATAAGTTGAAAATAATCAAAAAAAAATAAAAAACTTTCAAAAAATATTAATCTTTTTTTAAATAAAATAGGTTTTTACCTTTTGTCTTGATTTGGGACAAAAGTATGGTTTAGTTTTTGGGCTATTTTAGAAAGAGAGGTCGATTAACGTTGATTCCTCAGGGGGATATTGTGTCTCTCTAATGACTTTATTGACAGTCCTAAATCTTGTCTAACTCGAATGTATCTAGAGTAGGAATCTTTAACGAGTACCTGACACCGTAAAGGCCCGGGAGAGACGGATTAACACAAAAAGAACATAAAAAAAAATAATACGTTACAACGATTCTACCAACACGGATATCTGGCACATATGAATGTGGGGATAAGAAATGCGGTGAAAATACACATAAGATTGAAAATAATCACAACAATGTAAAATAAAAATACTTTGCAAGTAAAAAAGCATTAAGTTTCTATTTTTTTAATGATCAAATTTATAGGATTTTACCTTTTAGTGCTGTTTTGGGAACAAAAAGTATGGCTCATTTATTATTTGGCAGCTATTTTAGTAATAAGTGAGCTACATTACCTCGTTGATTCTACATTGTCCTACAGATTTCTCTATTAGATTTAATTTTCATTTTGACATTTATTTCTAAATAGTTTCTGAACCATTATTTGTTGTGAGTATTTTGAAGTGATTTACTTTAACTTGATAATGACTTTATTATGGCAAGTTGATTTCATAAATAACTTTCACGTCACTAACCAGTAATGCTAACCGTTCTTGTAAACGATGCTTACTATTTTATGGTAGATCTGTTACAGAGTACAGTGGTACTTCGACTTACAGATGTAACGATATACGAATATTTCGATCTACGATGTAAATTTCGTACTAATATTAGTCTCGAAATACGATGATTTTCTCGACGATTTGATGTACGATGAGTCGCTCATAGTGATCGTAATGAAATGAGTGTAAGCGTAGCAAAGAAATAAAAAAAGCCTAAAGTGAGTGAAAGTGAAGAAGGTCAAAGTGAAAATTAGAAAGAAAAGTAAAGAAACAAAATTGAAAAATAAAAAAAATTTTCTGTACACACGTAGTAAGCTAGGCTTCATTTTACGTTAAATGAAGAATACAATTTAAAACGGGAAAAATAAATAAGCTACATAGTACAAATTACAGTGAGTTACGGTATGATGCATGCCTCAATGTACATAATATACGACGTATATTATATATAATATAATATAAATCAATGATCAAACCACAATAAGAAATGGGAAAACAAGACTAAGATCTTTTAACCGTAACAAGCGGTCTTCGTCAGAGTCAAAAACCCAACTGGGTTTTGTTTATGTGAAATCTTTTTATATAATATAATATATATATATATATATATATATATATATATATACCGTATAAAATACGTAGAGGTTTTCCTCTACCTCCGCACCCTCCGTTTTGCAGTATTTATTAACAATTTACCATATGTTTTTAGCTGTGGAACAGATTAATGGAATTATAATGTATTATTATGGAAAATTAGTCTTGACATACGACCATTTCGGTCCCGAAACGAATTAAATTCCTATGTGAAGGTAACATTGCATATGTTAGTTCAGCTCATTTATACATCACAAAATCTATCTTGGTCTATTACAGAATCCATTAAATTTCTAACTACATATTCATTAATATTTTCAAAAAATAGCATAAAATGTCTAGCAACATTTTTTCAATTGTTTGTTTACGTTTCATTCTAATTTTTTCCCCTTTCAAATCAATTATTGTAAATATATTACTTTATAATTTACTTTTTTTCTAAATATTAATAAAATATTAAATTGGTATGACATAAAAAAAAGACAATATTCTTTTATTAATCAATGCTTCATAAATATTTATAATGCATCAAGAAACTTAAATATTTTCTAATATCATTCAGTTCATTTAAATAATGGCAATTTAATTATCTTATTCGAAAAATCTTACTTCAGCCAATGAAAAAGGTTTTAAATATTAACAAAACGTCGGTAAAGAGAATCTGATTTTAGACCTTGAAAATTAACCGAATCCCAATTGCATGACACATGTATGAATATATTTCTGTACTTCTATTACAATCGTATTGTATATGTAATTACATTTGTTTATTTGTATTATGATTTTATTGTATAACTAATTACATTGTGTATTTTTTATCATAATTATATCGTATGTGTAATTATATTTATATACATTGTATTATTATTACATTGTATATGTAATTATATGTATGTATTTGTATTCTATATGTAATCATATGTGTATTTATATTACAATCGTATTGTATATGTAATTACATTTGTCTATTTGTATTATGATTTTATTGTAAGAGTAATTATATTGTGTATTTTTATTATACTCGTACTCGCATCCTGTGAGTATTTGTATACTGATTATATCGGATATTTTTGGGTATTTATTTCTAAAAGGAGAAACACGTCCAAAGTGTCCGTTATGATCACTAATTTATTGTTATAAAAAGAAGATAACAATCTCTTTAAATATTTATGGGGTTATTTACTGTGTTAACTGGATATTTTAACGATGATAATAAAAAACCGAGGAATGATTTAGAGCGAAAATCGTAAAGTCAGGCCTGAATTCTACAGTGGATAAGGTAGTAATGGCTATTGGTAGTATAGTGTGGAATATTATTTCCACACTATATGCTAATAAATGTCTGAAAACAGATATTTTGACATTTGGTTGTTACATTTCACGGCAAGAGCATTAGTGGGTTTTTCTAAACACACTAAAACGGGACATTTTAGACAATCTATAGATAACGACATTTAAGAACGAGAGTTTACAGTTTACTTCTTCATTTATTCATTTAGAGTGATAATACATAATATTTAGAATCAATATATATTATTAAAATCATTAAAACTGATATGGCAGATTAGAAAGGGGAAGAAACACTAAGTTTTCAAAAAAAATGATTTTATCAAACGTCGGAGAATTTCGAACAGTAATGTTCATCATCAGGTTACATATGCCTCAATAAGGTGGTGTTGAGTGGTTCAGGTTAGCTCAGTGGTTAACCTCTGTGCTGATAGTCTGGGGTTCGAACCCCACCTGGCGCTCAATTTATTCACGCAGGAGGTGAATAAATTTGAGCACGTCGTCTCTCGGAGTGGACGTTAAGCCGTCAGTCCCGAGCTTATACAATGTTAGGTACTCGTTAAAGATCCTCTAAATACAGAGTAATTACAGTAAAGATACTCTAAATACACTTGAGGTAGGCGAAATTTGAGCACGTAATGTAGAATATTCATTGTGTGGTATCACAAAGAGCCAATGTTCAGCGTATGGATGACTAACCTACTCTATCCTAAAGGTAGAATGTGGAAGTTGTATCCCAGTAATAACGTGTTCGCCTCTGAACTTGTACATAAGGGGTTCAATATGCACTCAGATCTTCACTTGATTCACGCGAGAGGTCAAAAAATCTGAGTTCACTGTTCCTCAGAGAGGACGTGAAGCGTGTTAAGCCGTCATTCCCGAGCTAGTACGATTTCAGGGACTCGATAAATATCCCTACTCGAAATGACACTTCAGTAAGTCAAAATTCAGAGCTGCCAATTTATAATGTTCATTGTATGGTATCACAAACAGCCAATATTCGACCAATGTGACACTGCCACTGCAATCTAACCTAACTTAAGGTAAAGTTAATCGGCTTTTTAATATCGGGTTTAATTTTCCTATGATCATCTCAATAAAATTATCAGGATAATATAAATAGTTTTAATGACTGAGCTATCGAATGTAATTGTGAAATCCGTTGTTTTTCACAAATTACTCTATACCATTGGTATACCATACCATTGGTTCATGAATTGCAATTGCATATGGTATATTTGACAGCATGCTGTAGCGATCCTGTAGTGAAGAAGGAAGCTTCAGAAAATGGCAAGCTGTGAAAACAGCACTGCTGAATACCAAAGCATCTTCATTACCATTGTTAAGCATTCAGTATTATCACCTTGCTATCAGCCTCCACAACGACCGCAATCTGTTTAACCAACGGAAAATTAATTAAATTTAACTATGTCATTAGGTACATAATTAGATAAAGCGAAGTTTAAAAGCACCTTTTGACAATACTGGCATACTACAGACTATAAATAGAGTCTTTAGAATTGAGTGTTTAAAAAATACTTTCTAGAACATAAACTAGATGTGTTAGCTAGTTATTTCATCATTTAGCTACATGCAACATAAATGTAGGTAGGTAAATAAACATGAATTAATGTTATAAAATAGGACAGATCCTCTCACTTGACAGTAGAGTATATCTTTCATATACTTAAAATGAAAACTATGAAATAATGAAGTAGTATAAAAATATCTTCAGAGTCTTGGTTATCAAATGATATTGATTTTATTTATATATAAATGTATTTATGTATAAATAATTACGTCAAGGATCAAGGGTCAGCTAGCCTTGCACAGCAGCTAAATTAGTGTACAGACATCTAGACCTTTTACCACTTCATTCGCTAATTTACTTTACATGGCGGGATTCAAGCTAAACTGGCGCTTTTACTTGTCCATAAATAACACTTCCTTGGCTAGTGTGAACCTTTGACCAGTGACCAGAAACAGGGTTTATATGAATAAAATACTTCATAACCAAATTTACAACAAGTATCAGAGGGAACAGACCTTCACCTGGAGGCCATAGGCAGCCTGTTCTCTGATAAACACGCAGCTCAAGGCAAATAGAAATACGTATAAATAAAATGTAATTGAAGTTAAACTATTGTGTTGTATTTAAATTTGATTAAAATATGGGGAATAAATACTAAGCCACCATAAAAGAGATTTTATCAAACGTCGACACGTTTCAAACACTCAGTATTCATCGTCAGATTATAATCTACCTGAGTAAGGTGATGATGAGTGTCAGACGGTAGATATAACTTGACAATGGACACTAAGTTTTCGAAAGGCATCGACGATTGGTAAAATCTTTTATATGGTTATATAGTATTTCTTCCCCTTTTTAATCAATATTATTTATATATCTACTGGAAGGCAACTGCACCTCTGTTACATTAACGATATATGCCTCTCTCCTCCCAGGAACCTATACTCAATAAGAAAAGGGGATGTTTCAACTAATCATTCAATAAATGAACTCAAAACATCAACTAAACATTTGGATAAGGGATATGAATCAAGGGGCTTGAAAGCTTGGAACATGACTTTTTTAAAATATCCTATTTATAAACCTCAAAGGGATGTATTTTTACCTCTAAACGGTAAATGTAATAGCTAGTCAGATGACACAAACAGCGTCAATTCTTAAAACATCTTCAATTAAAACAGACTAAATAATTCGTTTAATTTTCTTCATAATGTTATGATTATAAATAATTTATTTGGAACGAAATAATTCAATTAACTTTAAGGGTAAGATTGATATAGCTTCTCGCCAACTGATTAAAATTAAAAATGGGTTTCTGGAGGATTTGGTCCAAGAAACCCATTTTGATTTTAAGGGTTATTTATTGCATCATATCTTATTTTATTATATAATATAAGATGTAATTATTAATCTAAACTGGTAGATCCGGGTTTCAATACCCACTTTGGTCCTCGATTTATTCACGCTGGAGGACAAACATTACGTTGATTTTAGTCTTTTTTTTCATTTCATACTGTGGAACATTGATTGTGGTTTCACGGGTTTATTGTGAAATTTATATATATATATATATATATATATATATATATATAATATATATATATATCCACTGAAAATTCGAAAAAACGATCCAAACTGGACGCAAATCAGTTCAAAAATGAAGAAAAGTAACACACAAAGAAAGAGACACACTTACAAACTCAAATTTTCGGATGATCCGTCTTCAAGAGAAAAGAGAAGATATATACTTTTATGATGAAAAATCGTAAAACCTGCTAAGTTTTTCAACAGTATAACATTACTACATTTTTTTTTAAATAATTTACAAAAAAAGTAAAATTTTGGATTATGGTAAGCTCATGAAAAAATTGTTTCTGACATTTTATTAATGATGTTTCAATAATAAGCTTGCTATATTATTGATATTGTATATATTTCTTATAGTTAGGTACTCGTTATCTGTCAGTAATGTATACGAGTATAAATACATTGACAGATGAAGATAAATTTTTTATGGATCACTAATTACGTACGGAGCACCATGTTTGATCTTCTATAGATCCCTGGTGGTCCATGTCCATGTAGACCTAGGTGGCACCCCTGTCCTAGAGGAGTTATATCTGTTTCTTATATACGTTTCTTGAAATTTTATATTTATGATTATACTTACGAGAATAAAGTATGGTAAAAAATGTATAAATTTTGGATTGTTTCAATAAGTAAAAAAAAAAACAACAATCCAACTGAATGTTCACCTGAATTCACTTAAGGGATTCAATACCTTATGTTAATGAAATCTCTGATATCAATATAAGTAATTTATTAGAAGTAAATTTCTTTTTAAAATTATTTCTAAAATAATACTCAATTTCGAATTAGCAATCATAATTTAAGATGTTATTTACAAAAAAATTTATAAACTCAAGCCATTTAAAATTATAATTATAGTATAAAAAATTTAATCAAAATTGACTAAATTTTTATTATGTCTCTCAAATGATAACCCAAACAAAGTTATCAAATACTTAACTACCGAACTCTACACTACTTCAGCGGTTGATAGTGATATTATTAAATTGAGTGTTCAACATTTGTGATAATGTAGGTACTTACATTGTAGACTACTCAAAAATATTTTAATATTAAAAAAAAATGTAATGTTATTTCGTAAGAATTTTTTTTTAATTAAACGACTCAAAGATGCACTTATAAATACAATCTCAAGTGGGATGTACGAAATATGGGCAGACAATGTGAAGAGAGCCGAAATGACCTCTCTATGCTGAGGCAAATGACTCAACCTTATTATATAAGATGGCGGGTCGTCTGAACGTTAAGTTTAAGACATTCAAACATAATTGCTAACAGCGATGAGAGATAAAGTTTTGAAGTGATTTAGATAGGGTTAAATTATCACTGCAAGATAACGAAATAACTTAATGACTTAGATACCAAGGTATTAACCCATGGTGAATACCTAGGTGAAGTGAAAAACGTACTATAGAACTATTTAGCTGACCTACTGAAAGGAGAGAGATCTGGAAATATATCTTTAAGACCGAGGCAAGCAAGCAACCAAAGCTGTAAGAAACTGAGGAACCTTAACCAAGGTTAAGGGATTCGAAACTTATTGTTCATAGTAGCGACTACGAAGAAGTATACGACACAATTCAATGTTTAGATACCGAGATCTGGATATATGATGAATCCCCAGGTGAAGTGAGATCCGTGTCGACAGAAAAAGGTCCAGGGATTCAAAGTCATGTCTTTGTAGTCGACTAAGAATTTATATGACCAAGTGACCTTACTCACTAAGGTCAAGGCGATCTGATCAAGTGTTGGGAGATTTGTATCTGAGGAAAGCTACTCAATCTGGTGGTGCGTGTAACAGACGAAGCGCGCTAACTACTAACTAAGAGAGCGAACTAAGAGTTACATTAATGTTTGCATGATTTGAGATCATGTTTCGGTAAGGTTTAGCCCTGATCAAGAGTTGAGGGGTTAGAGTTCACATGTTTATATATGAGGAAAGCGATTCAACCTTACAGTGTGTACAGGCCGAGCAACCGAGCCACTATACTCACTAAGACACCAAGGAACCCTTATGAGGGTTGAGGGATTCAGGGCTCTGCCTTTGTATCTGAGGAATGCAACTATACCTTACAGTGTTAGAGTCGAAGCAACCGAGCTATTATACTCACTAAGACGCCAAGATTTGAAGCTGTACCTTTGTATCAGAGGAAAGCAGAACCTTACAGTGTCTACAGCCAAAGCAACCGAGCCACTATACCGTACCGAGCCCTGATCAAGTATTGAGGGATTCGGAGCCATGTCTATCAAGCCGAACTTCACCTTCGTCTATAACCGAAGCAAGCGACTAACCTTACTGACCAGGCATCAAACCGCCCTAACCAATGGTGGATGAATTAGAAGTCACATCTTTGTATCTAAAGGACAGTGATTCACCCAATACTGATGTTCCCTAACATAAAGCAATTCTAAGATAGCAAGATAATCGACTTAGACATCCAGGCGCCATGGAAGGTTGCTAACGTAGTATGGATTATCACATTCTAAGATACAATGCGACTCAAGGTTAATTGGTCCGTGTTGTAATATTAGAACAACCTATTGATCGTAAACTAAAGCCAGTTCAAACGTATTACACCTTCTTAGTAATTTCATATCAATATTATTATCTTTCCAAGTTATTGTATCGCAATAATCTACTAAAATAGTCTCCACATACAGATGTTTTTCTTCGGGTAAATCTGCTATAGAAAAAGGCGACAAGGACGGGGCTAAGTGAGTTGAAGGTTCAGAATCACTAGGTGAAGGTTTCATTTTCACTAGTGCATATCTACCTGAAGAAGAACGCTAGGGTTCGAAACGAGTCGTTAACTTATTAAACACATGTATGTAGAGACTATTTTATTAGCCTTTTACACTACACTAGGTAAATACCACACAACAACTGACTGAACTACCTGTAAATTTCAAAGCTAAAATATCAATAAGAAATAGTTCTGGATGTCTGTAGACCAGAGATATCTATTGAAAACTTGAACAACCTGAAACTTGAGCAACTTGAAAAACTTGAACAGGTTTCTTTTTTTTACCAATATTAACACTTATAGGCTGTTTTGATTTTCAAGGATCGAATGAAGCTCGTCTATTGACATGATGCGAGCCATACACTAACGTTACCTTGTGTTTCTTCACAAGCAAGTATTCATCCAATACTGACCGCTTCCCATAAATAATGGTGACCTGTGTTTTTAATAAGCTTATGGTTACCCATCTATTCATTTTTCTAATAATGATTACATGATTTGTAGTCATGGTCTATAATCGAAGCAAGCTAATGATCTTAAATGGTAAGACATCGTGACGCCTTAACCAATGTTTGAAGCATACAAAGTCTTTGTAGTCGAGGAATTTTACAATCCATGAATATGGTTATTCATCATGGAAAACATGATTTCAATCAAAGAAGGCCGCCCACGTTCAGTACAGGTGGTCACCCATCCAACTACTAAGTATTCCCAATTTTGTTTGACTTCATCCATCTAATGATAACCGATATCTTCAACATGTCTATAATCGTTGTCTTTCAACCTCACTCCCATTATTCTTCAAGATAACACTTTTCTCTTATCTTGAAACAGAAATAGGTCAAAATCAACATAACATTTGAAAGATAACGCAATATTGATGGCAATAGATAAATAGGTGGAGTGGTCACGTGACTAATAGGTCAAAAAATAATCTAGCAATCAAAGATATGACAGGAAGAAGAAAATGGTAACCAGGATAAGAATATCTATATGGACCTCGTATAAGGAAGGATACAGGGGATGAAATGGGGACTTATTTATGAGAATACCTCATGCCAGTGTTATCTTCTTATCAGTTTTGCATTGATTTTCACTCCATCAGTTTTACTCAAAATGTAAACATATCGCACACAGACCAGCATAACGTTACTCTGACTCCTTAATACAAATAAGCCAAAAATCTTATACAGAGAAAATTGGCTATCAATACTTAAGTCAGTAAATAATGATACAACTTTTATACTGTTTTCAGGGCTTCGCACGTTTGGTTTTTTGAAAAAAAAATGAACAATCGATAAGAAAATAATGTTTAATAATTTTTCAGATCTAAATATACCAAACACTAAGATGTCTAGAAATATAGACGAAACATTGGCATAAGGTGTTTTATTGAGAATTCTTTAACTGTGTACGAACACTAGATAAATAAAAATAATTTATGCATAAATAAGATATAATATTTGGAATAGAACGTAAAATAATCAATAGTAAAAGAAAAGACGTGTTAAGATTTTCGACAGGGCATTGATAGACACAAGACCCGACAAAAATGAGCACCAGTTGACTGTTCACTAAATATATGTTTTCTAAAAATCTCTAATGCAATTGTTAAGTTCTTCTATTTCAAAATCCTATATTTCTGCCAGAACTTCCTGTACAGGAACTGTAGAACTTCAATACAACAATGACAAGGATCGATTAGCCATCTTGGAAGCCCTATAAATCAAAGACATTAATCCCAGCCTTAACATGCAAAATTATGAACTTAGTGTTATACCAAGTGGCACCACGTTTGACAATAGTTACAAATTTGTTAGAGAACTTGAATCTAGTTGGGTTGGCAACAATTGAGGGTCTAACTCTTGAGTCTAACTAACAGTTTTTTTTAGAAGAAGAAATTAAATATATTTACAAAGTTTCAACCTCTCTAATGTATCCAAAAAAGTTAATTGATAACGTGATGAAAAAAGCCAAACAATCTTTGATGTCATCTGTAAGTGAGGAACGTTTTTCAAGAAGGAATTTGCTGGTTTAAAAGACATTCCATATTTGTTGAAGAAGCTAGATATCTCAGTTACATTTAGTAGTGGTGGTAATTTGTCAAATAGACTTGTCCATAACTCTAAAAGAAGCCGAAAAAACTGTTGTGTATACAGAATTCCTTGCAAGGATTGCGAGTTGGCTTATATTGGACAGACGGGAAAAGGAATGGATACAAGGATTAAGCAACATCAGTATTCAGTTAGAAGACAAGATGATAAAAGTGCCTTGTTCCTACACATTAGAGACAAAAATCACATAATTAACTGGGAAGAAGCAAAGGAGTTGGTTTTTATGTCATGTGAAAGAAGAAGAAACATTGTTGAAAGCGCCCTCATAAAAGACTTTTCTAAGAGCTTGGTCAACACTAGTCCAGGCCTTTTTAAATTAGATGGATTTCTAATTGAAGGAATTATCAAACAAATCAAGACTATTTCAACAGTTATAGGGAAAAATACTGTCAATGATGCCAATCTTACTCCTTCTTTAAATCAAAATTCATAACCTGCTTACAACTTGTATTCACTTGCTCTCTGACAACGTGAAAGCGAAAGGCCTTAGAGCGACTATCTTCTTTAATTTGTGGTGAGTTACCTGAATATATATATATATATATATATATATATGTGTGTGTGTGTGTGTGTGTGTGTGTGTGTATTTATAAACACATAGTAACTGAAATTGAAAACATACTACCTCAATATTTCTACCTCCTTGAATATTTATTGGGTATTGAGAATAATATTAAAATAATAGAGTCTCTAAGAAAAACATATGTTTGGGAAATGTTGCATTACAAAGTATTGAATAATAAGAAAGAATAAGTTTCATGGTTGTCTGTGATAAGGTGATAATAAATGGTACTAGTTCCGAAAAAACAGCCTGAACGTTAAATATCAGGGAAGGCCAGTTTTGTTGCAATTCAGGGTGAACGTCTAGTAAACTGTAAGTCCCATCCACTTCCTCCTTTCAGTTTTCCAAATAAAAACATCACATTAAGTTCAAAATTTAAATTAATTTTTTAATTCCTCCTTTATATGAGATTCAGTTTATTCAATCAAAAATTATTCATTGTCACTTCCATGTAACGTATCAAACAATTTATTCCGGCGTCAATATCCCAACAGTTCCGCAAGCAGTAATATCCTGTTATAGGGGTCAGGCTAGCTAAGTGGTTACGTACACGCCTCTGAACTGATAGGACCGGGGTTCGATCCCCACCTGGCACTCGATTTATTCACGCGGGAGGTGAATAAATCTGAGCACGTCGTCCCTCGGAGAAGGACATTAAACTGTCGGTCCCGAGCCTGTACGATGTCAGGCACTCGTTAAAGATCCCTACTCTAAATACACTTGAGTTAGACAAAATTTAGGACTCCCACTGTAGAATCAATCTTCATTGTGTGGTATCAGAAAGGGCCAATGCTCGGCCTAAGTGTGTTCCCTTGTGGGACTGCCACAGGGAACCTAACCTAACCTAATATCCTGTTATGAAACCTTTCAGAAACATTTCTTTTTTTTACATGCAAATGATAAGTACTACAGAGTAAACATCGTATTATTATAAAAATCTGTCTTACCTCATGGATGGGTGTTACAGCCGCCCGACCAGTTTCGTACGTTGTGCATCATCAAGTGGAACTGATAATTGTCGAAGGATCCTAGGAATGTTGTTTAATGGGTATTTCCAGGATCTTTATACAATGAACAACGTGAGGAAACGATCGGGCGGCTATTAAACCGATTCACCAATAAGACGGAATTTTATAAAAATATATTTGTCTATTTTTGTTAGTACTATATAAATATTATAATAATGTGGAACTATAATTTATCTACATACAATTTCTGAGATATAACATGGGAAATCAGTTGAAAGCATGCAGGAAAGAAAGAGAGAAGAAAGGGTGGACCAAACACATCGTGTTGGCGACAGAATAAAACCAATTGGTCGTGAGCCATGAACCATGTCCAGAACACATGGTGTATTTGGTCTCTCCCTTCCTTCTCTCCTGATGATATTTGGACCAAAACTTAAAAATTGTGTCTGTCTGTAAATGATATTTCACAAGTCATTTATGAACTTTTATTTTGCCGACACTGGAATATAATAAATTATATATATATATATATATATATATATATATATATATATATATATTGATAAAAGTATCGACGTGGAATAGAAACAAAACTAAAGTTTATCGGGACTCGGTCAGTTCTTCAGGTTCAAATTAAACTCTCATTGCCAACGTTTCGGTCTTTATTTAAAACCTTTTTCATAGGCCTACATGTAGGCAGTAGGCATGTAGGCTACATGTAGGCCTATGAAAAAGGTTTTAAATAAATACCGAAACGTTGGCAATGAGAGTTTAATTTGAACCTGAAGAACTGACCGAGTCCCGATAAACTTTAGTTTTATATATATATATATATATATATATATATATATATATATTCTTAAACATTGTAAAACGATCCGGTGTCGGAAATATATATATAAACTAGAATTTTCAAAAGAACACATAGAAAAGAAATCACTGAACTCACTACTATATTTCGATGTCCTCGTCGTCAGGAAAAGATGTGAATCGCTCCAATGGCTGATAACGACTCAGCCTTATATATATAAAGATTTCACATAAACACGTGAAATAACAATCAATGATCAAACCACAATATGAAATAGGAAAACAAGACTAAGATCTTTCAACCGTAATAAGCGGTCTTCGTCAGAGTCAAAAACCAAACTGAAAAAGTAGATGTCGAAAACATCATGTGAGGGTTGAGAAGAGTGGGAGGGAAGAGTGGTATTTTAAAAGGATGAACGTGCAGGAAAGGACAAATGTCCAGTTTATAATATATTATATTATTGATCACAATAAGAAATGGGAAAACAAGACTAAGATCTTTCAACCGTAACAAGCGGTCTTCGTCAGAGTCAAAAACCAAACTGAAAAAGTAGATGTCGAAAACATCAGGTGAGGGTTGAGAAGAGTGGGAGGGAAGAGTGGTATTTTAAAAGGATGAACGTGCAGGAAAGGACAAATGTCCAGTTTATAATATATTATATTATATTATGTTACTTTTATGATACTTTTGTTATATGATACTTTCGTTACGAGGGCAATAGCCTCTTCTATGATGGTTGACAGCTAGCGGATAGTTTTTCACTCTTTCTTACTGTATTACTGTGTTTCCCAAACATCCCTTTCTGGACATTAGTCCTTTCCTGCGCTTTCACCCTTTTAAAATACCACTCTTCCCTCCCACTCTTCTCAACCCCTCATCAGATGTTTTCTGCATCTAGTGTTTCAGTTAGGTTTTTGACTCTGACGAAGACTGCTTTTTACGGTTGAAAGATCTTTGTCTTGTTTTCCCATTTCATATTGTGGTTCATATTATATATATATATATATATATATAATGTGATATATATATATAAAATGTGATATATATATATATATTGGTTTCCCTCTCTTATCCCCCCTGAAGACGGTTCCAACCGAAAATGAGACACTGTAAGCGTGTACTTTTAATTTCTCTATGTTTCTTTATGTAGATTGAACTACATATATATTATAAACAAAAGGCGATCCAGAAGGATTAATAACACTGGAGATAAACTGTGTTTCACAACACATACAAAGAAACGTAACAAAAAACTCACTTTTCAATATTTCGACCTTTTTGGCGGTATCTTCATACGAAAGCCTCTTCCAACAAAACTTCCATCTTACGAAAAGTATTAATGGAAAAAAATTGTCTCATGTTATGAACTTTCTTTAATCATACGAAAGGCCAAATCATCAAAGAGCGCGCTTGTTTTCTCAGCTCACAGACTGAAGACCCTATAAAAAAAAATCTAGGGTTTTTTTTTCTTGGCGTTTTCTCAAGTTATCGGGAATTTCGTTGTACAGATATCTTCGTTTTATCTTCTTTGGAAATGACTCTCTCTCTCTCTCTAAATGTTATTGCATTGACCAATCCCCACCCCACAAATGATCAGGGCATTCTCTCAGACAAGGACGAACTTATCTCAGACACTTAGCAGCTAAACCAAGTGAAAAATAAAATGAAAAAATAAAATAAAACAGGAAAGTAAAAAAGAATGATAAAAGTTCTGAAATTAAAAAAAATTATGAATAAAAGTTCCAGAAAGTTAGAAAAAATTATAATATTAAAAAAAAATGATTTCCTATTTATTTCATGCTTTTCTTTTAATTAACGCTTAAAGTAAAGATATACGGGAGTGTTCATACAGTAAATACGTTTATGTTTCCACTTAGAAACGTTTGCTCCACTTCCCCGCCAACATACCCTCCTGTTTACCCACTCTATCGGGAAAACTTTTATTTTACTATCAATAATAATATTACGTTTCAGTATTGTTATTACAGATTTTTTCATCATCTACTTCTTTTGAGCATGACGTGATTATAGACTTCTTCATACATGTAACGCTATGATTCGATAAATGATGTTTAGTTGAAGGCCGAGGTTTCACTAAGTGACTTCTTCAAGGCTATAACTAACCGGATCTTACAGTTTATTCATTTTATTTGTAGTGATTGCACTCTCTCTCTATCTCTCTCTTTCTTTTCTCTCTCTCTCTCCCACTCTGCCTCATGCGCACAAACACACACACACACACATACAAATAAAATGTGACTAGTAACATAATGGTCTGGGGGAAGGGATGTGTTGAGAGGGGGAGGGGGAAGCAGAAAAAGTGAAAAAAGAGAAATACTAACAAAGCGAAGACATGTGGGGCTTGAGTAATGATCACCTTGAACTGGGTACTCTTCATTGATGCATTCTTAATCGCACAGGTCATATGAGGCTTTACGACCATGGGCATTAGTCTTTCACAGTACATACTAATGTACTAGTTGAAAATACTGACCTCCCTGCAGGACATTAAAACACAAGTACTGGACTTATTGTTTGGAACTAATTAGAGGGTAGTATTTTTTGTCGAAACACGGATTAAAGGTCCGCTAGAAAGCTGCACCTCTGACACAGGTCCTAGAGGGAATAGAGGGAATTCTACATTGAGATTGATAAAATTTGACTTATTTAGGCAACAGATTTTCAACGAATACCTTTGGGGGCCAGGTTAGCACAATCATAACGTGTTCACCTTTAAACGTGTTAACTTTTGACTCTAAATTTATTAAAATAATGGGAGGTGAATAATTTTGAGAACATTGTCCCTTGAGGACGGATGGTTAAGCCATCGGTTCCACGCCTGAACGATGTCAGGAATTCCGTAAAAAATTCCTACACTAAATACACTTGCGTTATGCAAAATGTAAGAATCGCAATGTAGAATCATGTGGATAATTTTGGTCTACCATTACTAAAATGGGTGCCAAATAATAAATGAGCCGCACTTTCCTCCCTCTAGATCAGTACCAAAATTAGAAAGTCTGTAGGTGTGGAAATTAGAAAATAGAAAGAAAACATTTAAATTTATGCTCCAGGCTCTATAAATGATAAAATATTTTCTTAATTATAAAAAGAATATTAGAAATAAAGTTACATTTTAAAAAAATATATATATATTACAATACTCAGTTTTCTTATCTAGACAATATATTTTACATTACTTTTTTTATTGAAATTTAGTTAAGCGTCAAATTATTTCCAAAAATACACTTCTAAGTCAACGTTTCATCTATATTACTAGACATCTACACGACTACATCAATCCAAAATTAATTACAATAACATGAAAAATAAATTACATTATTTATGTGGTTATACATTATTAAGGATTATTATTATGCAATAAATTAAGCTAATGTTGTATACCCATATAAATAATATAACTTAAAACTGATGTCACTGCAATCAATTTCGTATTAAATTAAGCTAATATTGTATACCCATACAAATAATATAACTTTAAACTGATGTTACTGCAATCAATTTTGTATTATTTTGGCCGGCCATGAGGATGTCTTGAAATATAGACGAAGCGTTGATTTAAAGATGTATTTTTTGAGAATTGTTTGACACCTTGATAAAGAAAAACCAGTGCATTTTAAAATATATAAAAGTATATATTAAAAAAAATGAAACAGTTTGACTCGACGAAGACCGCTTGTTACGGTTGATAGATCTTAGTCTTTTTTCTGATTTCTTCCTGTGGTTTAGACTTAGATTGTTATTATTAGTGTTTATTTTGAAATATTGTTGTAAAACTCTACATTTTAAAAATCAATTAGGTAATTGTCTAATAAAATGTTTTTTTAACTAAACATTTGAGATATTATGTAAATTATGACATAATTACTATACTATGTAGCCTTTTAAAAGTATATCACTCTGAATATACCACTCACGCTGAATAGCTTGACTAAAAACGTCTACTGTAATATATTTATTCGTAGAAGAAGAAATTTATATACTTTATGAACAAGATAATAGGAAGTTCCTGAAATTAAAGAGTGTTAGTAAAACTACATTAGGACCTTATGTGTATTTCTCAGCTGTTTATCCTTGACAAGAGATGTTATTAGGGCATGGACCCCGTTGAGAAAGGTTTGTAACGAGTCAATAAGGGCAGCTGGTGTATGACGTCACGTGACGTCACAGCCCGGCTGGCCGCTCACAGATAATTGTGGGTGTTTCTCTATCGACCAGACCAGAGATCGTTCTTCCGCTATTCAACACTGCTTTCACTTTTATATATATATATATATATATTTAAGATCCTCATAGCATCCCAAATCTATTTCCAAGGAAAGCTGTATCGCATCAGGAGTTAGTAGACACTTCATATTAAATTAAAAATATCCACGTAATTGATAAAGAAACAACAATCGTAAAACAATATCCAATATTCTTTCTATTCAAAAAAAAATTTTTATATTTTCCTTTTTTTATTATAACTAGATAAAATAAAAGATTAAATGTATAATTTTAAATAAACTTCTCATATTAATATTTTTCAGAAGTTCCAACTTTTATTATTTGGATAGTATTGATATTTCCACTTTCACCAAAAAAAAAGAAAATAATTCGCCCCATAGCTAATGGATCATGGCCAAGACTGGGGGTGGGGTGGTGCCATAAAGATGAGCTTATTACAGTAATAAATGTTAAAAAATGACATTTTGTAATAATAAATGCTAAAAAATAACGTTATTAGAAGAATTAGTATTAAAAATTACCTCCTTATAATAATAAATGTAAAAAATATTTTATTTCAGTATGAAATTTTTTAAAATGACCGTGTAAAATGACCTTCCTACAATAATAAATGTTAGAAATGCCCTTTTTAAAGTAGTAAATGGCTGTTCCTTTTGTTTCTTGCTAAAAAAATGACTATGTTTGTTCAATACTTTTGACTTGGAGTTTGAAGTAAAAGTTCGTAGGCTTGAAGGTGAGATTATATAAGCATGTTTGGATACTCATCAACGGTTGTATTTTTTTCTCTTTTCTTTTTTTTACATCCACTTCAGCTGGTGGGGTAGAGAATAGAAGGATCCATAAATAGACGATCTAATCAGAGTCTCTGCTCACAATAGATACTAGCTGACGCTTCGACTTTAGATAACTGCTGGCACTCTAGCGTCTTTCATTAAATAACTATCTTACGCAACTATAGATGATTTAAAAATACATAGCTTTAAAAGATTTTTTTAACCAGAAAATAAGTTCCCTCTCAGTTTGGTATGTGTAAACAAGGGAATTAGGTAGTGGAGAGGTGACAAAAGATTGATGCCAAAACAAAGCTTCTGCTGCCTGGAGCATTTTTACGCTAAACAGCTCACCCAACGTAAAGGTAAACCTGATGAATGGATGAAAAAGAAATCAAATCAAAACTAGGAAAAAAAGGTCTATTTTAACCCAAAATCCACAATCTAACTAAAATAATACAAGTTTTATCATTCGAAGTGAACATAAATTTGTATAAAAATTAAAAAATCATATCAACTCAAGTCCTATGAAAAGTTCTTGTACGGACAATTCAGACCAAGTTGTTAAAAGAATAAAAAATAGATACATTTCGAATCCACGATTTATGCTTGCTTGTTTAATTTTCCTCAGTATTTTCCATTGGATGGAGGAAAGTTCCCATAGAAATTGACCTTAGATATATTAAATCGATGTTGGCACAAAATTTTACACACTTTTTTTTGTGTAATCTCAAGATGAATCACAAGGTAGTGTTTTATCTCTTATCTTTATTTGGGCGGAACAGGAAACTTATTGTGCCAAGAATGCCTATAGGACAATTTCTTTGGGAACTTCCCTCTACCCAACGGAAAATAGTCAAGAGACTTGAACATACAAGTGTAAAGGTCGTTAATGCGGAAGCTGCATTTGTTTGTAAATTTATTACAAAATTTGTTTACAAGAAAATCTGCTACAAATCTATACTAATATATAACTAATATCTCTATACTCGTATAACGTACAAGCAGTCTACAGGGATGCAATGGATTATTACGTGGTATCTAATCATCTTTGGAAATCACAGATACAAAAATGCACATAATCAATGCCTCATTATTAAATAACGCGTTTCAAACACATAGTGTTATCTTTTGATTTATCACGTTCTAGTAACATTATCTATATGTATACAGAATCAATTTATCAGGACTCTGTCATTTCTTTCAAATTTTCAATAACGACAATTCAAATTTTATTTAAAGGCATTGAAAGTTTGATATCAACCTGAGAAAATAACTAAGTCTTGATAAATTTGACCCTGTTTCTATTTCGGGGTTGAAACTTTTATCCATCTGTCTATCTATCTATATATATATATATATTAGTAAAGGTAGGAAGCAGACCTTCTTTTATACAAGTTGTGTTAAAATCAATTGACTTGATTGCACATATTGTCAAATAGATGGAGTCGCCATGGGATCCCCCCTTGGGTGTCATATTTGCCAACTTTTATATGTGCCATTTGGAGAACACTATATTTAGTAGAAAACTAGAACCCAAACCTCAACTGTATTCCCGCTATATTGACGATTCTTTTTTAATCATAAAAGATCAAAAGCATATAAAAGAAATAATAACAGCATTCGAAAAACATTAAGTTTTAAAATTCACCTGTGAAATTAGTGACAATCACATGTTAAATTTCTTGGACGTCAAAGTAAAACAAGACAACAACAGATTTTCAACATCTACCTATATGAAGCCTTCTCACAGTGGAGTCTATTTAAATGCCATAAGTGAATGCCCCCAAAGCTATAAAGACAATACTATGAAAGCACTTATTCACAGGACATACAAAACGTCGTCAGATTGGAAGGCATTCAGCACCACTGTTGAACAACATAAACAGTCATTCATTAACAACTTTTTTTTTGAGACCTACTAGAATTTTCTGATGGAATATTTCCAATGACAGGAAAAAAAGAATATTATGGATTATAAATTGACAAAAAAGTATCGATAGTGAAGTAGAAACAAAATAAAATTTTATCAGGACTCTGCCAGTTCTTCAGGATTAAATTAAATCTCATTGCCGACATTTTTAAAACCTTTTTCATAGTCAGGAGTAATTTTTTTTTAAACAGACAAACATGTTTTCAGAAGAAAAAAAATTTCTGTTTTGTGACTCTGAGAAGGACCAGTTGCTTGGTAAACAGATCATAGTTTCCTATGAATTATAGTTCTTACTTTTTACTATAGCCTAGATGTAAGTATGAGCTAATATATAAATTCGAAGTTAGATGGTTTTTAAGAAGTATTTATACAATTTCTTTTTAATTGAAAAAAAAGTGATATTCGTTGTTTATTAATCATATAACAATAAAATTATTGAAAGAAAAATATAGCAAATAGGATAGATGACTGAAGTTTTCATGAATGAATAATGATTGGAACGTACAAACCTAAACGGAACAAAATCACGGTGGTTATTAATACCAGCGGTGATTAAATATATTTCACTAGCTGGCCTCGTGGCAGATATTCTGTAGTCGACTTCAGAGGGTCAAGACGCAGTTCTCGTTTATTAAGGGAAAGTTTATTTAAAGAATTAGGCCTAGAGGTTTATTGGCGACGTAGTAAAAGGAGGCCAATGAACTGATGTCGTCTGACCATGATCCCAGGCGTTTATGTAAAAAGGGGTAAGTGAATAGAACTGCGAAGAAGTAATGTTTTTATTATCTGAATTGTTTAAGTAATAAATTCATTTAAAATATTTAAATTTGTTGCTGGGACAACAAATATATTGATATCAAAGAGAAAGTCATATTGTATATGAGTAGTCCATCCCTATACTCGTAAAATACACAAGCAGTATACAGGGATGCAATGGATTACATGGTATCTACTCATCCTTGGCAATCACAGATACAAAAATCAACATAATCAATGCTTCATTATTAAATAAAGCGTTTCAAACATACGTGTTCGTCTTCAGGTTCATCACGTTGTTGTAAGCACATAAACAAAGTTCCATTTTAAAATATCGCGTTTTAAACATATAATGTTCTTCTTCAGATCTAACTAGTCGAGGTGCACATAAAACACTTATTAAGAATAACTTGTAGAAGTTTGTAGTTATAGAGCCCGCATAAACAATGTTTGATTTCAGAACATCGCGTTTTAAACACACAGTATTCTTCTTCAGATTTATCTGGTCATAAAACACTTATTAAGAAGAACTTGCAGTGTTATTGAACAAGTTGCTAGTTATAGAAGCCACATAAACAAAGTGATATTATTTCGAAATCTAGACTTTTCAATCGGATTAACATCCTCTCCGAGGGACGATGTACTCAAATTTATTCACTTCCTGGGTGAATAAATCGATGTTCTGAGTGGGTTTTCAAGCCCAGCTCTGCCATTCCTGAGGCGAGCACGTTGCCAGTGGGTTAACCTGACCTCCCATATAACTGATTGTAATTCAAAACTTATATACATATCAATGATCAAACCACAATATGAAATGGGAAAACAAGACTAAGATCTTTGAACCGTAACAAGCGGTCTTCGTCAGAGTCAAAAACAGAACTGAAACGCTAGATGCAGAAAACATGTTGTGAAGAGTTGAGAAGAGTGGGGAGTGGTATTTACTAAATTTACAAATACCACTCTTCCCTCCCACTATTCTACAAACCCTCACCAGATGTTTTCTGCATCTAGTATTTCAGTTGTGTTTTTGACTTTGACGAAGACGAAGACCGCCTGTTACGGTTGAAAAATATTAGTCTTTTTTTCCCATTTCATATTGTGGTTTGATCATTGATTGTTCTTTCACGTGTTTATATGAAATCTTTTATATATATTGATAAAAGATCGACCGCCAAGTTGAAAGAAAAACCATTTTGTGGTTGATCATGTTGTGATCATTCAAAACCAAGTTGAATGAAGATAATATCAAAAACCATTTCTTACTTTACTATAAGTAAAGTATAGTGATCGTGAAAAAATTCGATCTCGAGATTTTGACGGAATTACATGTTTTGAGGTCCCAGAAGTCGTTTTATGAGGTTTTTACGATGATGTCTGTGTGTGTGTGGGTGGGTGCGTGTGTTAGCATTGCTTGTTACCACGCTACGGTCCAGAATCTTTGATGGATTAAGTTGATATTTTACACAAAAATGGGCCTCATAAAGACGAAGATCCCTATTGTTTGGGAAGAATTATGCATGATGGGAAAGTCACTTTTTTTGCCAAAAACCGTTTTTTTTTAAACATTTATTTCTCTTTAACTGATAACCCTAGAGTTTTAAAATTTTGACATTATCTTTGAGGTGACAAATGGAACAAACGAAAAATATATTCAGGATTTTAAAACAACGGGAAATATTTTTTTTTCACTAAAATGTAAAAATTTTGACTTATAATTCAATCTCAAACCTTGTGAGAGCGATACAAGCCTTAAATTTAAAAATTTTACTTTAATATTCAAAGTAGAAGGATGTCAAGTAAACGATGTAAGAAATCTACTGGCTGTTTGAACGAAAGCCATTCTCTTGTAGGAGAATAAATCGTTTCAGGAAATGTTCACTTTGGTTTTTCAATAATGTTATTACTGCTGTAGTTATACTAATGCAATTATTTGCAAATAATAAATTATTTGTGATGTACAAAAATAAGCTTATAAAATGATATGTCCTTCAATCACTATCTGTACTACCTCAGGAATGATAGGCTAATAATTATATCCCATTTAGATGTTTACGTTATGCTTAAATGAGACGTTATGTTTTATATACTCAAGAAATTTGACATTAAGTTACTCATAGTAAAGTAGAGTGTAGGCCACTCCAGATTTTTTTTTTTTTTTTGTACCTACGTATTAGAGTGAGTATGAATGTTTATTTTGCAGGTTTGTATAAGTGAGTGTGTATAATGTTTCAGCACTCAACTCATCATATCTATTTTCAAGACATAAATATTTCTTGAATAGTAATAATAATCTATATTGTTCGTAACTTAAATTAAAACCTTTTCTTAATTTGAACTTCCATGCCTACTGATTTAAAAAGATTTATTTTATATTTAGCAGTAAATTAATATGATAATACAAATTATAAGCATTACAAATAAGAAAGAAACATTATTTAACATTTTAGTACCACTATCATAAGAGAAGAAATACTAGAAAGATTTCTTGTAAAATCCGATTATGAATACATTATTGTAAATTTTATTTACACTTATTTAGTTTATTACATTTCCCACAATTTAAAAATCAAGTAGTATCATTCTTTATGAATTTCAGAATAATCTTAATTTTTTGTCACTTTCTATTTAGATGCGTACATACGTATATTGTATTTCATTGTTTCCTGAGAATAATTTGCAGAAAATTATAATGTCTATTGAAATAATTACTTATAACATGTTTATAATATTCTATATATTTATCAGTAGTGCACATTTCATTTATAACCACTCAAAAAGAGGTTATTAGTATATGACTTGTAAAAAAGGTCATCAATGGGCCATTTACACAAAGGAAGAATGAAAATAGCTCGACACAAAACATCTTTTATGTGGAGACTCGGTGATTCTTTGCCTCATTCTAATCATGAGTAAATACCACAAAATAGAAGATTATATAGCTCGTGAGTTAAAACATGGAAGGTTTTATAAACTAAAATTCACAATCTTATGTGATTATACCAGCAATTTTAAAACCAATGTAGGTTACAAAAATAGAATTTAATAATAAGTTTTATTACTGTTCTTCAGTTTTTAACCTTATAATCATTGACTTCGGAAACTTATGAATGTAATAAAATCTATTTGATGGATATTATAAAAACCAATAAATTGTATGAAGGATAAAAAGACGACTATATAATTGATGATATATAACAAGATTTTACTATAAACATATGAAATAAAATCAACATCTAACCCACAGTAAGAAATCAGGAATAAGACTAAGATCTTTCAACCGTAACAAGCGGTCTACTTAAGAGTCAAATCTTAACTGATTTCTTCTCTGAACAAATCAGTTGAAATATGACCATGTCGAAGACCGCTTGATGCGGTTGAAAGATAGTGTTACCAAATATCAGGTAACGATTCTGGCTAAAATAATACAAAAAATGAGCTAAAAAGAGCTATTTTCCAAACTGAGCTAAGAAAAAGGGTCAAATGGCAATATAACGAATATAACATCCTAAACAGTATTTTAATAATGTTTTTTTGAACAAGATTAAAATTTTGTTTATCAAATGTAGTTACTAAATTCAATACTTCATGAGAATTTTCGGTCTTTCTGGTTTCATAAATTTAGTTGGTCCCAATTACCGCAATAATGTCAAAAGAAACATCAAAATCATAGGAGCATATTTAATAACGTTTTAATTCATCGTGTTGGCAGTTTACTAACTATTGTTGATAAATTAATTTTCTTTCAAAGTTTGTTTTTACTTTACTAGAAGTAAAGTATAGTGATCGTGAAAAAATTCGATCTCGAAATTTTGACGGAATTACATGTTTCGAGGTCCCAGAAGTCGTTTTATGAAGTTTTTTCGATGATGTCTGTATGTGTGTGGGTGGGTGAGTGAGTGTGTTAGCATTGCTTGTTACCACGCTACGGTCCAGAATCTTTGATGGATCAAGTTTACACAAAAATGGGCCCCATAGGGAAGAACACATACTTTCCGTCTGCACCCCTTGGACGGGGGTTGGCAGCTTTGGTCGGGCTGCGCGTCTTATCCTCAGTTAAACTTGCCCTAGGAGATTTGATCATCTGCTCTTCATTCCTGGAGAAGGTTGATTTCTGATCGGCTTTTGGAGACTTCCCACTCATCTCGCCGGATGCTCCTTGTTCTCCTGGTTAAAATTTCGTTTTCCCTGTGCCTGTAGCTCCAACAGGAGCCGAGAAAAACGCGTTTAAAAGTGGGGGCAAAGTACAATCCAGAAATTTTCTGGATTAGGGGATTGGCCCAGAGGACCGGAGATGATGGGAAACTGTCAGGGGGGGTAAGAAAATAAAAATGGGTAGGGGCCAGGTATATGAAAAAAAAGGAGGGGGGGAGTAAAATCGAAAAAACGCAAAAAACGCTGAAAAATTCGATGAGTGAAGGTTAAGAACTTCTCACTATTGCTCCAAAAAAAAACTTAGATGAAGACGCACTAAAAGAGTGCTCACGCGCAATGCGCTCTCTCTCGACGAAAAATGAGAAAACATTTCCCACGGGGGATGTTCTGAATACCACCAACGATCCAGGAGTCGCCGAATCCCGGATCTGTTCCGCGACAGGTACCATCCAAGGTAGCATGCACAGGTACATCCACAGGTACCATCCACAGGTACATCCATAGGTACATACCTGTGGATGCTACCTGTGGATGTACATGTGGATGCTACCTGTGGATGTACCTGTGGATGCTACCTGTGGATGCTACCTGTGGATGTACCTGTGCATGCTACCTTGGATGGTACCTGTCGCGGAACTGATCCGGGATTCGGCGACTCCTGGATCGTTGGTGGTATTCAGAACACCCCCCGTGGGAAATGTTTTCTCATTTTTCGTCGAGAGAGAGTGCATTGCGCGTGAGCACTCTTTTAGTGCGTCTTCTTCTAAGTTTTTTATTTTTTGGAGCAATAGTGAGAGTTTCCTAACCTTCACTCATCGAATTTTTCAGCGTTTTTTGCGTTGTTTCGATTTTACTCCCCCCCCCTCCTTTTTTTTTATATACCTGGCCCCTACCCATTTTTATTTTCTTACCCCCCCTGACAGTTTCCCATCATCTCCGGTCCTCTGGGCCAATCCCCTAATCCAGAAAATTTCTGGATTGTACTTTGCCCCCACTTTTAAACGCGTTTTTCTCGGCTCCTGTTGGAGCTACAGGCTCAGGGAAAACGAAATTTTAACCAAGAGAACAAGGAGAATCCGGCGAGATGAGTGGGAAGTCTCCAAAAGCCGATCAGAAATCACCTCCTCCAGGAATGAAGAGCAGATGATCAAATCTCCTAGGGCAAGTTTAACTGAGGATAAGACGCGCGGGTATAAAAGACCAAAATCGTAAAAGATAATTCAGAATTGAAATCTTTCGTTTGAAGATTAATAAATGTAATTATAAATTATCTTAAAACGACATTTTCTCTTCGATGTTTATGACGTTTGTCAGAGAAAATAAGAGTATTTTCCTGTTTTAAATTTAAAAATTTGGCTTAAATATTCAATGTAGAAGGAGGTTAAGTAAACGATGTAAGAAATCCACCGATCAATCATTACTATCTGACTACCTCAGGAATGAAAGACTAATAAACATCTCCCATTTAGATGTTTGCATTATGCTTAAATGAAACATTATATCTTATATACCCAAGGGGATTGATATTAAATTTACTTATAGGAAAGTTGAGTGTAGGCCACTCCAGATTTTTTACATTGTTTACATTGACTTAGAAATTTTTTGAGCGAATCCACTGAGATAAAATTGATTTTATAAAGGAACAGTTTAAATTGTTTATTGAATTATATGAGATGTAAGAGGAATAATATTGTGCAGGAAAATGATAACACTCACTCAGAAAAAATGCGTATATATGTTATTTGACAAAGGGGAAGGAAAATGATCTTATTAAATACTAAGAAGCTTATTATTATTATTATTTTAAAGATTAAAATTCCCAGCATGATAATTCTATAAAAGACCAAAAATGTAAATGATAATTCATAATCTGAATCTTTCGTTTAGAGATTAATAACTGTAATTATCGTACATCTTTAATTAACAAAGCACCTTAAAACAACATTTTCTTCGCAGTTTAAGATGTTTTTCAGAGAAAAAGAGGGTATTTTCCTGTTTTAAATTTTAAAATTTTACTTTAATATTCAATGTAGAAGGATGTTAAGTAAACGATGTAAGAAATCCACTGGCTGTTTGAACGAAAGCCATTCTCTTGTAGGAGAATAAATAGTTTTAAGAAATATTCACTTTGGTTTTTCAAAAATGTTATTTCTGCTGTAGTTATACTAATGAAATTATTTGTAAATAATAAATTATTTGTGATGTACAAAAATAAGCTTATAAATTGATATGTCCTTCAATCACTATCTGTACTACCTCACGAATGAAATGCTAGTAATTATATACCATTTAGATATTTATGTTATGCTTAAATGAGACGTTATGTTTTATATACTCAAGAAATTTGACATTAAGTTACTTATAGTAAAGTAGAGTGTAGGCCACTCCAGATTTTTTTATTAGTCTAAAATACAATATATCACTCATGCAGTATAGTCATTTGCCTTAGTCGAACAGACTTCTATTCGAATCCCTTAACCACTGGTAGTCTGTGTTTTCAATAAAATAATTTTTTTCTTCAAAAACCTCATGAAGAAGAATGCGTGTTCCAAACGCGTTGTTTTATTGACTGTTCGTATATAAAGTGGCAACACTGGCTAAGATGAAATATTTTGATCCAATAAAACCTGTAAGTGTGTTTAAAAGTAAAGTGATAATTATAAAAGGCTCGGTTTATAACAACTCTTCATAATCACTTACTTATATAACCCAATTAAGATGATTCGTAAATTATGCATCTTTTAAGAATACAGAGTAACTATACAAGATAATTTGAACATTAGAAATATAGAAGGTAGCTTTTATATAAAAAAAATATTAACTTTGTTTTTACTATGATAAAGGAAATATATCAAAATCACTTTGTCCATTAAGCAAAAAATACGAACACAATCCCTTAAGCATTGGATTGTTTTTTTTTTAATTCCAGTGTTTGTTATAAAAGGGTGGGGCAGACGGAGAGTTTATTTGTTTTGCTCGACACAGCAGACTATTGTTACTCTACCTTGACTCGGTAAGTCGGTAATGATATATAGACAAGGAGGGTTAGGAGACCTGGTGCCAACTGTGCCGTAGGCTGACACTTAAAAAGCAATGCGCAGCATTTTAAAAATGCATGCATATTATTATTACCACTGAGGTTAGTATGATTTATACGATGATCTTGGAGTCGTTGGAGCTCTTTCGGACGTTATCCATCAACAATCACAACTAATACTATCAGTTGCGATTGAAGATGATAAATGGGATAACGTCCGAAATTAATAATTTCGGACAACGTCTGAAAGCGCTCCAACGACTTCAAAGTCATCGTACGAGGCATGACGGTATGCCATATTAATAATATAAATCATTTTAAAAATTATTTGATATTTTGTACAAAAATAGGATTCCTTGGTAACAGGGTAGGTTAAGTTGCAGTGGCAGCGTCACTGTGAAAACACACGTATGCCGAAGACTGGTTCTTTGTGATACCACACAAAGAACATTCTACATTGAGATCCCTAAATTTTGCCTTAACTCAAATGTATTCTTGATCTTTAACTAATATCTGATGCCACATAGGCTTGGAAACGACTGCTTAATATCCTCTCCTTAATTCCAAACCACACTAAGAAAACAGAAGACTAAGCTCTTTCAACCGTAACACACGGTGTTCGTCAGAGTCAAACTTAATCAGGCTTCAAACTGAAGGCCGCTCATTAGTGTTGCAAGGTTTAGACTTTTTAGTCATTTATTGCAGTGGTTTCAACGTTTATATTGTGAAATCTTGTTGTATGACATTTATAAATATTTACTATAAAAATCAATCAACGAAGTTATTTATCTGCAGTAATCACAAGAAAATAAAAAAAAAAGTAATATAACAACAAAACTAAATGATATTTTAGTAAAAGATGAAACCTAAAAGTTTGTTCCTACGTCATTTATTCCAATTTTTTAGAACTAGAGAAGATAGAGAGAGTATGTGTTCTAAATATATCGTATTGAATCATGTATATTTAGGAAGACAGCTGGCATTCAAACGACAACGTTCTGAACTAAGGCCAAACAACGGCAAAACGGACTGAGCTGGTGTCGTCAACGAAACAGTCACAAAATAACATAGCATAATTCTACTGGTTCTTTTAAATAACTTCTCAAATCTGTTTGGCAGCATAACTACTTTAGATATTTGCTATTATATCGTCTGTTACTAAAAACAATGATTTAATACACAGGAGTGGTCGAACAGTAGACCTACAGCAGACAATGAGGGCAATAATAACACCTTCAGCTCCACAACTAACTTTTCTTTTCAACATTTTATTATTTCGCCAATTATAAATCCTTATGAGGGCTAAAAACGTTACAGACAAACTATATCAAGTCTCAAATCATTATTATTTAACATAACTGATTTTACGAAAAACAACAGTGTCTTACACAATACATTGATCAAAACGAACTATCTTAGCGCCAACCAATAATGGTAAATATAAAATCATATATCTTTAAAGGTAAGTTGAATACTACACAGTTTCCAGCTTATAATACGAGTAGATTGCATATCTAAAAACTTTATTAAACTTTTTTTTTAATCCTTATTTTTGTCACTTTTCCCGTTAACTTTTCTAACTTTCTAATAAATGTTTTGAACTTTTCTGGTATATCAAATAATAATTCTCCAAATGTTTTATCTTCAATACCCGTCATTATTAACAATATTTACTTTTTACAAATAACAGACGTTTCTGTCACTGACCGTTTCATATACTTTTCACCTGATTTACTATTGATTGACTTGTCCTTAATTTTCCTATGTTTCCTATGTATGATATATTATGAAGATTTTTATATAAATATTAATATAACTTTATTTTTTTTTATTTTTAAAGAAAAAAACAAGTAGTTTTAATGGTTGGTAAATTTAAATTGGTCAATTTAATTGGTTGGTTTTTAGAAATTTAAATTTTTTATCTTTGATTTTTTTTAAAAAAAGTTTCTTCTATTATTTTTATTTTATCTGCAGTTTTTTGGACTGGAACTTCGTTTTTTTGTAATATTTTTTCTCTTCCTTATACCTATATTTGAATTTTATCTGTATTTTAAACTAGTGATTTTTATTCCATGATTTTTATAGCAAAATCTATATAATATAATCACGTTTAGAAAGGAAACACAATTTCGTTAAAAATTGCTGAATTTCCCTTCTGAAAATGTCTCGAGAGTGAAATCTAATTTTCAAGTTCCGTTAAAAGGCTTTCAGGAAGGTGAGGGTTGAGACGAAGTGTATTGACTATATCCACGATCGATGTTCGACGTCGCTGACCTGACCTACCACCAAGCCATTTGACGCTCACAAATCTACTTCTCTGGCACTTCTCAATAACTCCAATCAGATAATAAATTTCAATAATCAACCTTCAAGGAACATGACTTGTAATAGTAATATATATATATCAATAAAATATAGAGTAAAATTAATTTTTCAAAATTTGAAATGTTCGCGAGCTGCAATTAAATATGTATTTAAAAAGTATACAAAAAATTATTAAAAATATTTTTTACAGAAATTATATTTTTAGATGGAAACCCTCCGCAGATCCCACCAATAGTCGGAAAATTTTACTTTGGTAGGAAAAACTACAAATATTTCAATGATATTTTCCTTGAATATTTTACTATTTTTTTTATATAATAGTAGTAAATTTTTAAACTTTTGTAACAGGGGTGGCAAGGTCCTTTATTGTTCCAGCCATTTGTTTCGCGAGCCGCAATTAAATACGTATTTAAAAGCTATACAAAAAAGTTATAAAAAAAATTACAGAATTAAAATATAAAATATTTTACAGAAAATCAAATATTTTATAAATAACGTACTTATTTATAAAAAGAAAATTTAAACATTGTACTAAAACAGAACAACTAAATTCAACATGACATAAAGGTTTCTATAGAAGAACAAGAGAGCAAAATTTAAAGTTACGATATAAAATTTTAAAAAAATTAAATTTACGAGGTAAGATGGTCAATAAAATGTACATATTTGAATTATTTTGTCGAGCACTATGCCGAAGTATACATTATTAATTAACGTTGATGTTAATACATTTTTAAGTAGCCTGATTTATGCTTTTTCATAATATATATTATTTAGGACGGGGAGTAGAAACTATTTTTGCCGCCCGGGGAGGTCTTAAGTAAGATTAAATAATGCGTTAACCTTCAAAATTCCAGAATGTTCTTAAAATATTTATTTTCATGGAATTACAATCAAGGATCTAATGTTAGACTGTTTTCCGTTATTAGTCCCAGACTTTCATTTTATTATAGTACTCGTATACATACAGAGTCGTCTTCAAAGAAAACTAAAGATTTTTCAAAACAGAAACATGTATTTAAAATCATAAAACAATGGTTAAATTTAAATTAACTGGCTACACAAACAATTATTATATATTTTCAAACCCTTTTAAAGAAGTAGGTTTGAAAAAAAATTAAAATAAATTCATTTTTAATATTACAATTGAAAAATCCGTTTAAAAATAGTATTGAACAAATTAAACTTAAACAAATTACGACCTTAAACATTCATTTTAGTGTAAAATTTCAGATATTTTGTTATCCATTCCATCTCCCTTGTTACGCCACTGTATTTGGAAAGGTCTTACTTGAAAACCGTAAGAACCGTTTGATTACAATCAGACAGCTGTAGCTTTATTATAACATTGATTACAAACATTGTTCAACATGATACAATGATACGAATGCATATTTGTATATTTGAAGAATACACGCAACACACTAACAAGCTGAGTATTAAATATTCAAACATCAGTATTGAAACATCTGGCACAATGCTCCCATTACTTATTCATAATGATCTAATATTTTAAAATTTAATGCAGTTCTATTTTTGGTGCCACTATGTGTTATCACTTTGTGATTTAGTCATATGGCATTTTATCAAGCGACAATGAATCACTTAGCATAAAGCTACTGGCTAAAAGATGACTAAAACAATTAAAAACTTGACAGTTCGTCATCAATGATAATATCATAAATGATGATTATCATTTCTATGTACATTTCATCAAAGATTCTGAATCACCTCTTAATTTAAAATAACGCGATTTCAACTACGAAATAATCATCTATTGCAATTGCAATCATCTGCAATCATTTATTGCAGCACAATAAATAAAAAAATTTGATCTAAAAAAACAAATTTGGATCAAAAAAAGTGAATTTCTCATCATGCATAATTTCTCCCAAATAATAAAGTCCATCCACACAATGAGACCCATTTCGGTGTAAAATATTAATTTGATCCATAAAAAATAGTTGATAATAGATAGTTGCCATAAACTTTTGGATACACACCCAGGCACCCACCCAACCCATACACACTGACATCATCGAAAAAACGTCATAAAACGACTTTAGGGACCTCAAAACATGTAATTCCGTCAAAATCTCAATTTTTTGTCTTGATCTCTATACTTTACTTACAGTAAAGTAAAAATAATTGGTTTATGGGACTTGTTTCTCCTAGTGTAATCAGAGACCCTAAATAAACGTGATGCCGTTCAGGGAAGGTTAGCATTACATTTCAAATTATTCCCATTAGGACCCTCAGTTACTCCAGAGATTATCTCTGGAGTTCATGACTTCATTTATCTATTGCTAGGAATTGCTAGGAATTCCCAGCCTCTCTTATATATCATTACAAAGTTCGTCATTCATGATGAAAGTTGACATTTTTCTTATCTGTAGTTTGTATTTTTGAAGCACATCTATATTTGGACAGTTTAAAATCCTTCACTTGCAAAGATGGAAGATATATGCGATGGAAATACTTTATGGAAATAAAGCAAGAAAGAATGCTGCTGCTCCAAGTACTTTGATAATCTAACGAAATATATAAAGTTCGTGAGTTCGTTTTGTTCACCGATTTTCCGTGAAGATATGGACCTGAAATTATTATAATCTTTACTTCTGTTGTGATTGGCTTTATTATAGTTGTATTATATAATAACAAATCGCATTAGGGGGTCAGGGTAGCCCAGTGGCTTGCGTACTCACCTCAACTTTATACAATATTATTTAATAAAATTTCTTATCAGGGGGTCAACAATAGCCTATATACTTATAAAACTCTGATGTTTGTGTTTAAGCATTTGCGCACAACTGATATAGTGCTGCCAATGACCGAATTTAAAATCTCTACTAACGAAAGAATAAAACCCTGTTTTTTCTTTCTAACTAATACTAAGGTTCCGTGAAAAATATCTGGATGACAGAACATAATGATCAAAAGCCCATTATCCAATGCCATATGATAAAGTGCCCGGTGATCTAATGACAAATAATAAAAGTTCCCTAAATCTATTTTTTTTTTCAGTTTATTGGAAAAAATTTTTGATAACGTTAAAAAGGAAAATTTTATTTGTAACTTTAAAAAGGATTTTTCTATTTCGAATTCCAGGTTATAAAAATAGTGTAATTCTTTGATTATTAGATTTTTTTTTATTTATCTATAAATATTTTTTTTCATAAATTTACATGGACGAAATTAGGATTTCTTATGTCACAGGAGAGTTCCACAGATGATAAAATTACTCTCTCAGGAGGTTTGCATATAAGCAAAGAGAGGTTACGCTACTTTTGGACTAAAGAGTGATATATGCAGGTTATTGCAGGAAGGTTATCGCTCCAGTCAGAGTTATACACAATCGTTTACAACTGTCTCTCAAACACATGCTACCTCCCTTCAAATCAACATTCTTACAGTCGATTGAGGTCAGTTCATGACATCTCATGGGCATTATTTCCGCTAAGGCCAATATTTAACGACCAAGGAAAACTGTTGTATTACAAAGAAAACTGTCCAATTATTTTATTACGATATTATATATAATAGGTTTTTTTTGAGTTGGATAACTATAGTACAGTGGTACCTCTGTCCTCGACCATACTCCATTCCAGAATTTCCGATCTGGTCGAAAACCAAAACTAATTTTCCCATAGGAAATACATAATGAGATAATCCGTTCTGTCAGACCAATACAGGGGTTAAATATTGTGGTTTTCTCTACATAAAAACTTGTATATAAACTACTAAGAGTACATTATTAAATCAGATGTAAAATAAATTAAACTAAATAATTTTAGTCTGGCGACTGTTCGAGTTTTTGGGGCATAATTTTCACATCTCTGTTCAAACTCCGATTTATTCTAGTTTAAAGTCATTCGAACTCCAAGGTACCACTGTACTGGCATAACAAATCTTATATAGTCCAACAGAGGTCGTTTAACCTGTAATCTGATGAATAACACTCGTCATATTGTTTGTTTGTCCATTGACGATTCAAAGTCATTCGAATTCCGAGATACTATACTGGCATAACAAATCTTATATAGTCCAGCAGAGGTCGTTTAACCTGTAATCTGATGAATAACACTCGTCATATTGTTTGTTTGTCCATTGACGATTCAAAGTCATTCGAATTCCGAGATACTGTACTGGCATAACAAATCTTATATAGTCCAGCAGAGGTCGTTTAACCTGTAATCTGATGAATAACACTCGTCATATTGTTTGTTTGTCCATTGACGATTCAAAGTCATTCGAACACCGAGGTACTGTACTGGCATAACAAATCTTATATAGTCCAACAGAGGTCGTTTAACCTGTAATCTGATGAATAACACTCGTCATATTGTTTGTTTGTCCATTGACGATTGAAAGTCATTCGAACACCGAGGTACTGTACTGGCATAACAAATCTTATATAGTCCAACAGAGGTCGTTTAACCTGTAATCTGATGAATAACACTCGTCATATTGTTTGTTCGTCCATTGACGATTCAATTCAATTCTGGATTCTATTAACCCTCCCAGACACGATTGCTCCCAGTTCAGTTAGTTGACAACTAATCATATACATTCACTAGTCACCATTGACCATCTGGCTATTCAATATCAAACCCTCTCTTTAACCTTTGAACCTACCAATTTCAATGCGACAGACAACTCTACATCTATTAAGCATTGTTTTTAGTCAAACTATAATCACATTAATATTTTCAAAATAGTAATGGTTATATTCTTAATAAATTCTTAAAGGTTTTCTTTTACCCAATTTAAATACTCATTGCATTAAGACTGAGATCTTCCCTTACTCGTAGCGATATGTTCTAATATGTACAAGGTGGGAAAAATGCATATTGCTAGTATTACAGAAGTTAGCTGACATTATATCAGTGAATGATATCATCTATGCTACCACGCATACTGAAGTGGGAGTTGTTCAATCGGTTTCAGACGATGTACATATTTGAGTAAAAAGTTTATTTCTGAACTTTATATATATATATATATATATATATATGTGTGTGTGTGTGTGTGTGTGTGTTCTCTAATCGGGATTCGGTCAATTTTCTAGGATAAAAATCCAACTCTCGTTGCAGACGTTTCGGTTTTATTTAAAACCTTATTCATAGGCAGAAGTAAAATTTTTTAACTAAGAAAATGAAATTTACTTTTTTTAAAAGAACAACAATGTTAACCTTGTTAATGTGTTGTTAACATTGCTGTTCCTTTAAATAATGTAAATTTCATTTTCGTAGTTAAAAAATTCTTACTTCTGCCTATAAAAAAAGGTTTTAAATAAAACCGAAATGTTGGCTACGAGAGTTTGATTTTTTAACCTAGAAAATTGACCGAATCCCGATTAGAGAACACATCTATTCTATCAAACGGTCGATAAATTTTGATTCTGTTATATATATATATATATATATATATATATATATATATAAAAAGATTTCACATAAACACGTGAAACAACAATCAATGATCAAACCACAATAAGAAATGGGAAAACAAGACTAAGATCTTTCAACCATAACAAGCGGTCTTCGTCTATATATATATATATATATATATAACAGATTCAATAATATATCGACCGATTGATATAATAGGTGTGTTCTCTAATCGGGGTTCGGTCAATTTTCTCGTTGCCAACCAGAGTTTAATTTTTTATCCTGGAAAATTGACCGAACCCCGATTAGAGAACACTCCTATAGATATATATATATATATATATCTTCACTTAATTAAACGAAACACAATCCAAACTGGACACAATATGAGTTCAAAATTCAAGAAGAGTAACACAGAGTAAGGAAACACACTTACAGACTCTTTGAGTCTGTAAATATATAATTACATAAATATATATATATTTGGGTTTACTTTGTCATTTATCCATTAGATTAGATTTACTTGAAGAAGAATACAAACGTGTTCGAAGTTTAATCAATATAACTTGTTTATGTGGATACTTCCTGAATAATTCCCAAGACTGTGTTAATAACACATAGTAACTGACCCTACACTAATGAAATAAAAATTAGCATGGTATAATATCACTTTTTTTTAGAAGCAGTTTTTCTCATTCTATAAGAAGTCGACAAAAAAAAAACAACAAAATGGACAAATACAACAGAAATCTGAGAAATACGGGCTGATAGAAAGAAAAGAAGAGGTAACATTGCAAGAAGAATCGTTTTGGGGGTTTTCCACGTGTTTGATTTGTATCCTTAACACACACTATTCGGTCAGATATTGAGATAAGCCTTGCAGTTTGAATAAGAAACCCAGGCTTGCATCATCAGATACAATCTGACGTCAATCTGATGATATTTACACATGATTGCACCATCTGATTCGTTTATGTTTTCAAAGTATATATATATATATATATATATATATATACACAATTAAAAGAAACGGTCCAGCGGACTTTTTTACAATAAAATAAAAAACGAAGGAAACACACAGAAAGACACAGACATAACTCACATCGATATTTCGACAATCGTCGTATCAGGAGGTGCGAAGAGCGAAGAGCGAAGAGTCCCGCAGGAAGACAGGGCGGTACTGAACTCGGAAACCGCAGCCAGTACCCCACCACTTACCACCAAGCGGGGGAAGGGAGGGAAGGAAATGAAGAGCCAAATTAAGACGTAAAAGGAACGAGTAAAAATTATAACTATAAAAAATTATAAAAAAGTAGATAAATCAAATTAAAATTAATAAAAATAATAAATAAAAAGTAAAATAAAAAATAATAAATAAATAAATAAAAAATAATAAATAAAAAATAATAAATAAATAAATTATCGGTTGAGGTTGAGTCCGGGGGAAGAGCGAGCATCAAGTAAGCATATGTATGCCTCCTCTGAAGCTCTTAGGGTAACTTTATTGTTGGATTCGGGGATCTGTTTCAGGATCTGAACCCTGAAACTGAGTCCATGCGAGTTCGCATGGATGGCTACAGGATAGTTACTGCGTTGACCGACTGAAGCCCTATGACCATTCATACGAAGGCTCAACTTATTAGAAGTTAAGCCAACGCAAAAGGAGTCACACTGAGTGCAATCCAGTCGGTAAACACAGTTGCTCGAGGTACAGGAGGAATTGACCTGAACCGGGTAGGAACTATGGTGGAGAGGGGAATCGAAGGAAGGATTAGGATTAACAATCAGGCAAGTTTGACAGCCACGGCGTCCACATTGTTTCATTCCAGGAACAGGATTGGAAGGCTGAGGGGAAATATGAGAGAAAATGCTTTTTAGATTGGCAGGTTTACGGTAGGAAATAGAAGGGGGGTGATTAAAGATGGAAGAAGTAGAAGTAGAAGTAGACAGAATCGGAAAAGACTCCTTAATAACAGCACGAAGCTTATAAGCGCCAGGGAAGTAGGTTGTCAGGAAGAAGGAAGCGTTACTTCTATCCCTCTTGGGTCTGGGTTGGTGGGAGATGTCAGCCGGTAAAACACGACTATCAATGAAGGAGCGAGGATAGCCTCGTTCAGAAAATTTGTCCTTTAAGAGGTTAAGGTGATGTCTGCGGTCTTGGAGATTATTGCAGATATTGTGAATACGGAGGGACAAGGATCGAGGTATAGACTTTTTAACATGGGATGGATGGCAACTATTGTAATGGAGGTACTGTTGGGAGTTGGTGGGTTTTATATGTACGGAAGTCAAGAAGTGTCCATTGTCTAAAGTAACGTCAACGTCAAGAAAGGTGATAAGTCTGTCGGAGATGTCGTAAGTGAAAGTGATGGAGGGGCAGAAATTTTGAAAGGAGTGTAGGAAAAGTTCTAAGTTATGTTATTGATGATATTTTCTTCATTTGGCCCCATGGCAAACATACTTAGAACTTTTCCTACACTCCTTTCAAAATTTCTGCCCCTCCATCACTTTCACTTACGACATCTCCGACAGACTTATCACCTTTCTTGACGTTGACGTTACTTTAGACAATGGACACTTCTTGACTTCCGTACATATAAAACCCACCAACTCCCAACAGTACCTCCATTACAATAGTTGCCATCCATCCCATGTTAAAAAGTCTATACCTCGATCCTTGTCCCTCCGTATTCACAATATCTGCAATAATCTCCAAGACCGCAGACATCACCTTAACCTCTTAAAGGACAAATTTTCTGAACGAGGCTATCCTCGCTCCTTCATTGATAGTCGTGTTTTACCGGCTGACATCTCCCACCAACCCAGACCCAAGAGGGATAGAAGTAACGCTTCCTTCTTCCTGACAACCTACTTCCCTGGCGCTTATAAGCTTCGTGCTGTTATTAAGGAGTCTTTTCCGATTCTGTCTACTTCTACTTCTACTTCTTCCATCTTTAATCACCCCCCTTCTATTTCCTACCGTAAACCTGCCAATCTAAAAAGCATTTTCTCTCATATTTCCCCTCAGCCTTCCAATCCTGTTCCTGGAATGAAACAATGTGGACGCCGTGGCTGTCAAACTTGCCTGATTGTTAATCCTAATCCTTCCTTCGATTCCCCTCTCCACCATAGTTCCTACCCGGTTCAGGTCAATTCCTCCTGTACCTCGAGCAACTGTGTTTACCGACTGGATTGCACTCAGTGTGACTCCTTTTGCGTTGGCTTAACTTCTAATAAGTTGAGCCTTCGTATGAATGGTCATAGGGCTTCAGTCGGTCAACGCAGTAACTATCCTGTAGCCATCCATGCGAACTCGCATGGACTCAGTTTCAGGGTTCAGATCCTGAAACAGATCCCCGAATCCAACAATAAAGTTACCCTAAGAGCTTCAGAGGAGGCATACATATGCTTACTTGATGCTCGCTCTTCCCCCGGACTCAACCTCAACCGATAATTTATTTATTTATTATTTTTTATTTATTATTTTTTATTTATTTATTTATTATTTTTTATTTTACTTTTTATTTATTATTTTTATTAATTTTAATTTGATTTATCTACTTTTTTATAATTTTTTATAGTTATAATTTTTACTCGTTCCTTTTACGTCTTAATTTGGCTCTTCATTTCCTTCCCTCCCTTCCCCCGCTTGGTGGTAAGTGGTGGGGTACTGGCTGCGGTTTCCGAGTTCAGTACCGCCCTGTCTTCCTGCGGGACTCTTCGCTCTTCGCTCTTCGCACCTCCTGATACGACGATTGTCGAAATATCGATGTGAGTTATGTCTGTGTCTTTCTGTGTGTTTCCTTCGTTTTTTATTTTATTGTATATATATATATATTATAAAATATATATTATATATTTATATATATATATATATTTATATATATATAAAATTCGCGCTCCGTTCTTCGACGTGGGGAGATCTCTCTCACTTCGTCCTCTCTACTAGTCTACTCTCCTGATGACGAACAACAGTTCGAAATATTGAATTCTGTAAGTTTTCTTTGTATTCTCTTTTCTGTGTCGTGCTTTGTGTAATTTAAATTTTTATATATATATATATATATATATATTTGTAAAATTTGGAAGCAGTCCTTCATTTAAGCATATTTCGTTGAACAGCTGACCGTATTTCGCTGATTTCATTTTCTTCACTAGTTTTTCAAGGTTTCTGAATACCTTCTTCTTTCCTTCATCCAAACGTTGTAGAATGTTAATTAAGTTGGAACCGACATGTTTCGACTGGCTTCCAGTCATCTTCAGGGTGATTAATTAAAAAAAAGACTAATAATTTTTCTTCTTTTTTTTCTCTTTTTTTTAATTAATCACCCTGAAGATGACTGGAGCCAGTCGAAACATGTCGGTTCCTACTTAATTAACATTCTCCAACGTTTGGATGAAGGAAAGAAGAAGGTATTCAGAAACCTTGAAAAACTAGTGAAGAAAATGATATCAGCGAAATACGGTCAGCTGTTCAACGAAATATATATATATATATTCACTGATAAAACGAAATACGAACCAAAATGGACACAATACGAGCTCGAGATTAACAAAGAGCAACACACAAAGTAGGGAAACACACTTACAGACTCAAATTTTCGGGTAATCCGTCTTCAGGAGAAAAGAGAGTTGCCGTTGCGTCTACAACGTGCTTGGTCTCCCATTCTCTTTTCTCCTGAAGACGGATTACCCGAAAATTTGAGTCTGTAAGTATGTTTCCCTACTTTGTGTGTTGCTCTTTGTTAGTCTCGAACTCGTGTATATATATATATATATATATATATATATATATATATATAATTACATATATTATATGTAAATCAAATGAAACGGACCTTACATCAAAACTATAGCCAATGTAACACAAAGATAAGACATAGACACAGATCTCCTCTATATTTCGACAATTCATCTATCCTTATGTTCCTCTCGTTATAATTTATGCATATCTGTATATATATTAAATACAAAGTTTGTCTGTCTGTCCGCTAAAGAAATAAAACTGGAGACATTTAGACACAAATAAATATTTGGATCTTTTATAACTTTTTTTGAATTGACTACGGTGTTCTTTTCTTTTAAATAGCAATATTTTACAATTTGTTTTATAACATCCGCAGATGACGTATCCACACTGGCGATGGAGATTAATTACATCATATTTATAGGAAAAATTATAAAATTAAACTTAAATAAAAAAAACAGAACTCTCTCTTTTGGGATCTACCGTCTATAACCCATCTGTGTATATAAAATACAAAGTTTATCTGTCATAGAAATATACCTGAAGACATTTAGATGCAAAGAAACATCTAACTACGGGGAACTAACTACGGTAATTTGATTTTGATCAGGGTCTTTTTCGCCGGGGCATAATCTACCGCCCGAGTAACGCCGACTAGATCAGCTAGTATTTATATATCATTCAATGTTTCCTTATCTCGACCATATATATACTAAACTATTTTTCTTTATCGACCTTTTGTACAACGTCAAATAATTCTCAATAAAACACCTTTAAAGCAATGTTTCGTTTATATTCGTAGGCATCTTAAGTGCTACAACAATGCAGAATTAATTAAACATAACTTAAAAGAAATATAAGTTTTCATGTTATTGGAATTAATTTTGTATTGATATAGCCCTGAGAATGTCTAAAAATATAAACGAAAAGTTGGCTTAAAGGTGTTTTATTGACAAATGTTTGATACTCGACCAAACTACGATACAGAAGAAGGGCCGATGCGGAGTTACATAGAGAGTCTAAAGTAACACTTGATGCTAATGCATCTAATGCAGAAATAACATTCAATGTAAATTCCACTCTATTAGGTTTCAACCAAAAAAAAAAATCTAATACAGCGTGAGTGTGTGCTAAAATCAAAAATGATATTTGCTCAATTTTTTCTTAATCTAAGTAAAAACGATTTTTTGAAAAATCATAAAGTAAGCCATATTTTAAACATAAATTCAAATATTTATATTTTCCTTTATCAAGCTCAAATGGTTACCTTCATATCATTAATGTTAATTCTATTCTCCTATCAATAGAAATGTTATTGAAATTATCATTACATTAAAAATCACAGAACATGAATAAAATGGCTAATTGTTATCTTTTAACTAAAGTAACATTACTATCTTTAAAAGTTATTCTTTTCAAATATCAATTTATACGACTTATAAATAATAGTAAATATTTAGGAGAATGCGCAAGCAGCTAAATGAATAGATAACACACTATTAGTTCAGTTATTTTAATATTAAAAAGAAATAATATGCCATTCTTTAAGGCAGTTTGGTTGATAAACCAAAGAAACAAAACAATGAGATGATATTGTAGGGACATAGTACAAAGATTTCTTAAAGGTTGTGTAAGAGATAATTATAATAAAGGAATTATCAATAAAAAATTATGAATTAATTAAATATGACTGGCACAAATATACATAAAGCCTGATTTGATTGTGCAAGTCATTACGGTCAAATATGAATAATTATTAAAAATGACAAGCAAAGTTGAAACTCGATTGAACTGGACAAATAATTAGAAATAACTAACTTTAAATTAATTATTGATAAGTAATTATTAATTACAAACAGTAGTCAATAATGAACAAATTTTGAAAGTTGGTAATTTTATTATGTAAGTAATTACTTAAAATTAGTTATCAATTTTACTAATTAAATATCAAACTTGCCTGCCATACAGAGAATTAGATGTTTAAAATAACATAGATTATTTTAATTACCGTGATTTAGTAAATCAATGTTGAAGGAAGGACGAACTCTATACGTAAAGAGTTAGGGCACTACAATAATTGACTGTTATCTACAAGAAGACGGTTGAATGTAAACTGGAGTTTGATGATTGGTTTGAACAGCAGCGCTGCTTCTTCAAGCGGTCACTTTTACAACTTCTTCAGATAGAACTAGTTTGAAACGTCTCCAAGTTAACGCAATATCTTATTAATAAATCGCGATTTAGAAAAAGATTAAAGAAAAAGTCCTCATTAATAAGCTAGTCTTTAGTTATAGTTAATCTATGATATATATCAAACTTTCATTTTTATGTCTATCTAGATAGGATTAGGATTTGTGTTACGTGAATAACATTTAATGTTTCTCATTAAATAAAATTAAAAAAAAAGAAGATATATCATAAGTTTACAATCCTTTTCTATATGTGAATAATTAAAGAATTTTAATTCTAAAACAGGAATTATATTGAGAAATAAAAAGATATAATAAAAATTAGGAGATATCCATAAAAAATTGTAAGAACACTTAAAACCTGATTAATTATTATGATTAATTAGTAAAGTAATTACAAACTGGTCTCATGAATTTCACATAGATTAATTAGTAAATATATAAAAATTAGTAAAGTTAAAAAAAGATTGATGCATTTCTTGAAATCTTTTCCTCTATAAATGAATTAACGAATTGTTGAAACAAATAGAATAAAGATTATTATTAACATTTTCTTATTTTGACCTCTTATATTTTAAATTATTTTTCTTTATCGAGGTTTGGTCCAGCGTCAAAATAATTCTAAAAGAAATTACTTTTATGCCAACGTAACGTCCGTATTTCTAGACATCTTCAGGGCCTCACCAATACAAAATTAATTAAAAATACATTAAAAATATATGTTTTTCACGTTATTGTAATTAATTTTGTATTGATGCGGCCTTGAAGATGAATAGAAATAAAGAAGAAACGTTCGTTTAGAGGTATTTTTTTGAGACTTGTTTGATACGGGACCAAACTTCAATAAAGAAAATAATTTATTATTATTATTAATATTATCATAGGGGGGCCACGTTAGATCAGTGGTTAACGTACTCTCCTCTGGGCTGGTAGTCCGGAGTTCAATCCCCACCTGGCCCTAATTTATTCACGCGGGAGTTGAATAAATCTGAGTACGTCGTCTCTCGGAGGGAACGTTAACCCGTCGGTCCCGAGCCTGTACGATGTCAGGTACTGGTTAAAGATCCCTACTCGAAATTCACTTGAGTTAGGCAAAATTTAAGACTTCCAATGTAGAACCACCGATTAAATAAAAAGCCGGTAAACGGCTGACTTTATCACCCGCTAGGGAATCAGTCAAACAATATATATCACTTCGTCCTCTCTTCTGGCCTACTCCTGATGACGAACAACAGTTCGAAATATTGAATTCTGTAAGTGTGCTTTTTATTCTTTTTTCCGTGTCGTGCGTTGTGTAATTTAAAGTTATACGAGTATATACATATACACTTTTTCGATGAAAATAGGATCCGAAATGGACAACTTCAGTTCAACGACATATATAAACATAGAGAAATTAAAAACACTCACTTACAGTCTCTAATTTTCGGTTGAACCGTCTTTAGGAGAGATAAGAGAGGGAAACCAAGCGCACTGGTACAGAGACGGTTGGAGACCCCAACGGTTGGAGTCTCCAACCGTCTCTGAACCAGTGCGCTTGGATTCCCTCTATTATCTCTCCTGAAGATGGTTCAACCGAAAATTAGAGACTGTAACAGTGTGTTTTTAATTCTCTATGTTTCCTCATGTACATTGAACTATATATATCATTAAAAGAAACGGTCCAGCGGACTTTTTTAAATAAAATAAATTCAAAACGAAGGAAACACACAGAAAGACACAGACATAACTCACATCGAGATTTCAACCATCGTCGTCATCAGGAGGTGTGAAGAGCGAAGAGTCCCGCAGGAAGGCAGGGCGCTATCACCATAGTTTTTTTCATGACCTACATATTAGCACAAACTCGTAAAGGAAAGTGAGGTGGTGAACAGAGAAATTCTTTGGAAAGAAGAGAAATTTGAGGACAGAAGGCCACCACATTGTTGAAAGAAAGGCCTTACCTGAAGTAATGTGGAAAACGGTTCCAGGCTAGTGCCTTTGAAGAAATGGGGTTGTTTTAGTTGGTATTCTGGATTAACTGGGAGTCGAGCACTACGTGCATAAATCCATGTCACCTCCTTACAAAAAAAAAATTATTATTAATATTATTATATTAGAATAATATAAAAGATTATAGATACCTATTACATAATAGACCAAGCATGTCTCTTCTTACCCGTTATTTAAAAAGAGATGCAGAAATGTGAAGCTATCAATACAACAAAAAACAATTAATTACCATAAGGAAAAGTTATTTAAAGTAATTTGTACTTCTTTTATTTTTAAAGATTTTCTCAATTTTATTCAAATTTGAAGACATTTTATATTTACAGTGTTTAATTATATTTTTCAATCTTTTTAAATAAACAGAGGAGTTTAAAAGGAAAATGTGCTCAAGTCTTGTGACAAAAGGTTCCAGGTTTGTGCCCTAAAAGAAATGGGGTATTCTGGCTAAACTTAGGGCCCAGCATTATGTGTGTAATGCATTTGACTTCCTAGAAAAAAAACCAAAAACAAATGAAAAACAAAAAACAAAAAATAATTAGATATAAAAAAATAATATAAAAATGTATTATTTTAATAATATAAAAGTAATATTTCAAATCATTTGCTAAAGAATTGAATTTTTTTTTTTTTTTTTATTGTCAGAGAACAGCATGCTCCACCCGAAGGCACCACACGCATCAAAATCTTCAATGCTACACAACAATCTCCATCATGCTATGCAAATACAGCTTAAATATATAATAACTAACAACAACAAAATAACCACAATGACAACAGAGCACACAGATAATACAGGCTATCATAATCAACTCAGTAAATTAAAATATTTGTTAACCACTTCCCCGAAGGCACCGACTAGGCCCTCCTCCAACAAAGCTGCAAGCTGCGGGGGCCACGCACCTCCGGCAGTCACCACTTTTCTCTCTATCCTACTCCTCTCTGAGTTTAACTCAACGCAGTCGAACAGGAGGTGTTGAACTGTATGAGGTGACCCACCGTCACAGCTACACCCTGGAGAGTTGCCAAGTTTCAGGCGGTGGAGATAGTGGCCAAATCTCCCATGCCCTGTTAGAAACTGGGTCAGTCTCCAGTCCACTTTGAGGTTCTTTTTCTTTCTCTGACTGACAGATGGTAGAAATCTTTTTGTAAGTTGAGCATTGGTCGCCTCTTCCCACAACTTCTGCCAGCACTCCATTCTACGTTCATGGGCCCCAAAGAATTGAATTGTTGTCAATGTAGATGACGTACTTTACTTCCTCTTCTCTTCTTTTACTATGACTCTTAAATATGTTTTTCAGCTTCTTGCCTCCTTTACGGCTTTAAAAATACATTTTGAACTGATCAAACGTATAAGTTATTGAAAAATAATCATGTCTAACAAGAATATTTAAATCATTTTACCTTTATTGCAGAGTAAGAGTGGAAAGATCGGCTCACGGGTTATTTTTCAGCCATTGAAGTCATAGCAGAATCATATTCCCGGATCAATTTTAAACATGTCTAAATTTATGAATCTAAATATTACTAAGAGTCATAGAAAAAGAAGAAAAAAAAACAAGGTAAGTTATACAATCTACATTTACAACATTCATCAGGAAATGATTTGAAATCTTACATTTAATAAAATATGTTTATATTATTAAAATAATAACATATTATTATGTTTTTTTTTTCTTTATGTCTAATATATTGTTTTTTTTACGTGTCTAGGAGGTGAAATGCATTTACGTACATAGTGGTAAGCTCTCTTTCAGTTTAACCAGAATTCGAACTGGTATGAGGCAATCTTAGCCCTCAATCAATTAGTATAAATTTGATTTAACTAATCTTGATAAGTTTGGAGTAGATAATCTACATTATACAAATTAGAAATTCGTAAACCAGTATTTTTTTTAAAAAAACTTGTCATTTTAATTATTATTTTTTGTTCACGTGTGCAAAGCCAGAGTCTGCTACTATCTGTACTATCTACTGTTTATACTACTAAACTCTGGATGTCTGGGGTTATTGACTCTCACTAATATTATGTAAACCTCTTGAAAGTCAATCAGTTTATTGGAAGACCCAGTTGAGTCTCTGGGAATCTGTAAATATTCCCATTAAAGCTAATTCTGAAGTCTGTGTTAACATTCAATTGAGTCTCATTGTCGGATTGTTGTCTACTATCTGTACTACTAAAGTATGGAGAAAATCTATACTAGCTACCATCTGTACTACTAAACACTGGAGGCAATTGGTTATGGGCTCTTACTAATATGAGGTGAACCTCTTGAAAGTCAATCAGTATATTGAAAGATACTGTTCTGTCGCAAGGCAACTGTAAGTAATACCATTAAGGATAATTCAATTTAGTCTCAAGTCGGATTACTATCTATACTACTAAACGCTGGAGTCAATCAGTATATTGAAAGATACTGTTCTGTCGCAAGGCAACTGTAAGTAATACCATTAAGGATAATTCAATTTAGTCTCAAGTCGGATTACTATCTATACTACTAAACGCTGGAGTCAATCAGTATATTGAAAGATACTGTTCTGTCGCAAGGCAACTGTAAGTAATACCATTAAGGATAATTCAATTTAGTCTCAAGTCGGATTACTATCTATACTACTAAACGCTGGAGTCAATCAGTATATTGAAAGATACTGTTCTGTCGCAAGGCAACTGTAAGTAATACCATTAAGGATAATTCAATTTAGTCTCAAGTCGGATTACTATCTATACTACTAAACGCTGGAGTCAATCAGTATATTGAAAGATACTGTTCTGTCGCAAGGCAACTGTAAGTAATATCATTAAAGATAATTCAATTTAGTCCCAAGTCGGATTACTATCTATACTACTAAACGCTGGAGTCAATCAGTATATTGAAAGATACTGTTCTGTCGCAAGGCAACTGTAAGTAATATCATTAAAGATAATTCAATTTAGTCCCAAGTCGGATTACTATCTATACTACTAAACGCTGGAGTCAATCAGTATATTGAAAGATACTGTTCTGTCGCAAGGCAACTGTAAGTAATACCACTAAAGATAATTAAATTTAGTCCCAAGTCGGATAATTAGCTATACTACTAAATTCTGGAGGCAATGGGTTATGGTCCCTCACTAATATTATGTAAACCTATTGTAAATATACGGTCCTGATGCAGGGTTACTGTGTTTGGGGGAAAAAAAAACATGCTACATTATATGGCCAATGTTATTGATTGCTGCATACCATCATTACTACCATTGATTTTTCTTTAATAGAAATTAATATATTATTGTATTATCATTTGGCATCTTTTTATAGATGTTATTTTTATAGATGTTATTTTGTAAAGGCTTTTTTTGGTGAAAATGGCTTAAGAAGCTTTTATATATGGAAAATTAGAAGTTAAAAAAAAAAAACCTATTTATATTAATATTATTATAAAAATATATTAATTATTGATTCAGTAAATTCAAAATTCAATTCAGTTAAAAAATTGATATTAATTAATAGTTTAAATTAATTTAAGCTATATGTATATAGTTGTTATATAAATATATTATAATATATATACACATATATATACTCGTAGTTGACTGTCGTCCCTCCGTCAATTCGCTTCATCTCCTGAGGACGACCGCCATCATGGTCCAAATATTGAAAAGTGAGTCTTTATTATGTTTTTGTCTATGTGTCACAGTTTATTTTGAGTGTAATCTGTCCTGCCGGACCATTTTTCGATTATCATGGTATATATATAAGGTGTGTGTGAGAGAGAGAGAGAGAGAGAGAGAGAGAGAGAGAGAGAGAGAGAGAGTGAGTGAGAGAGAAGCTGTAGTTTGAAAATGGCTGCAAGGTTATCTGAAATATATTGAGACTGAAAATAGCTTTTCCAATTGATGAAGGTTTAAGATTTATATGAAAGGTTATGTATAAATAGCACTGTGGAGGAAAATCCTTTATTAATTTGTTCAAGTCATTTTCCTTTTCAGTTTTATTTATCCGCAACGTTTCACTTAAATCTTTAACCTTCTTCTTCTCCAGTATCACCTTGGACAATGACAGTTTGATTATTTCATTTTCTCTGAGCTCACTAATCTTCAACATCATCTTTAATACAATAACAAATCGATAAACCGTTTTTTCTCGTATACTGGGTGATCAGTGTACCCCAGTGACTGCCTCTGGACTGGGGTTCTGTAGCTACTCAGTGCCTCGATTTATTCATGTGGGAGGTAAAAAAATATGAGCACGGAGTTTCTCGGAGAGGATGTTAAACCATTGATCCAGAGCTTGTACTATGTCAGGTAATCGTTAAAGAAGTGTAATTGTAAATACACTTGAGTTAAGCAAAATTTACATTTTTACAAGTGAACTCCTCATTGTGTAGTATTACAAAGGGCTAATGTTCGGCATATTTGTGTTCTTCCACAAATTTGTTTTCTTCCATATTTAGACGGCCACTGCTACAGAAATTAACGTAATTAACTCGTATACTTGTACTGGAATCGTTCGAGAAGACTGTATTCATGTTCAAGAGAAGCTCTACAATATATCTATTAAACATGGATATTGTCAGAAACCGGTCGAACGATTCCATCATAGTGAGAAAATCAGAAACAAGAATAAGATCTCTCAACGAGAACAAATGGGACTCTGACGTGAACGAGTGGTTTTTTCTGATCGATCTTAATTATTTTTCTGATTTTTTACTGGTTTTGACCTTGCCATATATATATATATCCCTTCTTCTCCTGAGGACGACCATCATAACGGTTGAAATATTGAAAAATGAGTCTTCCTTATGTTTCTTTCTATGTGTCACAGTTAAATTTAAGTATATATATACAATAGCATGATGTTTCTACAGTTTGTGTTTTAGTTGGTTTGGACTCTGACGAAGACCGCTCGTTACGGTTGAAAGATCTTAGTCTTTTTTATCCTTTTCTTATTGTGGTTTGATCATTGATTGTTGTTTCACGTATTATTGTGAAATCTTTTATTTATATATACTATCTAAAAGACGTTTATCATCTTTATAATATGGATTATTGTTCTTTAATTTTCAGTTTTTGAGAGTGATATAATTTGGGAATATTTTCAAGAACTTTTTAAATGAATTTTTGAACTTCAAAAAAGAAAACTTTACCTTTACCAACTGCTGTTTTATTTAATATACAATAAGTCTGTTTCCAAAGTTTACTTATGTAAATAATATGTAAAGCTCTTAACTTCCTAACGCTGTGTCACTTAAACACACAATTGCCAGTTTCAATTACTTGTTGTAGGAAACAAAATATTACCAAAGATTGCATTTGAATAAACTATGCTAAAAAAAAACGATTGATAACATTTTTTGATAAATAGAAAGTGAAAGGTATTTGAATACGACAGAGTTGACAGGTTTGCCGTAATTAGCTCAAGGCCCGCCAGCCAGTGTCAACAACCTTTCAGCTAAGTCTTCTCCTATGCCAACACATTCCTCCATGGCTCCTTCAATTGTTTCCATTTTCGCCCATTTCTAAAAGTATCCAAATGCTTTGTATTTCATTTAGTTTTTGATTCATATATTGTTTTAGTACGATATTTTATATTTAATATATATTAATTTTGTATATATGTCGATCTCAATGTCTGATCAACTCTAGATCAATCTGAGAACTCTGTCCACATGGCGATCTCAACGTCTGATTGACTCTCGATCAGTCAGAGGACCATGCCTATACGTAAATCTCAATGTCTGATCAACTCTAGATCAATCTGAGTACTGTGTCCATATGGCGATCTCATCGTATGATTGACTCTAGATCAGTCAGAGGACCATACCTATACGTTAATCTCAATGTCTGATCAACTCTAGATCAATCTGTGTACTCTGTCCACATTGCGATCTCAAAGTCTGACTGACTCTCGATCAATCAAAGGACCATACCTATATGTTAAACTCAATGTCTGATCAACTCTGATCAATCTGAGTTCTCTGTCTATATGTCGATCTCAACGTCTGACGTCGATCAGTCAGAGGACCATGCCTACATGTTAATATCTCAATATCTGATCAACTCTAGATCAATCTGAGTACTCTATCCACATGGCGATCTCAACGTCTGATTGACTCTAGATCAGTCAGAGGACCATACCTATACGTTAATCTCAATGTCTGATCAACTCTAGATCAATCTGAGTACTGTGTTCATATGGCGATCTCATCGTATGATTGACTCTAGATCAATCAAAGGACCATACCTATATGTTAAACTCAATGTCTGATCAACTCTGATCAATCTGAGTTCTCTGTCTATATGTCGATCTCAACGTCTGACGTCGATCAGTCAGAGGACCATGCCTACATGTTAATATCTCAATATCTGATCAACTCTAGATCAATCTGAGTACTCTATCCATATGTCAATCAAAATGTCTGATCAAGTGAGTCTCGATCTCTGTAACTGATCGACTCTAGATCAATCCTAGTACCTTTATATATATCGATATCAATATCTAATGGACTCTACATCAATCCGAGGACCATGCTATATGTCGATATCAATATCTCATTGATTCCAGATGAGGACCTTGCTATATATCGATATCAATATCAGATCGACTCTAGATCCTTCCGAGGATTATGCTATATGTCGATATCAATATATCATTGACTCTAGATCAATCCGAGGACCCTGCTATATATAGTTCTCAATGTCTGATCAACCCTATCTCAACCTAAGGACTAATATATTATAAAAAGAGTAATTTACAATTATCATAATTCATTTTTTAAATACTTTTTTCAAAGAGGTTTTAACAGATTTTTGGTGAAAAGTCAACAATACTTTCTTTAACTGTCAATATAAAAAAATGAAATTTCTATCAAATTTTCCATGGCATTAATGTAATGGAAAAATTAATGTAATCTAAACGGCCAAAGTAATGGAATTTGAATGTTAGAGGTCTTACAAATTTTCTTAGTCAAGTTTTGTGTTAAAAAAAATCCCAAAAGTGTAGACGATATATAATCGAGAAAAAATCTTATCAGTATAAGAATTAGAGTTTTTCACATTTCTCTCAGCACTTGAACAAGCCGTACTCCTTATATATACCAAAATATAAACTATAGTACATATGTCTACTTACATCTTGAAGAGCTCTTTAACGATGTCTTCTTAGATCGCATCTGCATCTTAATCTACAAAAGTACAAAGAAATATTAAAGAAAATTTTGAAAACACACATAGGATCATAAATGCAATGATCTAAAACTTTTATTTGAAAAATGTTATCATTTCCATCCAAGATTCTAATTTCTTTTTTTTTAAAAGAAAAAAGAAATAAAAATGATAAAATGACGTTTGACATTTGTTTACATTTCGACATTCACCTGACAGTAATGCAGGAGACCTTGCCGATTAACTTTCAATCGACTAGCTTTTGTTCATTTACTACTTTGAAATTTATTGTATGTTTCTTAAGTTATTGATGTTTACTTGTCTTGTTTCCTTTTTTCCATGTATGGGTGGGCCACATTACCAAATTTAGCAAAAATAATGATTGTTAAAAAATTTTTTTTTAAATTCGCGCTTTTAACCATCAATTCATAAATTGCTTTCTTATATATTAGTATGAATTATATTAGTTTTATTTGGTAGTTTAATGTTACTAAAATTCAGCTGAGATGTACTGTCAATCAGAAATGTAATACGCGTAACGAGTTGTTTAAAAGAAAAAAATATTGATAATGGAATTATTAATTATTAATATTTCTTACTCGGCTACAGGTATTCAGTAAGCTTTGATTTAGAAATTGTCAACTTTTGATAAACTCTATTTTATTTTATAAACAAATTGTTTTCTTGAAACTTAGTTCAGTGTAACCAGACCTTTGCCTCCTCTTAGGAAGATGATCAATTTCAAGAAGACAGTTCATTGGTGATTTACTAAAAACAAGGAATAGGGAACATTTTTTTCAGAAGCTACGCCTTTGAAGATGATTCTTAAGAGAATAATTTGTGTCTTTACTCATTCTACCCTAGAAATCCTAAATTTTGCTTCGCTCAATTGTATTTAGAATATCATCGACAAATACACACGTACACATATACATGCACACAAATATCTGACATGGAACAGGCTCGGGACGACCAAGAGCTTAAATTTTGTCCTTTCCCAAGAATGATGTGCTCAGATTTATTCATTTTGTAATGCTAATAAAACTTATTAAACAAGGTGATGTATATATATTAACAATTAAGAAAAAAGAACATAGACAAACCATAACAAAATTTACTTCAATATTTCTATCTCGTTATCAGGAGAAAGAGAGCTCTGCTGGCCTCGTAACATATATATATATATATATATAATATATATATATATATATATATATATATAAAAAGATTTCACATAAACACGTGAAACAACAATCAATGATCAAACCACAATCAGAAATGGGAAAACAAGACTAAGATATCTTAGTCTTGTTTTCCCATTTCTGATTGTGGTTTGATCATTTATATATATATATATATATATAGATTAATTTACCACAATGAAAACAATGCTCTAAGGCCTTTCGTTAACACATCGTCAGAGAGCAAGTGAACTAAAAAAACAATAAATACTTGTTAACTTGGCTGATTGAAATTTCCAGAATTGATGGCAACCCTGAATGTGTTTAATGATGAAGTCTTCATCTGTTTAATTATCCCGCTAATCAAAACTTCATCCAATTTGTAGAGTCCTAGGCTATTGTTGATCAACTTCTCATAAAAGTTCTTTATGAGCGCACTTTCCACGGTATTTCTTCTTCTTTCTGAAGACACATATATTAATTCATTTGCTTCATTCCAGTTAATCACATGATTACTGTTTCTTATGTGCATGAACAAGGCACTCTTTTCGTCTTCTCTTCTGATGGAATATTTGTGTTGTTTTATCCTTGAAAGAAGATCTTTGCTCGTCTGTCCAATGTAAGACATTTCACAGTCAGTACATGGTATCCTGTATACACAACAGTCCTTTCTTTTTGGCTTATTATTGACAAGTCTGTTAAACAAGTTACCATCATTACTGAACACAACAGAAACGTCCAATCTTTTCATAAATGAAGGCATATCTTTCAAACAAGGACTGTATGAAATGAACAAATAAACTAACTAATAACAAATAAACTAACAAATTCCTTCTTGTGAACTGTTCTTCATTATTTAATATCATGGATTGTTTCACCTTTTTTATGATATTGTCTATTAACCTTTTTGGATACATTAAAGAACCTGCAATTTTGTAAATATTTTTGATTTCTTCATCTAAAAATTCCTCACTGCAAATTTTGAAAGCTCTTAAGAACATGCTACTAAAAACTGACTTTTTAGTTTTAAGTGGATGAGCCGAGAAGAAATGAACATAAGATGAAACATTGGTTGACTTCCTATGAATACTGTACTTTAATTTATCACCATTCCTATGTGAAAGTACATCCAAGAAAGGAAGTTTATTATTGTTTTCATGTTCTATTGTAAATTTTATGGATGGTACAACCGTATTGAGGGTATCCAAAAAGGTGTTAACATTTTCATTTTCAGGCCAAATACATAGTATATCATCAACATATATATATAGAAAATCATCACTAAAAGTAGTAAACAAAACTGAAATAATCTTAAGCACTTTCAAGTATTACACCGTTTAAAAAAAAAAAAAACAGAGAGCAAGGGAGTAGTGAGTAGGCGTTATAAATGAGCGAAAGTTTTCATAAAAGTGTCAATCAACCCAATATCTAGTGAAAAAAATTATAAAAAAAATTAGGCGATAAGGGATAAGGGTAGCCAGATACAATGTTACTTTTATTGATGTCCCAAGAGTGGTACTTGTTTTCCTTTTTCCTATGTATGGGTGAGCCACATTATAATACCAAACACATTATACATTACATATTACCAAACTGGCTACAAGATTTAACGTAGTCAGTGACAACGTGCTCGCATCTGGACTGGTAGATAAGGGGTTCAATACTCACTCTGGCCGCCGATTTATTTATGCGGTAGGTGAATAAATAAGAGCACGTCGTCCTTCGGAGAGGACGTTAAACCTTCTTTGATTTATTCATGAACCTTGATCAATTGTCTATAACATGATAAAACAGTATCGGTTGATGTTCTTAAAGTGGGCTTTTCCACGACCCTCATCAATAAAAACTATAAAACTTATGCCACATTGTCTCTAGAGAATGATGGTCATTTGATGAAAGAGATGATCAGGAATTACAGGGGAAGACATGAACAGGGAAAAAACCAGAGTAGCAGTTAATAGGGACTTGAGATATAGGAAAGAATAGGTAAGTAAGGGAAGGAGTCAAAGATCACAAGGAAAGGTATAGGGGAAGAAAGGAGAAGCGTCAAGACGATAAACACACCGTGATGGGCCAGGCAAACCAAGTCCGCCATATCCAGCCGCAACTACAAATAAATTTTAAGCATGATATGCAAACAAAGTTGCCGGATTTCACAGGGGGCAAGACAATTTTTTTTTATAAAAGACAGCCTCAAGCTGGAAGAAGAAAATAAGACTTGGTATCCAAATCACAAACCAGAGCGGACACTAGCCCAAGACAAGGAACCCCAAAGTAGCAGCTAAAGCCAGAATGAATGAGACCAAGAGACCAATGACCAAGCGCGCGAACGAGCGGACTTTCCACCCGGCCAAGGCTAGCATCCCGCGCACGTTGTGCCTTTCTTAGTTCACGCCATCCAGGCGTGTTAAGCCCCCCCCCCCCCCTCCCGACCACCACGACAAGGTGAAGGCACATCGGAGGGGAGGGGGTGTAGGACGTAAAGCCGTCTGTCCCGAGACCGTACCAAGTCTGGTACTTGTTAAAGATCCCTACCCTACCATAAATGTGTTCACTTGACTCAGGAAAAATATCGGACAACCAATTTATAATGTTCATTGTATGTTATCACAAAAAGTTACTGTATGTGTGTTCATTTGTGGGACTGCTTCTGCAATCTAATCTAAACAAATTCACAGAAAGAGTATACAAAAAACAGTTTCAAAAACTCTCTAGTATAATTTGAATGCCTCGTCATCAGGTAGAAAAATATGATCTGCAGACAAGTAACTACTCATAAAAGACATTAATCTCCAACTTTCCTTAGTAAACATTGCTGTTGATAAACTAAATTTAAGTCAAGTCAGTAGATGTTCACCAAGCGATATTAATGTATTTTTACAATATATAACTACAAAATATATGTTTGTAAATATATATTAAAATATCTAAGAATTATTGTCTGTAAAAATGTTCGTTTTGCAATCCCACACTTATAGGCTTTCACATTTTAGTGCTGCTCTAGGGCGGATTGTCGGCTCATTATTACCTGTTGATTCTACATTAGGAGTCTCAAATTTTGCCACACTCTAGTATAGGTAGAGATCTTTCACGAGTACCTGACATCGTTCAAGTTCGTAAACGATGGTTTAATCTCTTCGAGGAAGGAAGTGGTCAGGTTTTTTTTTACTAACCACATAAAGAAATCGAGGACTTCAATGAAAATTGAACCCTTGATCTACCAGAGGTGAGGAAACAAGCAACTGGGCTACCCTGGCTTCACGGACCAGGATAGCCCAGTCCGGGCTATAATAAATAAAAGTTATATAAATTTAAAGCCCAGTCCGGGCTTTTTATGTAAATGTTTATAAACATTTTTATAAACTTGGTTTCAAAATAATAAATTTTATGTCAATGCAAAGAAGCATCTTTCATCAAGAGAGTATTAGTGGGTTTATGTTCTTGTTTCTGAAGGTCATAGAAGCCTGACTCCGATAGGTCTACTTTGAGCAGTTCCTACAACCGGTGTGTTTTCATCTATGGAGATATGCACTTGATCTCATGATGTGCCAAACAAAAATCAAAAATGAACTACTTTATCATATTATGAACGAAAGGGTAAACTCCAAACATATTATTCTGCATGCTGGATAGAATATATTCTTTGAATCTTAGGTTGTTGCGAATGCCATTTGAAGCACTTGGAAAGCTGGCTTCGGTTTATTTTTAGACAGATCGTTTAGTTGGTTCCAGTGGGGGACATTTCACTCTCAAGCTTACGTAAGGCCATTATGCTGTAAACAAAAGAGATGGTCAACTGAAGCCATACTACTCCTATTTCAATTTGCCCACTGTATCTCTTCCTCTGACCTTGATCTTCGCTCGTAATCACTTTTCAAACAAACTTTGCAGTTCCTTGTCTTGTTTTTATAATACCATTATTCTCACTTATTTAATTTTACATAATTTACGAATAATATTATTCTATTAACAGGAAGTCAGTCCATAAATTTCTACACTTTAAAATAAGAATGACCTTAAAAAAAATAAACAATTCAAAACACAAACATTCGTCCGTGCAAAAATAAAATAGATTTATATTCATAAATAATTATAAACTTCAATGAATGTATTTAGTGTTACCAAAGGATAAATATTTATAATACAAATTTTAAATAGATGCAATAAGAAAAATTTTAGAAATGTTCTAATGGTGTAACAAAATTCTGAATTCCACAAAATACTATTATGTCTGTTGTTTTGATTTGCACTAAAACTCTATACAGCATATGTTTTTACAAGCTTTTTTTGTCCTTAATTTTGTATAATTTCAATATCATCTGTGAAATTGTGCGACCAGTATAGTTTCACAAACTTACATATGCAATATGTGTTTATATTTTTACACGAAATTAACTTTTTCTATTACCAGAGATTTTGATAATGATAGTATCTGTCATATAATAATTTCTGTGTTTTATATCTGTAAAAGGTAGATCAGGAGAAAAAAATTACATCTAAAACATATAATAGAGCAAAAATATCGATATTTCTTGGAATATTCCCCTAAAAAAACTATGCAGTTAACCCAGATTATGAGTACTATTCTGAATTGTGATCTATCGAATTGATGGATTAGGCAGTGTGAGTTATAGTGTGTTCCTGTTTTGATTTATGTTACTCGGGCTAACTGCGATACTGCGAAACCAAATCAGACCAACGATTTTGAAGGTGCAGCCTTTGGTCAATGCATGCTTGTAGAAGCAATCTGGGTCTGAGGTGGACCACGCGGAGGCGGGCACTAACGATATACGCCGATCCTTAGACTGCTAAGCAGCCAAACCAAGCCCACAGAACATAAAACGAAAAAAAAAACAGATTATACTTGGTGCATACAGAAAATTCCCACACACATATACATATTTACTAACAGCTTAAGGCACTCAATATTCCCTTAATGTTAAGAATTAAGACTAGCAGTAACATGAATATACTAACATCAAACTACAGGTCTGTCTAATAATTGATCATGCTAGCAAATGCATGTTGTATACAAACAATAGGTATATAGTGGTATACAATAAATAAAAGAGAATTTAAACATACATTAAAAATAAAACAAAGATACACGAAAATAATTGGAAGTTTAAAAAGTATAAATCTTTACCTAGTGTACCTAGGAAAATAACGATATTCCCATCAGAAGTTAATTTAATGTTACTACTTAGGTATACAAACAAGGGTAAGTAACTTAAGACTAGGATTCTAAGGGTGTAGATATTCCACAGGCTTATCTGAATGTCCTGTAGTGTGTTCACAGACTATTGGTTCATTGTCACCCATCCACACTGTTTTCTTGTCTTCTGTTGGGATTGCGGACCTGTTAGAAATCTAATCTCTGACGGTGCTTCCTCTAGGGAATCTTGTGTCTCCCTAAAAACTTACATTAGAAGCCTTCAATTTTGCTTATTTTTATTTATTGTCTAAACTGATTCCATAGCGGGTGATAACGTCAGCCGTTTATCGGCTTTTTGTTTGATCAGTGATTCTACACCTATTGGGAGTCCTACATTTTGCCTAACTCAAGTCGATTTCGAGTAGGGATCTTTAACGAGTACCTGACATCGTACAGGCTCGGGACCGACGGCTTAACGTCCTCTCCGAGGGACAACGTACCTCCCGCGTGAATAAATCGAGTGCCAGGTGGGGATCGAACCCCGGATTACCATCCCAGAGGCGATTATGTTAACCACTGAGCTAACCTGGCACCTCTAAATGTTGCCTAACTCAAGTATATTTAGAATAGGGGACCATTAACGATTACATGACATCGTCCAGACTTGATTCCAAAGACTTAACGTCCTCTCTGCAAGAAACGTCTGCTCAGATATTGTCCTTCACCAGATCAGTACCTTCCATGTAAAGAAAATCAAGAGCTAGAATGAGAATCGAACCGGATCTACCAGACCAGAGGCAAGCACGCAAGCCATTGGGCTACTCTAGCTTTACCCACCCACACATACAAAGAGATTATAGGTTAGGTTAAGTCGAACTGGCAGTTCTACACGAAAACACGCATAAACCGAACATACTGGCCCTTTGTAACACCATACAATGAAGATTGATTCTACATTGCGAGTCTTCAATTTACCTAAGACAAGTATATTTAAAGTAGGGGTATTTAACGATTACATGACATCGTACAGGCTCGGGACCGACGTTGAGTGGATATTGAATCCTGGACCTACCAGTCCTGAGATGAGAACGTTGCCCCTGGGCACTTGGGCCTTACAAAGACTTTATAAAAAAAAAATCAAAGAAACTACAAAGCGTATAAATTCTTAAATCAAATAATGCTGTTAATAAAATCTGGAGACCTCAAAATGAGTTAAACTGTTGGAATCAATTAAAACCATTGTTAGCTTTATTTCCCGACAGTGGCAAAAAAATGAAGAAAAAGATACAACATACATATAAAACCACTATGACTATAACTGCCCACGGAAAAAGTAAAGCTTATCCTGTTCGTTTTAAAATCATTTCCAACCAACTTGTCCATTAGGAGTATATTTCCAAAATTGGTATCACATTTTCCATAAATGCCCAATACACGAAAAAGAAAGGCCCATGTTCAAAAAAGAATGATTATACAAGGTGGAACGTAGCCAATGACTGAATACGAAATTATTGCCTATGAAACTGGTTTATTTAAAAAATTCATAAATTCCAATAGTCATAGACCAATTGTAGCAAAAACCTTCAGTGTAATTATAAAGTAGAAATTATAAGAATATCAATAATATAATTTTCATAATTTATAATATTAATATTAAGTATCAAATGTTTTACCTTTTATACTGTACTTAATTATTTGACAATTAATGTTTAAATTGTGCTAGAATTGTTGTTATAATTATAATTTGCGTAGGAATATCTGTAATCTAAGTAATGGAACATGTGATAAATAAACTCCCCGATTTGGGGGTTACCCAAATCAGGAAAACAAACAAAAGAAAGATCATTGTTACTATACTTTAATTAAAAGAAAGTTAATATGTTCTCCACTATATTTCTTGATCAAATAGGAGTGAAACAGTGCAGGTTTTATTTGAGGAAGGCTATCAGTAAAGGGAGGCTGTTTTAAAAGATACAAATTCTCATATCTGCTGCTGACTGCAATATATATTATAAATGTCTCGCCTCTGAAGAACACTTCTTGTCTTGAGTAGATTTAGTTGAATAAGCATTTCACACATTTCAAAGCTTTCTTTCTCTCTTACTTTCTGAATAATTATTGCTTATTTTATTGATGACACTTTCAAATACTTTCAGTATTATTAATTAACGTCTAAATTATTAAATGCGACAAACATCGTTTAACCAAGTTATTGGTCTTCGTCAGAGTCACACAAGGAATTGTTTGTAATCAATTAAGCTTATGATTCTGAAGAAGACCAGTTTTCTGGTTGAAAATAATATTAAAAAAAAAATTAATATAAAACTTGTTGCATCATTAACAGCTTAATTCTAAGATGTAAAAAAATAGCAAACGCCAATTTTACACTTTTTTTTGGGAGGCTTCAATCTTTATGATATTTCAGAAAATAAAGTTATAATAAATTATATTGCTATTTATCAGAATTTAGTTGGGACACTTTATCTTCTCTGTCGGATGCAAATGAATGTACTGATTATTTCTCTTATGTTATTTCAATTGCCATAGATCATTCTATATCTAATATTAAAGCAAATAATACTTCAACTTATCCAAAATGGTTCTCCTTAAAATTAATAGATAGGATTAAGCAAAAAAAAAAATGTACCATTTACTCTTCAAGCAAAACAGGTGATAGCAAATATTACAGTAAATTTTCATCTCTTAGAACTGAATGTATGTTATCTCAAGATTAGAAACATGATTTCTAATGATTAGAGCTTTATCCCAAGAATGTTATAAAAGATTTTTTATAATAACTTCTCTTCTGTTTTTGGTCCCACTTCTTCATTTACTTCTTCCTCATGTAGTAATAGTCATAATATACTTATTTACAATTACAATATCACATCTGAAGATATTGAAAGCAAAGTTTTTAAATTAGATAGCAATAAATCTCCTGTGTTGTGACAATATATTTCCAATCTTTGTAGCAAGTTATTCTCCCCAATTAAGTGCACCTCTTCAAGATAATTGCAATCTTTCCTTCAATACAGGAAACACATGTTATTTAGATGAAGTAATTGTTCAGTGAAGTTGAGGAAGGTTGGTGGCACGATTTAGAGGTGATCCTCTAAATAACATATTTAGAGGTTATCCTCTAATAACATATACCTATGTTATTCCAATTCACAAAGCTGGTAATAAGTCACAAATCGCAAACTGTAGGCCATTATTAATTCAATCGACTTTCTCAAAATCATTTGCCTCCATAATTACTAGTCAACTTATCTGACATATTACTAATTATATTATTTATCAACAACATGGTTTTTTCCCCAATAAGTCAACGTCTGCTAATTTAATTTCCTTTCAAATTTACAACCTTAATTTTATGAACTCTGCTTTACAGGCTTATACTGACTTTGCTAAAGCACTTGATAAGTTAGATCATGGAATACTCTTACTAAATTGCAGGCTGCTGGTATTACAGGAAACATGCTTGACTGGCAGCAAAGTTACCTTACAAACAAAAGCCATATCATTAAAGTTAAAACACTTTATGGCTGTCATAGGTGTGAACCTGCTGAGTGCACTTGATTGTGGCAGGAATACCTACTTGTTATAACTAATATTTACATGGCTACGCCAGTGATACTCTAGAACCTGCTCCTTGGATATTGTAAATGTAATATGCGTAATATAATACGTTTGTAAAGAGAAAACAGAGTGTTCTATGGAAGCAACTGCCCCCCATACTTAAATCAAACCCATTGCTCTGGACACCTGGAGTTCCACATGGGTCCTATATTGGTCTAACGAATATATCCACGCACTATAGTGCTCGTCGTAACTAGCAGTTCCAGACCAGAGGCCTTCTATCGCTTGATTATTGTGCTACTATAACTTGGAATGTTAGTCATTCATGTCAGATATTAAGTTCGTCTGTACAGTAATGATGTCGTATTCGCAGTCATGTGGTCTTGTTAGTCATGATTTTCCATGTTTTTAGTCATGAGTTGGAAAAGTAGTCAGATAGTCAGTGGATGAAGGAATTGTTCAATGAGGTTGAGGAAGGTTGGTGGCAGGATTTAGAGATTGTACAACGAGGTTTGGATGAGTAGATAGTTTATTGTCTTCATTGGTAGTAAGTCGAGTGGTGTAACTATCTATGGATTCCACTTTCAAATCATGGTGAATATCAACATTACGGGCGATTGATCCATTACTGTTTTCAGTATTTATCAACGAGATTTATTCTGTACTTTCGGATGTTGAAATTGTACTCTTTCCTGATGACCTTAAACTTTACATCAAGATCTCTTCCTCTTATAATTACAAACTTCCTTAACATTCAATAAATGAACTTTTAAACTGGTGTTCTTCCAATGATTTCAATCTACTGTCATCTAAGTATTCCACAATATCCTTTTCCTATAATAATAATTTCCTATAATATCCTTTCCACAATAATAAATATATCCTAAAAAATTGTAACTTCTGACCCGAGTTAGACTTCGTCAATAATTTAGGATTGATTTTTGACTTTAAATTGACTTTTAACATTCATATTATTGATGTAAAAAACCATAGCATGAAATTGCTTGGTTTCCTTACAACAAATTCATATGATTCCATTACTTTGGTTACTTTTTACTTTACTATAAGTAAAGTATAGTGATCGTGAAAAAAATTGATGTCATGATTTTGACGTAATCATATGTTTTGAGTTTCCAAAAGTCGTTTCATGATGTTTTTGCAATGATGCCTGTGTGTGTGTATGTGTGTGTGGATGGGTGGGTAAATATGTTAGCATTGCTTCTTACCACGCTACGGTTCAGAATCTTTGATCGATAAAGTTGATATTTTACACAAAAATGGGATCCATAGTGTAGATGATCCCTATTGTTTGGAAAGAATTATGCATGACAAAAGTCACTTTTTTTTTGCCAAAAACCGGTTTTTTATAAATCTCTTGTTGTTCCAATTTTAAAACATGCTCACATTACAGTCATTATCAAAATTTAAATCAATTCCCCCAGTCCCAATCCCTTAAGAAGCTTTCCCATAAGTCTAGATATCCTATCGATTCGTCTTTTATAATCTCCTTTGTATCCCATTTAATATTCCTGACCTTATTTCCCGTAGAACCTATAATAACATATATAAGTCATATATAAATTATTAAATAAGTTAATTGATTGTTCTTATCTCATTTTCCAACTCCATTTTCACATTCCATCATACACTTTACAAACGCCCAAATTATTCTATGATCCATGTCATAAAAATAATTATTTACTTCATTCCTCACTGTCTTATGATGCTCAAGTGTAATGTTCTGTATAGCAGTGTAGATTAAATTTTAAAGAAAATATGAATATATCTACTGTAGCTATCCATCATTATGTTACAGTTTCTAACATAATCAGTAATTATGTGGTATTTACTCATTGTAGGGTAAAAAAGGTAATGAAATGGTCTCCACATATAAAAATTTAATCGTATAAACAACGCATTTCGAACACGTAGTGTTCTTCTTCAGGCATTAACTAAAAAATACAATATCATCAGAAAGTTATCTCTAGTACAAAGTCAGTTGTCCTACAGACACTCACTTGTAGGTTCGTACTCTTTTCCTTATTTTATTTTATATTCTTTTTATTTTGTACTATAATTCTAGTACAATTTTGTATTTAATTGACTCTAACATATTTACGGATTTGGATATATAACATAAGTAGTCATCCACTAAGAATTCTTCAAGACATAATTAACTGTCATATTATAATGCAAATCCGTCTTACGTCCTAAATCGCCACTGTAGACGTCCGACTGGACCGAAGAAAGTAGGACTTGAAGATACAAAACCGGTCGAACGCCCACAATAACGATTCACTACGTAAGAAGGATTCGTATAGTAATACGATGTTTAATTACCTCTGAAGTGCCAGCAATATGTATGCATAATTAACTGTGTACCGCTTTGGTTTATTAAAATGTGCACACAAAGGGGTTTAGTTTAGGTTAGGTGCAATGGTTGCCTTACGAGAGGGCCAAAGGTTGGCCCTTTCTGATATGATACAATACAAATTTTACATTAGGACACCTAAATTATACCAAACTTAAGCATATTTAGAGAAGGGGTCTTTAATAAGAATCTGACATCGTACTGGCTTGGAAACTTACGGTATAACCTCCTCTCCGAGGACTCAAATTCTTTTTTACCTCTTGCATGAATAAATCAAGGGTTAGAACGGGTATCGAATTCCGGATCTACCAGACTTAAGGTGAGCAGGCAAGCCATTGGGCTACCCTGGCCCCACACACAGGAGATATAGCCCGTTAAACTGATCGAAAAAGCACCAAAATCGATACTTACTATACATAAACACTTGTTTCTTTAATTCCATAGAAACCACTTTTTTGAGATTTTTTATAACAAAACTTGACCAGGAATTTTGATATAAAAAAAAATCATTTGTTCACATTTGAACGCAAACTGTGCCAACTGACAGAGGAATTTGATTTTGATTGTTATAGATTACATAAAGTTCTATAACTTCATGCAATAAATTCATACTTTAACTAGCGTGCAAAGGCGAGCATCGCTAGCCAACAAAGGACTACCCTAGTCTCAACAAAGGAGACTGGGTAGACTGACTGACATAGTTACGATGTCAGTACGGCCCGTTAAATTGAAAAAAAAAGTGTTAAATGCTTATACACAAAAACATTTTTATTTAATTTTACATTTATCAAATTTTTGAGAATTTTTACACCAAAACTTGACAAGGAATTTTAATTCAAAAATAGGAAACTTCATTTGTTCACTTTTGTATGTCATTTGGTCATTACCATAGAGCAAGCTGACACAGGAACTTGATTTTGATATCTATAGATTACATTAAGTTCTTTTCAGAAGAACAGGTTTCTTTTACAGATCTGCTAACCGTCTGTAAAATGACTAGACTGCCGTAATATGACTCACGAGATGATTAGAAAGGCGTCTGTAGTTTTTTTTTATTCAATCAGTGGCAATAACCTTGTTGAGCATGGCTTGTTAAAGATATTTCGACTATTTCAACACTCGTACATTCACTGCCACTTCAGATTATTTCAATCTTTAAATCGTAGCACATCTCAAATGAAGCAGACTACTCAGCTCATGTTGAAAGTCTCCCTAATCAGCTGGCAGCTAGAGTGGTCAAGGCCCAACTTTTCTCTAATTGCACATATTATCAGGCAAAATCAACAATCCATTCAAATTAATTGCCTTTTTTTTACTTTACTATAAGAGAAGTATAGCGAGATCATGAAAAAAATGGATCTCTTGATTTTGACAGATTTGAATATATTGAGATCACCAAGGCCATTTTTGACGTGTTGGATGATGATGCGAATGAGTGAGTGAGTGTGTGTGTGTATGTGTGTGAGTTTATCCTTCTATTCAGCATGTACCAAATGAATAGTAGATACTACAAACTACAGTAAACTCATTTCAGTTACAATTCTTTGTTACTAGCTACCATACAACGATTTTGTGATGTAAGCCCAAACTCTTTCCCTTACTATATTACTTCCATACAAATGCAGAACGATTCCTCGGAGAGGACGTTAACCCGTCGGTCCCCCGCCTGAACAACTTAGCATCATGAACCCAGGGATTCGTATCAACTACGATCCATCAAAGATTTTAGAGTGTACATAAAGTTTTGGATACACAAACACCCACCCACCCACTCATAGACACAAACATCATCAAGAAAACGTCATAAATGGACTTTAAGAACCTCAAATCATGTAAATCCGTCAACATTTTGAGATCCGTCTTTTTCAGGATCACTATGCTTTACTTATACATTACATTTACATTGTTTTGTTGTTGTTTACAAAACCACTTTTTGCGGAAACTTTTTCAATAATTAACAATACAACTTAATATATATATATCAATGATCAAACCACAATAAGAAATGGGAAAACAAGACTAAGATCTTTCAACCGTAACAAGCGGTCTTCGTCAGAGTCAAAAACCCAACTGACTTGACGAAGACCGCTTGTTACGGTTGAAAAATCTTAGTCTTGTTTTCCCATTTCTTATTGTGGTTTGATCATTGATTGTTATTTCACGTGTTTATGTGAAATCTTTATATATATATATGAGTTAGCTTCAGCTACTCAAAGGGACTACTTCTACCCGATGACGACGACTGTCGAAATATCGTTGTGAGTCTTTTGTGTGTATCTTTATTTGTTTTTTCTCTTTCATGTGTTAACTATATATATATATACGATTGGTGTACTGTTAACTACCAGCCATAACTTTTTTTCTTCAATATACTACTTTGTCGGGTTAATTGAAAACAAATTCAAGTGGAATTTAAACTTCAGTGTAGTATATATGTATTTAAAGTTGCCAAATTGAATATTTTAAAATAAATTGGAACATAAATTGTTTTAAAATAAATTCTTTTAATTTACACTTGGAATATTTTAAACTAATAAACAAAGTTTTAGTTAGTAGTATAAAATATAACTTATTTAGTACATCTAATTGAGTAATTGAAATTCACCAGTCATGCGATAATTGTTATGTAAATAATCTGAGTACGTATATTTAGTAATAAGTTGCTGCCCTAATAAGTTATTCAACTTATTTAGTTAAATAACTAAATTTAATCAATGTTGATATTCATTGACTAAAATCCCTTTACACTAAGAGAGAACATGGTGTATGATAAAAGCAAAAAGAAAAAAAATAATACTATGAAAAAATAAAATAAGAGAAACACAAAATTAAAATATCTAAGCACACCGCTCAGGTTGTACTTTTCTTAGTTTTTGCCATCATCCTGGCATATTAATCCCCTCTACCAGGACAGGTTGAAGGCACGTCAGGGGGGAGAGAGCGTTAAGCTCTCGGTCCCGAGCCTGTACGATGTCAGGTACTCGTTAATGATACTTACTCTAAATACACTTGAGTGAAGCAAACTTTAGAACCCCCAATGTAGAAAATTAATTTTGTGCATCACAAAGGACTAATGTTCGGCGTTTGTGTGTTTTCTTGTGATACCGCCCCAGGAACCTAACTTAACTTGTAAGAAAAATACTTGTTGGTATTGACTTCGAGCATATGCAGCACACTCTCAAATTGATGCAAAAGGGGTAAACTAGAAAGGTTCATATATAAATTCAGATAAAACAAGTCTTATACATTTTTCTCAAGAAGAAATAAAATAGATTTCAAATAACTTTCCATCAAAATAATAAACTAGAACTTTCAGAGTTATACCATAATGCTGTGGTCTCTTTAGCTGAAAGTCTGATTGGAAAAGACCTGCAACAGATTAGCTGAGGTTATCTGTTAAGTAACAAAACCCTAGATCAAGAGTTCTCAATCGGAGTCCACAGCGAATTATAACAAATCCATAATGATATTTTGGTGGTACATGAACCGCAGGAACTTTGAACTAATTTTCAGTTTGAAGTGGCTAAAATATTGAATGTTAAAATGCATCTGCCTGGATTGATTTTGATGGTATGACCGAGAGGTCAAGTCACACACAAAGCCTAAACAGGCTTGACATCCCCTGTCTGAGGGACGAACTACTAGTCCAGAGGCGAGCACATAAGCCACTAGGCTACTCTGATCCCTTATATGAATATATATATTTTTACACATTTTTAGAGAGAAAAAACAAAACTCTCTGAGATATTTCTGTCATTATATACTTGTAAGTTAAGCCTTTTTATCAATTGGGTCATGCCTTATATCTTCATATCTATACACACATTTTCCGATACACCCTTATTGATTATCAATCAATCTGCAATGTTTGATTTGGGGGAAGTTTTTTCTTTGTATTGAATTTTCCATATTTTCTTCCCATATTTCTTGTGACCAACTAAACATACGTAGTAAGTAAACATCATGCAATTTGGTCACTATTTTTTTTTACAAGACAACCAAAAAAAAAACCTCCCCACAACTGTTTCTTTTTACGTAAGAAGTTAGGAATATCTTCTTTCCCATGGTAGCCAGTGTATTTTAATGATATTATCAAACCGTCTGTAATTTCCTTTCCACTTTGGACCAGTTAAGTTTCTAAAAACGACTGGAAGTGAAGCCTTCCGTTACTCACTAATTACTCCTTCTTTAAAACAGTCTCAAAAAATTACCCACAACTCGTTTCAACCAGTCAACCAATTTTGCAATTATAACAATTGCGCTATTTTAAGTTTAAATTGAGCTAAAAAAAAATCTTGACACAGTTTTATAGAAATTAGTTTTATTATTTAAAAGTTAGAAATAAATAAATAATCTTTTTTTTTTAAAAAAAAATATTTTTAAAATATCACCCTGGAAGAATTCTGGGAATTGTGAATGGGTTATGTTGAGAGAATGAGGTGAGAAATGTTTTACTGGAAAACGTTTAAAATCGAAAATTATGCGAAAAATATGCTTTTTGATCGTTCTGGTTACTAGTTGTTAATATTTTATTTCCGTCAGAGGTAACTTTGTATTATATATAAAACTAGCAAACGTCCCCGTCTTTGACGGAATCTAATATTCTATTATACTTGGTATTCCAAAATACCATGGAATACCATACCAATTATAGTATTATACTAATACTATAATTAGAAATTATAGAATAGTAAAAAATATCATTATTAGTACAGTGCTAAACAAATGCCTCTATAAACACCACATTAGCTGTCTGTCCTTCAGGTTCATGGAAGAACAAACAGTTTTCCATGAACTGAACTAGTAAACTACAGTTGACCATGTGAGGAAAAACTTGGTCTCGCTAACTTGAATTCCTGCGTTAGATAGTTTCCCTTTGCGACTTAGTTAACGTCTATGCAAAATAGACTCTGAAAGGACTTTGCAATAGCTTCAACAGAAACAAATAGTGGCTCGGAATGAATGGTATGGGTGGTGTACACACAGACTCCCCAATACCACACCCAGTTATGATGTTCCTCTATGGCATATCTGTGCATAGCACGAAGTCAGAGTCGTGTCGCGTTGCACAGTTTTGGGGCACTCACATTTCGTAACATGAAATTTGTTACTGCTACTAAATTGCAGAATGATTCGTGCTCCTACTTTAAGTTTTTACTCATGAGCAGGCAGTCCAGGAGAAATAAATTCAGATTCAGTTAGATAATGAACTTCTTCCTCATCACTAATCACTCTCTTTATTGACTTATAAGTTCTTTCTTCGGTATGATATAGCGTAAGATTTGTTTGTTGATTTTTCCTGCCTGTTCACATTAAGGGCTGAAAACACCTTTAACTTTATTAACTCTGGGAAACACCTTTTCAATGATATCAAGTACGCAATATATTCATATGCTCCAATGAAATTAAAATCAACTAACAATACCTACTTGCCACACATGTGTATTTTCAAAACAAACTTGTCTATGAAGTTAGGAAAATACAGCATAAGCCCCATAACTTCGCTTCAGTACTGAATTATCAATCTATTTAGAGCCTATATTTTAAGTTAGGCATACACAAATCTAGTGTCAAAGTTTCAGCTGGCTATGTCTCATGGTGGCTGAGTTTACTTGTGACAAACGTTTTTCCTTTAAACTTCCATAACTTCACTTCTACGTCGAACTTCCAATCAATTCAGAGCCTATATTTTAAGTTAGACATACAAAAATCTACTGTAAAAGTTTCAACGTGATATGTCTTATAGTGGCTGAGTTTACTTGTGACAAAATTTTGCGGACAAACCGACATAAATTTTTCTAAGGCTGGATTCGGTTTCTCCAATGCATGAAACGTAAAGAAAACTTGAAATGAGTTAGTTCTAAGCAATGTACAGACAAAAACATAATGTTATTTATATAGATTTGCTGGGAACAGAAAATAAAGGAAACATACAAACTTGACTTGCTTTATAAACTTAACAGGTAATATAACATATTAAAACACACCCACGCACAAAACACAGGTCTGAACTATGAAAAGAACTCGTCACAAGAGGGAAAGGATTATCTCCATCAAAGCAAGACCTCGTAGATGAAGAACACATTAAAACACACATACACCTACGCACAAAACACACAGGTCTGAACTATGAAAAGAACTCGTCACAAGAGGGAAAGGATTATCTCCATCAAAAAGACCTCGTAGATGAAGAACACATTAAAACACACATACACCTTAGCACAAAACACACAGGTCTGAACTATGAAAAGAACTCGTCACAAGAGGGAAAGGATTATCTCCATCAAAAAGACCTCGTAGATGAAGAACACATTAAAACACACATACACCTAAGCACAAAACACACAGGTCTGAACTATGAAAAGAACTCGTCACAAGAGGGAAAGGATTATCTCCATCAAAAAGACCTCGTAGATGAAGAACACATTAAAACACACATACACCTAAGCACAAAACACACAGGTCTGAACTATGAAAAGAACTCGTCACAAGAGGGAAAGGATTATCTCCATCAAAGCAAGACCTCGTAGATGAAGAACACATTAAAACACACATACACCTACGCACAAAACACACAGGTCTGAACTATGAAAAGAACTCGTCACAAGAGGGAAAGGATTATCTCCATCAAAAAGACCTCGTAGATGAAGAACACATTAAAACACACATACACCTAAGCACAAAACACACAGGTCTGAACTATGAAAAGAACTCGTCACAAGAGGGAAAGGATTATCTCCATCAAAAAGACCTCGTAGATGAAGAACACATTAAAACACACATACACCTACGCACAAAACACACAGGTCTGAACTATGAAAAGAACTCGTCACAAGAGGGAAAGGATTATCTCCATCAAAGCAAGACCTCGTAGATGAAGAACACATTAAAACACACATACACCTACGCACAAAACACACAGGTCTGAACTATGAAAAGAACTCGTCACAAGAGGGAAAGAATTATCTCCATCAAAAAGACCTCGTAGATGAAGAACACATTAAAACACACATACACTTACGCACAAAACACACAGGCCTGTGTGTTTTCTGAAAGTGCACCATATTACGAAAGCTAAATGATTGATGGTATCATTCATCATGAAAAAACCAGTATTTACAAACGTTACTGTGGAACAGATCATCAGAATTACAAGCGACCAAGCCCACAACCATTCATCATTATCCCCTCCTCTGTCAAACATCAATCATAGAGGATCTCTTAAAAGTCTGCACTACCGAAAAACCCTTTCATATATATTGGCGGAATTTTTATCGTCTAAAACGGAAACATTTTTCTCTGTCACATCAACTATGTTAAGCCTTCAAAAGTTTTAAAAAAAAAACTTGGAGACCTCAAAACAAGTAATTCTGTCAAAATCTCGAAATCGAATTCACGATCACTATGCTTTACTTACAGTGAAGTCCAATTTACAAAAGTTCAAAATTAGTATTTGTTGTTAGTTAATATTTTAACAATCACTTGTTGGTGATATAGGCATTCATAAAACTAAGTTAATTAATAATCTAATTAATAATAATATATTAATTTGTTTTCAGTTTAACACCTGAAAACGTTTCATTAATTTACCTTTAACTCCATTATTGTAATTAAAAATGTGAATTAATTAATAGTAATTGTTGAAAATAATCTTGTTTTAAATGCTTGCACACATCTATGAATTCATGGGCAGCTTGTCATCTAATTTAACTTGCATTATAGTCGCTTTTTATTTGATAATTAAATTGCAATAAATTCCGATTCGCTTGAAATCTAGCGCAGCTACTTTACAATACGAAATTACAAAAACCCTTATAGCAGTACCATAACATAGAAAAACACTAGTCCAATTATTACTGGTGAAAGCCGTAGAAATTTCAGGACCTCTCCTAGGCGACTCGGGTAAAAGTGATATCTAGGGTGTTACGGTTGCTTTTTGCATGAATTACTATAATACGTTTAGAAATCTATAGAAACATTTTTTTTAAGTGAAAATTACATTAATTAAATGTAACTTGAATCATAATTAATCATAAAATTACTAATAATTTCGGTAATTACTAATTATCAGTAATGATGTGCCCAAATGTATTGGTTACTAGATCTTTTAATTTTCTCGTGGATAATTCACGGAGGCAAATTACACTAATTGCTGTAAAATTGTTTTCCCTAGTACAGTGGTACCTCCAGTTATGATGAAGCATCGCGTAGTAATCGTATTGAAATGAATGGGAGTGAAACAAAGATAGAAAAAAAGTATGAAATGAGTGAAAGTGAAGAGAGTCGAGGTGAAAATAAGAAAGAAAATTAAAAAAAAAGCATGAAATGAGTGAAAGTGAAGAGAGTCAAGGTGAAAATAAGAAATAAAAGTAAAAAAAAGCATAAAATGAGTGAAAGTGAAGAGGGACAAGGTGAAGATGAGAAAGAAAAGTAAAAAAAAAGCATGAAATGAGTGAAAGTGAAGAGAGTCAAGGTGAAAATAAGAAAGAAAATTTAAAAAAAAAAAGCATGAAATGAGTGAAAGTGAAGAGAGTCAAGGTGAAAATAAGAAATAAAAGTAAAAAAAAGCATAAAATGAGTGAAAGTGAAGAGGGACAAGGTGAAGATGAGAAAGAAAAGTAAAAAAAAAGCATGAAATGAGTGAAAGTGAAGAGAGTCAAGGTGAAAATAAGAAAGGAAATTAAAAAAAAGCATGAAATGAGTGAAAGTGAAGAGGGACAAGGTGAAGATGAGAAAGAAAATTTAAAAAAAGCATGAAATGAGTGAAAGTGAAGAGGTTCAAGGTGAAAATAAGAAAGAAAAGTAAAAAAAAAGCATGAAATGAGTGAAAGTGAAGAGAGTCAAGGTGAAAATAAGAAAGAAAATTTAAAAAAAAAAGCATGAAATGAGTGAAAGTGAAGAGAGTCAAGGTGAAAATAAGAAATAAAAGTAAAAAAAGCATGAAATGAGTGAAAGTGAAGAGGGACAAGGTGAAGATGAGAAAGAAAATTAAAAAAAAGCATGAAATGAGTGAAAGTGAAGAGGTTCAAGGTGAAAATAAGAAAGAAAATTTAAAAAAAAGCATGAAATGAGTGAAAGTGAAGAAGGTCAAGGTGAAGATGAGAAAGAAAATTGAAAAAAAAAGCATGAAATGAGTAAAATTGAAGAAGGTCAAGGTGAAAATAAGAAAGAAAATTTAAAAAAAGCAAGAAATGAGTGAAAGTGAAGAAGGTCAAGTGAAGATGAGAAAGAAAATTAAAAAAAAAAGTATGAAATGAGTGAAAGTGAAGAGGGACAAGGTGAAGATGAGAAAGAAAAAAAAAGGGTAAAAAAGAAACGAAAACATCTCTCTCTGTACAAACCTTGTAAACTAAATTCTGTTCTACGTTAAGCGAAACATAAATTTTAAAACAAAAAATATATATAAGCTAAGTGACATAGTGTAAATTAGAGTGTATGTTGCGGTATGCTCCACGTCCCATATCCTCCTCTAGGTTAGGTTAAGTTAGGTTGCAGTGGTAGTCCAACGGAACACACGTAGGCCGAGCATTAGCCCTTTGTGATACCACACAATGAAGATTGATTCTACAGTAGGAATCATAAATTTTGCCTAAATCAAGTATATTTAGAGTAGGGATCTTTAACGAGTACCTGACATCGTACAAGCTTGAGAACGACGGTTTAACGGCCTTCTCTGAGGGACGACGTGCTCAGATTTATTCACCTCCTGGGTGAATAAATCGAGGACCAGGTGGGGATCGAACCCCGGTCCTATCAGTTCAGAGGCGAGTAGGTTAACTACTGAGCTAACCTGGCTCCTCTCTCTATCTCTACCTACACCCTCCGTCCTTTATCCACCAGTCTCTAAGGTAAGGCAATGTTCCATGCTTTATTTCTTATTTCTGTATGTTAAACATGTTTAATTTAACAAATTTCTATTTATATGTATGTATAAATGTTATTTACACCTATATTTAGCAGAATTTATGAAGGATTTATCGTAGGTTTTTTGGTTGTGGAACAGACTAACCGAATTATAATGTATCCTTATGGGAAAATTAGTCTGGACATACAACCGTTTTGATGTAAGAAGTTAGTCCCAGAGAGAATTAAATTCGTAACTCAAGGTACCACTTATGCTTACTTACCCCTCCCATTGTTGATAAACCTTAATCTTCAAAATTCTAGAAAGTCCTCAAATATTTATTTTTATGGAATTTCAATCAAGGATCTAATTTTGGACTGCTGATATTAGTCCCAGACTTTAATCTTATTATAGTACTGATTTACATATACAGTCGTAATCAAAGAAAACCAAATATTTTTCAAAACAAAAACGTATAATCATACAAACATTAGTAAATTACATTAATTAATATAAATAAATATAATATTTATTTTATATTATATAATTATTTGGTTGCTCACAAATATAATAAACAAATATAATATGGACTGAAGCAAATATAATATAATAAACTTTCGACCCCTTTAAAAAAAGTAGTTTTGAAAAATTTAAAATACATTTAATTTTAATTTGTAAATATTAAACTTGAAAAATCCGTTTAAAAACTATATTGCACACTTAAAACATATAAATAATTACGACCTTAAAAACTCATTTTGCTATAAAATTTCAGATTTTTTGTTATTTTTTTATTATTCCAACTTTTTTCTATTTTTACCCCCTGAAAATGCCGCCTCCTGGCACGTAAATGAATATTGCAAGTATTAACGGGCAACGTTTTTGTACACATCTCCTTTTTTTGTCATTAGCGCAATTTAGCATACATGATTTAATCTATTATTTTGACTATGATTATACAAATCTTTCTTAGAAATCTCATTTTATATTCTTTATAAAAAAGTACAAAACTAAGATAGGTTTTGTGGAGATCATTAAAATAAAATTGAGGAACAATACTAAGAGAAGTCGTATTTGTATTATTTTATATAAGACTATAATTTAAAATAATGTTTTAGCTACTCTTTTTGATTCAAGATTGTTTTTATTCACAATCATAAAGATTGTTTTTTTTTTCATTTATGTGAACAAAAATCTTATGTATTTTTGATTCACATAAGATTGTGAATCTTAAGGATTCAGAATCCTTAAGGATTCACAATCTTATGTGAATCTTAAGGATTCAGAATCCTTAAGGATTCACAATCCTTAAGATTGGGTTTTAAGGAAACACAAAAACAATTACGTCCTTAAAACTCATTTTGATATAAAAATTCAATCATTTTTTAGCTTTTTATTATTTGAACATTTTTCTGTTTTTGCCTCCTCAAAATGTCACCCCCTGGCATGTGCTGACCCTCCCTTGCTATGCCATGGTACCACTGTTATACAGAGAACGATAATGTTTCATTTGCTTGGACTGTGACTCAGTTTTGATCATTTTCAGCCGTTATGCCACACCGCTCATACCAAGAGTCATTTCCGCTCCTTGACATTGATAACTACTTCCCATTTCCCATCAACGCTTCTATTTCCTCTTTATTCAACTGACGCTAAAATTACACTTTTTATAGTCAAATAGGAACAATACATTTTTTTTATTGAAACAGAAATACTTTATATTACTCAATTTTAATAATAATTCTGAAAAAAAAACACACACACTAGAATGAGACACTTAAAGTCTCAAATATTCTGTTTATACGTCATCAAGAAGAAAATAGGTATCTTCTCTCTTCTCTTCCTACAATTGTGGTATCACACAGAGGTTATTCTTTAAGATTAATTATCCTTAAATTCTTGTAATATAAGCTGATTTTCAGTCTATCTTGGGGATTTACACATGAGGTGTTACCCTTGATAATTTCCTTCAATATACGTTCATCTGTTTTGTAATACGAAGGACTGGTACCCAAATACACGAATATATATATGGGAAAGCAAGACTAAGATCTTTCAACCGTAACAAGCGGTCTTCGTCAGAGTCAAAAACCCAACTGCTGCTTTTCGACAACAAAAATCACAGTTGGGTTTTTGACTCTGACGAAGACCGCTTGTTAGGTTTGAAAGATCTTAGTCTTGCTTTCCCATTTCTTATTGTGGTTTGATCATTGATTGTTATTTCACGTGTTTATGTGAAATCTTTTTATATATATGTATTTTGGGAGCAGACCTTAATTCAAACATGTTTTGTTAAAAATTATGCTAATTTTTAACAAAACATATATATATTTAATAGTAAAATATTCAAATTATAATTATTGTAAAAAACAGAAAATCTCTAAACACACAATCAACAGTCACATGTAAATTTTATTTGAAACATTTTTCTATGTAGTGTCATCTAGATAGGGTCTACATAGGATCTACTAGGGTCTCAAAATAACTTAACCATAAAAGGGTAAAACAAGCATTAGTTTACATGTTGACATTCACCTGTCAGTGTTGCATATTCAATTTTTTTAGTTAACAATGTGATAAAGTTTTATTCCCTTAAAACTCATTCCATTGGTAAAATAAATAATAAATAATAATGCTGTACATTACTCAATAATACGAGTAATTTAAGGGTTGTAAAAATTAATTTAATTATTTTCTGGATAACTTTTCCAAAGCCCTTAAGAGTCTTTTAAATTCACGAGGAGCTAGGTACATCAACTCACCATACGTTTTGTTTTCAATGATTATGTTTCTTCCGACGTTTCGGTCGTCTTCGACCATCTTCAGGGTGTAAAACGTATATACAATATTTTTAATTCTTATAAGGTTTTGTTCTTTCAGGTTCAGTAAGGAATAGTACATAACTTCCAGATCAGCTTTTTTCTTTATCTTATTACACTTACTTTTAATGTGGCACTTTGTTCCTAGAGATAAAAGTTCAGCCTCATTATCTGTTAACCTATGTTTTGATATTCAAATCAATATCAATATCAATATCAAAATCAATTTGATAAATTAAGGTACGCTTCTTTTTCCTCAGGTACGCAAATCCTACCTCCATATAATCTGTTAAATTTATTTTTTGTTCTGCTACATACTATTCTATTTTCTTGACACTTAATTTCTTCTAATCTTTTACACAGTTCGGCCTTTAGAGTTATGTTATCAGTCCATTTCTAGTTATTAATATGTAAAATTTCTTTCTCTATCTCGATAATTTCTTTCTCTTGCTTGTTGAGTTCGTGGTATAGAAGACTCCTTCTATACTTTAAAGTAAATCTTCATTCCGGACTTTTGGGTCATATAGTTTGAAATTCGAATATCAATTTGATTTTTTATCCTAGAAAATTTACCAATCCGGATTAGAGAACACACCTATTCCATCAAACGGGCGATATATTATTGAATCTGCTATATATATATATATATATATATATATATATATATATTATTGAAAATGATTGCAGTTTCTGCGTTAACGACCTTTTTGTTAACTGATTCTAACCTCCTGGCTATTCTCCTTATTGTAGTAGGTAAACTATAAATCAGGTTCGCCAATGACATTTCCAAGTAAAAGGGTCAAATTAAGAAAAGGTCGTTAACGCAGAAACTGCAATCATTTTCAATAATATATATATATATATATATATACACTTTTTCGTTGGAAATACGATCAAAAACGGACAAATATAGTTCAATATAGACAAAGAAACATAGAGAAATCAAAAGAACACACTTACAGTCTCTAATTTTCGGTTTGAACCGTCTTCAGAAGAGATAAGAGAGGGAAACCAAGCGCACTGGTTCAGAGACGGTTGGAGACCAACCTATATAACAATAAAAAGATACATATATATATATATATATATATATATATATATAATATATATATATATATATACATATATATACATACATATATAACAATAAAAAGATTTCACATAAACACGTGAAATAACAATTAATCATCAAACCACAATATGAAATGGGAAAAAAAACTAAGATCTTTCAACCGTAACAAGCGGTAGAGGGTTGACAGCTAGCGGATAGTTTTTTACTCTTTCTTACTGTACTTATTCCTTTGTTTCCTCAAACATCCCTTTCTGGAAATTTGTCCTTTCCTGCACTTTAACCCTTTTAAAATACCACTCATCCCTCCCACTCTTCTCAACCTCTCACCAGATGTTTTCTGCATCTAGTGTTTCAGTTGGGTTTTTTACTCTGACGAAGACCGCTTGTTACGGTTGAAAGATCTTAGTCTTGTTTTCCCATTTCATATTGTGGTTTGATCATTCATATATATATATATATTTCGTTGAACAACTGACCGTATTTGACTGATGTCATTTTCTTCACCAGTTTTTCAAGGTTTCTGAATACCTTCTTTTTTCCTTCATCCAAAGGTTGGAGAATGTTAATTGAATATATTGAAGAAGTTTGAAAGAAGAAGGTATTCAGAAACCTTGAAAAACTGGTGAAGAAAATGACATCAGTGAAATACGGTCAGTTGTTCAACGAAATATGCTTAAATGAATGACTGCTTCCAAATTTTACATATATATATATAAATGATCAAACCACAATAAGAAATGGGAAAACAAGACTAAGATCTTTCAACCGTAACAAGCGGTCTTCGTCAGAGTCAAAAACCCAACTGAGTTGGGTTTTTGACTCTGACGAAGACCGCTTGTTACGGTTGAAAGATCTTAGTCTTGTTTTCCCATTTCTTATTGTGGTTTGATCATTGATTGTTATTTCACGTGTTTATGTGAAAGCTTTATATATATATATATTACTTTGGATTGAACGGATGGAAAAAGAAAATCACAACTTCCAGGCGAAAGGCCAAACTTTATAATACGACACAAAAACACTTTCAAAAACAAACAACAATTACAATGAATCAAAAACAAATGCAGAGAATAAAAACAATTACAGTGAAAACACCAGTACTTACAAAAGTTAAAATGCGCACGAACAAGTCATCATTGGTTAATGATATGGAAAACAACATATATATAAAACAAAACTAAAGAACAACTCTATCCAATCCGAATGTGCAAATTAAAATTATAAGCACACAGATTGCAGGATCGGATCAACTAAATTCGCCATTTCAGACGTGATATGCTTGGTTGACTGTGCTAGCCAGCCTAACATGGCTGTTCAGCTGATTGATCAGTGCTACTTTTCAACGCAACTAATTGACTTATATCCATTACCAGTTTTTAGGAATTATCAAAATTCCTACAACTCGAGATAATGTTCATTTCACAAATTTGAGCGTTTAAAGTAGGGTTCAAGTCTTTTATATAGAGGGCTTCAATTCTTCTGTAGTATTATTGTAATTTCCTCTAACATTTTACGTGTTAAAGTTACATTGTGGACTTCTCTTGCGTGATTCTTGGGGTCTTCATTTATTAGGTGGTTAAACGTCTTGATAACTTTGTTGTCGTCATCCCAACATAATTTGGAGGCACGGTTGCGCAGTCCCCTGTATTACAAGTATATTAATATATTAGGTGACATTTTTGTATATACGACAAACTTTTCCCCTTACGGTTTGTTAATACTATTTGCCGAGTTTTTCTGTTTTTGTAACACGAGTATACTCTAAGGTTGATTTTATCATTAGGGTTTGTGGTAACCACATTTTTCTAAATGTGTAAATTTTTGTAAATTGAAGCCCTCTATATAAAAGACTTAAACCCTACTTTAAACGCTCAAATTTGTGAAATGAACATTAACCCGTGTAGGGCTTTTGATAATTCCTACAAACTGGTAATGAATATAAGACAATTAGTTGCGTTGGAAAGTAGCACTGATCAATCAGCTGAACAGCCATGTTAGGCTGGCTAGCACAGTCAACCAAGCATATCACGTCTGAAATGGCGAATTTAGTTGATCCGATCCTGCAATCTGAGTGGCTTATAATTTTAATTTCCACATTCTGATTGGATAAAGTTTTTCTTCAGTTTTGTTTTATATGTATGTTGTTTTCCATATCATTAACCCGATGATGACGTGCAGTATTATAAAGTTTTGCCTTTCGTCTAGAAGTTGTGATTTTCTTTTTACATTTGCTTATGCCAAAGTAAGATGTCTCTTGGGAAATTGATTTGGCTTTTAACACCAGCCCACTGAAAGATTGTTCGTAAAATGTAGCAGACCAGCTTTAAAGTCGTAAACGCAGAGGCTGCTGTGAACTTTAATGATATATAATATACTTATATAAAATTTTAAATTACACAATGCATGACAGAGAAAAAGGAATAAAAAACACACTTACAGAATTCTCAATATTTCAAACTGTTGTTCGTCATCAGGAGTAGACTAGAAGAGAAAGAGATCTAACCACATCGAAGGACGAGCACGAATGAAGCAATGAAGAGTCGACCGATGAGAGCAGTACTAGCGTAAAAAGGAACTAGGCACTAAACGTTGGAGAACGGAAAGGGCAATGCTAAAGTATAATTCAAATACAAAGATAAAATTAAAAATTGTAAAAAGCAAATAATAATTTAAATAAATTATTTAAACATAAAAAAGATAGAAGTTAAAAATAGAAAGAATAAAATACAAAAGTTAACGCTTCTCTATGTAAATAATTAACCATTTTAACCATTTTATACGAAGACTGTCAATTTGCTAAAAACAAAATATTTGGAATTTAGACCTTATCATTTGCAAGTCTTCAATTACTAAACACGATTCTTTTCTAAAGTCATGAATACAATCAGAAATTCATGGATAACATTTCATCTATTACTATGAATCTTATTATTTTTCATAGTAATAGTCGTATAATATCTGGAGAGTTCGACCGGTTTCGGATCCTTGTTGTTCCCATCTTCAAGAGTAACTCCAAAGTTTTGAAGCTTTGAGGAAGCTGTGAGTTGCTTTTGAAGATGTGAACCAGAAGGACCCATCAGATGTTACTGACCCTTCAACAGAAACGAAAGTAAGGGGATTTTGAAGTTATAAAGTTAGTTTGAAGAGCAACTTAAGCTTTATAATATTGAATTACGGAAAACTATACACCGCTACTGGGGACAAAATCACTAACAATAATATAGGCATATACACAAATCAACAATATCACAGAACAACCAACAATAACTTATTCAATAAATAAATAAAATTAAGCGTTTTGAGGAGCAGGTGCCACTGATCCCACGGCTTTCTTTTTCTTTTTTGCACCTTTCTTCTTTTTTCGTTTAGCCTTTTTCTTCTTAACACCTAAAAAGAAAAAAAAACAATAATTGACAAAGATATTAGTTTATTTTAAATGACAAGAATCATTCAATCAATTAAATATGAAAATTAAATGATAGAAGCACAACATAGTTGTGAGTTCAAGATAGTTTCAGAAAAACACTAAAATTATCAGTTAAAGTTTAAAAGATTATTTTAATCTTAGGGTGGTGGAAGGGAAGGGGATTGACAGAACTCAACAAATGTTTGAATATATAAATATAAAAGATTTCACATAAACACGTAAAATAACAATCAATGATCAAACCACAATATGAAAATGGGAAAACAAGACTAAGTAGTTGGGTTTTTGACTCTGACGAAGACCGCTTGTTACGGTTGAAAGATCTTAGTCTTGTTTTCCCATTTTCATATTGTGGTTTGATCAAATATATATATATAACAAAATATACTCGAATTTGAAGAAAAGTCACAATAAAAGGAGATGACTATCTACTACTCTACAGGAGAATAATTTACAGCAACAAGAATAAGTCCAAGAGGAAAAAAATCATAAGGCCTTTTGAAGAGGCTTGTTGCTAAAGAACTAAATGAAGGTAATCATCTTGTATTTATGACCAGAGAAAATCATAAACATTATGGTTGAAACAAATTGTGTGGGTTATTTAATTTAATATTTAAATAACATTATTTAAATTAAATAATTTTTCCCGACCAAATTAAATTTTTTGATCGGAAAAAAATTCAATACATCATCCGGTGATTCAAAATTTTCTATTTTCATCATCAAAGATTGAGTGAAGGAGTTAGATTCAGTAGGTTAGTTAACTGAGTTAGTCAGGTGAAGAGGGCCAGGGTAGCTCAGTGGCTTATGTATTCAGCTCTGGAAGGGTAGATCGTGGGTTCGATACTCAATCTGGCCCTCGACATATTCCCGTAGGAGATTAAAAAAATCTGAGTATGCCATCCCTCTGAGAAGACGTTAAAATTGTTTTGACCTTAAGTGTACACAGGCCTCTCGGACATATCAAAATCAATTCAGACGGTTGCATTTTTATGTGCAGCCCTTCAAACTCATGAATTCAAAGTACCTAGCAGCAATTTGAAAAGTAGTTAACCCTACTTTTTGATAGGCTCTACTTGGAATAAAACACAAGAAAACTTTTATCACTCTCAAGGCTAACGGAAAGATTATGCAATTCCATTGAATATTAAAACACCAACAGCTGGACAGTTGTCTAAAAACTACTTTAATAAGGTTGCGATTTTAATCATGAATTTATATCTCCATAATGAAGCTACAAGGTTAATTCATAGGGTCTAACATAAGAAATCTCTACTGCTTCAATATTGTCAAATTGAAAACCTTAACTTCTACAAGTTAAACCAATTGAAAACCAATTCTCGTACATAACACCATCAATTAGATGTGAGTACGCGATTGTAAGGTATGATGGAGCAAAGAAACATCTTCAAACACTACAAGAAAGCCCATTTAAAGGATATTTTTTTAATTAAAAAAACTTTGTCTTTTGCCTATTTATAGTTAAATAATTAATTTTTTTTTTGGGCAGGTTGTTCATGATTAATCCCACACACAGATGCGTCGGCCATCAATAACCCTCCCAACAATTTTATTTGAAAGCAAAGTCCATTTTCCCACAGCGATACCTTAATAACAGTTCAACACTGTCACTGCAACGATAGTAGTAAGAAAAAAAAACGCTAGAAAAATCGAAGCCAGCACAGTTATTTGTTTATAGTTTACACAAGTGAGTTGAGTTTTTACAAAGTGAAGATCAGTTTTTTGAACAGATGTTATACCAACAAATAAAATACTAAAAATGATTACTTCAGTTTAGTTTCCGTTGATAATTTATAAACATTAAATCATTTATTTGTTACGACTTTAAAATAATTTCTAACAGAAAAAAAATCTTGCAATATTTTTAATTAGCTCTTTTGAAAACTAATAAAATTGACAGAATAGGTTGGGTCAGGTTGCAATGGCCAAACACGAAAGAACACACTTAGGCCAAAGATTGGTCATTTGCGATACCACACAGTGAATATTCTACACTGGGAGTTCTAAATTTTACCCAAGTCTATTTATAGTAGAGATTTTGAACGAATATCTGACATAGTATATGTTGACAATACAGTGGTACTCGACTTACGAACGTACCAAAATACGAATATTTAAATATATATGTTGAATATATATTTCAATATATTTGGTTGAATTTCGAACCAAAATTCGTGCCGATATACGATGATTTGTTCGAGATACTACATACGATGAAGCGTTGCATAGTGATCATAATGAAACTAGTGGAAAAGAAACAAAGAAAAAAAAGTCTGAAGTAAGTGAAAGTGAAGTTCAAAGAGAAAATTAGAAATAAAAGTAGAAAAAAACAAAAAACTCTCATCTGTATAAACGTAGTAAGCTAGGCTTCGTTTTACATTAAGTGAAGCATAAACATTAAAACAAGAAATACATACAAGCTGGGTGACGTATTGTAAATTAGACTGTAGGTTACGGCATGCTCCACGTCCCATCCTTTCCTCAACTTCTACACCCTCCGTCTTCTCCGACCTTTGACCACCAGTCTCTAAGGTGATATTCCGTGTTTTATTTCTTATTTATTTGTATCAAATCTGTCTAATTTAACTGAGTTCTATTTATATGTATGAGTAATTGTTATTTATGCTATATTTGTGTAGTATTTATTAAAGATTTATTGTAGGTTTTTTGGGCTGTGGAACAGATTAATCGAATTATAATCTATTACAATCGGCATATTGTAATCTATTCTCTTGGGAAAACTAGTCTCAACATATGACCATTTCGATATAAGAAGTCAGTTTCGGAACGAATAAAATTTGTAAGTTCAGGTACTATTGTATAATGAACTAAGTAAATACAATCTTACCTGATAGCACATCAAATTACAGTAGCAAAATCAGTACCAACCAATTTTGTTCCATTAACGATTTGACTAATAATATAATTTAATAAATACTACTAATTATTCGTTATCGTAATCTTAATAAATTTAGATTGGTTATTTTATTATATTAATGTTGAAAAGAATTCACCCTTTAATTAATTAATTTTAATACATGATTGTTGTTAGCATCAAAGAGTAACTTCACTCTTATACTTAAAAAAACTATAATATGAAATAAATATAATTATAAATATTGTATAAATATAATTATAATTGGTTTATTTTATAGATAAATCTCTTGAAAAATCAGACAAACGATGATGAATTAACATCTTAACTGTTGCACTTGTTTCTGATCACTCCATCACATTATTATAAATATAATTATATTTACACTTATATAAATTTATTATAAAACAAACTGTATACTCTATTTATGATAAGCGATGTAATAAGTGGAGTTAGTTATCAAAGCTTGTGTTGGAGTAATCAGAAACAGATGTAACAGTTAAGAGGTCTAATTCATCATCTTTTATCCGAATTTTCAAGAGATTTATCTTTAAAATAAACAAATTAAATTTAAATGTTATTATTGTTTAGTTATACACTTGAATGCAGACCACTTCAGATTTGTCGAGTAGGTTCTACATCACTTTGAAGCATTATCAGTTAAATTGTCTTAAAGCCTTTGATTAAGTAGCTTTTATCATTAATATGCACTTTTAGAGATATTACCTTAATATTAGAAAGGTGACGTACAAGTACCTAAATAATCATACTAATTATAAATTGTGATTCTAAAATACAAAAAAAAATATAGAAATTCCAATGTCACTATGATTAATATATAATTGATTTTTTTAGTCAAGATTAATTATAAATTGATTCATGCATATTTAAATTGTAAGAAAGAGAGAGAGAGAGAGTGACAGAGTGAAAGAGAGTGAGAGAGCGCGAGAGAAAGAGGGGGAGTGAGAGAGTGAGACAAAGTCAGAGATAGGGGGAGAAACAGAATGAGTGAGATAGAGAAGAGGAACTGACAGAGTGAGTGAGGTAGAGGAGAGTGTGAGAGAATGAGAGAGAGTATCATAGTGAGTGAGATAGAGGAGAGACAGAGAGTGAGGGAGAGAGAGACAGAGAGAGAGAGAAGAATAAAGACTACCGGTAAAACTTTACTTCAAACTTTTTCTTTCTATCCTTAATCACTTCATAGATTGATCAAGAGAGCTAAGAGAGGCTCCAAACAAAGACGTTTATGCTTTCTGTAATACAATCAGTCGATTAGGGACTGTAAGTCGTTCATCAACTCCATCAGGATTGGCAAATGTGGCTGATTTCTCATCCAACTAATTATCAACCACACATTATAAACATACGAACTCCTACAAAAACCCATTTTAACACATTCCAAACAATTTTTTTTTAAATATATTTTTTTCACCCGATGATTATGCTAAGCACGGTGGGAAAAATTAACCTCACATAATAAAGTATATTATGGAGAGGTATTGACATACAATAGTTCAAATTTTGATTATAAATGAAAAATAATTTGAAATACAAATTATAATTTTATAAAGGTATAGCAGTAATAGAAACTTAATAACGCACGTCTTTAACTAAAAAGAGTTAATGGGCACAGAATAGAGTGACTCTACTCTAGGTGCCTTGGAAGACAGGAATAGAGGGGTGGTCATGAACACACATACATACTAGCAAAGCAAGCCCCTAATCAGACCAGAACAATTCTGTGGCAGAGAACGATGCACTATTAAAGAAACTGATTCAGGCTAAAGGTATACTCGGAGTGCTTATTACACCTAATAGAAGATGTGAAAAAAATATATTGTATAATACATGAATCTATGAATATTACCAGGTAATATGTTTAAATTCAGGAAATAAACTAAGATGGAATGTGAGGATTAATGTTTGATAACCACAGAGGAAGCTGAGGAATTCGTCAGGTGTTTACTGAACAATAGCTGCTTCAAGCCTTCCCTTTTCTCTGGGCACTTTCCTAGGCTCAAGCTTGCTGTCTTCTTTTGACGACTTGATGCTTCCCTTTCACGCATTCTTTCTCTCTGCCACAGTTATATTTCTTCCTTATTACTGCTTTTCTCTATTCGTTTCATTTGTAGCATTAAATCGTTACATATAAAATCACCTACTTGAGATGAGCCATTACATTTTTCTTTCCCTCCACTAGGTGATGATGCAAATAAATACAAATACGAGGGTCGTCCAGAAAATAAGTTCCGTTTTGGTCTGTAGGGCGGTAGGAGTGGTTTTTGCCAAATCCGGCAACACCGCTCGAAAGAGGAGAGGTGGGGGAATAGAATGAGAGGTGGGGGACCTCAGTCGGTCAATTACCAACGTCAGGGCAGGTAGTTGAAATGGAGCCCTCCATGTCACGTCCCGCCACCTCGATCCCGTTCCCTCTCGAGTTGTTTTGCGCGGAGTGATTCAATTTCTTTATGCACAGGGTTTCAAATCAGTTCAAATTCACGAACAGCTCATTTCTGTTTATGGAGAAGGTGTAATGAGTGAATCAATGGTGAGGAGATGGGTATGTGAATTTAAGGCGGGAAGACATTCAGCTCTATAGGGACCCACCGGGCGGAAACTTTCCGAAAGTCAAGTTTTTCCGAGACGATCTCATGGATGAGGGATCGTGAGATGTCTGGGAAACTCAGGTGGAGTTCATCCAGGGTTGAACGACGATCTTTGCGAATTGCATTGTCGATTTCTGCGACAATTTCGTCCGTCACAACTGAGGGTCTGCCTCTCCCACTTTCATCCTCAAGTGAATGTCTTCCCAAATTCACGTACCCATCTCCTCACCATTGATTCTCTCATTACACCTTCTCCATAAACAGAAATGAGCTGTTCGTGAATTTGAACTGATTTGAAACCCTGTGCATAAAGAAATTGAATCACTCCGCGCAAAACAACTCGAGAGGGAACGGGATCGAGGTGGCGGGACGTGACATGGAGGGCTCCATTTCAACTACCTGCCCTGACGTTGGTAATTGACCGACTGAAGTCCCCCACCTCTCATTCTATTCCCCCACCTCTCCTCTTTCGAGCAGTGTTGCCGGATTTGACAAAAACCACTCCTACCGCCCTACAGACCAAAACGGAACTTATTTTCTGGACGACCTACGTACATCATAACGAGGTATGAAATTCAGAAACGCCTAATCACAATGATTGATTTTCAGCTATCATTGAATACAGAATAACTGATCTATTAAAATCAATTAGCTGAGTCTAATTATAAAAAAAAAAGCCACCAGCAAGTAAGCAATTATAACTATCCAATTACCAATGATACAAGAGATCAAACCTACGAGCTTTATTGCATGGTATTTATACTCGTAGAAGATTCTTATTCTAATTAACTTAAGTAAGCCAACATTTAGGACACTGATGTATCAAGTATGAGCCTTATATAACTTCCAAATATGTTTTGTTACTCGTGGGTTGCCATACCCTCTTTTCTCCGAAGGTTAATGGTTGAATAAGTTAACTTCTCCACTATATTAATTGATTTAAATTGAAGTCCATTGATTATGTTAAAAAATCGTTACTAATTTTGTATATTACAATCATTTTTTTGACATATATTGTCATTTTTGTAAATTGGAATAAAACTAAAGAAGATATTTACATTTAGGTTTCTGTATTCAAAAAAGAAAGTTCGAAGTATAATTTACAAAAAAAGTTTTATAAAGTTAAATGTATGACCGAGGTCATACTTTTTAAAAAATGCTCTTTTTTTTGGGCTATCCGATCAATAATACGGCATAAATGGGAAAAATAATACAACTAATAGATGACACACGAATATGCAAGTTAAGCTTTCGGGACAGATTCTTCATCAGAGAAATTAAAGACATAAAAAGGATAGTGCAAGTTGAACGTTAAAAGTGAACCAATACAATGGTAAGTTGCTTAAACGGGTATGCTTATCGAAAGGAAGCGTAACATTGATACATCTAGTAGAGGAACAATGATTGAGCCAAAGAGAGTACCTAGCATCACAGTATTCAGAAGATATATATATATATATATATATATATATATAATATATATATATATATATATATATATATATATATATATAGCATGAATAGAAAAATTGAGAAACTATCCCGAACGACTAAATCAGACAAAGAATATTAAGAAACAAATAAAAAAAATCCTTAGATTTACCAAGACATTTCGACATCCATCGTCAACAAGTAGAAGTAGGCTTCTCGAGTAGCACCAGCAAACACTCGAAACGTCAACTTCTACCTGAAGACGACAAATTGCGAAATATCGTGGTCAGAGTCACTCGATTATTTGAAACTCTGTGGCGGTTTGTGAACCTCTTCCTTTTCCATCCGCTGTATTCTTCATTTCTCCTAAAGATAAGTTGGAGGAATAACTGAAAATCATACTTATGGTATTTCGTCTCCTTTTTGTGTATCAGAGTTCCAAGTTTTATTATTCACCTACTTCGACCAACCTAAAGAATTATACTATTATAATTCAATCCAAACAGAATAACAGGAAGTAAAAAAATAATCTGTAAATTGAAATACCCTAGAAAATAACTTATGATCTCTAATTTTCAGTTGAACCGTCATAAGGATAAACAAATAGTTTATCGTCTGAGTCAAATCTTAACTGATTGATTCGAAATCAGATAAGATTTGACTCTGACGAAGACCACAATATTTAGTTGCTCTCTGATGACATATAATTGAAAGGCCTTAGAGCATATTTTCTGTGTTTTTTACTTTTTCCTTGTGGCTTATACGTTCATATATATATATAAAATTATATATATTTAGATATAATTATATAATATTATATATAATTATATAATATTATATATAATAATTATATATAATATTTTATATATATATATATATATATAAACTGGACTGGTGAGTTCCTTACACAAACTGGACACAATACGAGTTCAAAATTCAAGAAGAGTAACACACAGAGTAAGAAAACATACTTACAGACTCAAATTTTCGAGTAATCCGTCTTCAGGAGAAAAGAGAAAGGGAGACCAAGCACAAGGGAGACGCAACATGTAACCAACCCGGCAACCAACAGTGCTGCTCCCCGTACCCGGTCTTAAAGTAATAGAATTAAGAGAAGAAATAAACAGAAATTCAGATAAGCAGTACTAGTTGGGTAAATAAATAAATTAGTTAAAAAATTAAAGGCAATAGAAAATAAAAACAAACCATATTAATCAAAAATAATGATAGAATAATAATAATAATAATAAAATAAATACAAAAAAAATTATAATAATAATTATCTTTAATTATTATTATTTTATTATTATTTTTTTTAATATTATTTTTCTATTATTATCTTTGATTAATATAGTTTGTTTTTATTTTCTATTACCTTCAATCTTTTAACTAATTTATATATTTACCCAACTAGTACTGATTATCTAAATTTCTGTTTATTTCTTCTCTTAATTCTAAACTTTAAGACCGGGTACGGGGAGCAGCACTGGCGGTTGCCGGGTTGGTTACTTGCCGTTGCGTCTACAACGTGATTGGTCTCCTTTTCTCTTTTCTCCTGAATACGGATCACCCGAAAATTTTACTCTGTAAGTATGTTTCCTTACTCTGTATGTTACTCTTCTTGAATTTTGAACTCGTGTATATATATATATATATATATATTGTTAAATAACGCCCCATATTTGGCTTGTATCTGCTTCTTACACAATAAGAAGAAAATAATAATAATAATATAAATACAAAAAAAATTTTAATAAATATTATTTTTAATTATTATTATTTTCTCTTTATTGAAGAGACGAGGAAGGAATTCCGGAAACTGGAGAAATTGTGTAAGAAGCAGATACAAGCCAAATATGGGGCGTTATTTAACAATATATGTTTAAGTGAAGGACTGCTTCCAACTTTTACAAATATATATATATATTCGGTCAGTTCTTCAGGCTCAAATTAAACTTAAATGTCAACGTTTCGGTTTTTATTCCAAACTTTTTTCATAGGCAGAAGTATACAATTTCTAAACAAAAACTTAGCTATTGGAAATTTTAAAAAAAAAACAATATGAGAATTTGAACAACTGTGTAGTTGGAAGAAACACTTTGCACTGAGAACAAGAGTGTCATGTTTATACAAACTACACAGTTTTTCTTAAAAAATTCTCAAATTTTTTTTAACATTTCTATAAATGCAAGACTTAAGTTCTGTCTCAAATTTTATGCTTCTGCCTATGAAAAAGGTTTTAAATAAATACATTAAAATCAAAGTGAAATAGTTCTCCAGGATAATAAATACAATACTAACTTATTATTAAATTCACTTGAATATTTCGACATTTGCCATCATCAGGAGAAGAAATGAGTTAGTTTTATAGGTGACTTTCCATGTTTATTCTTTTTTCAGTATGCTATCGCAACCCATTGTTTATTAACTTACCCGGTTAATTATAATAATAACTAAGTATATACTAAGTATATAAGTATATACTTAGTATATAAGTATATACTAAGAATAATTTACCAATATAAAATAGTTATAGTAAAATAAGAAATAGATTACACATGCATGACTAGACTATACGAAATGAAATAAGACTCATACTCATTCAGTTAGAAATAAATATAAACATATCTTCAATATATTGCCCTAAATCTGTAATACAACAATCTTGATTAATGTCCGCAAACCATAAAAAAAAATAAAAAATAAATAAAAATCAATCAATATTAATATTTTCTGTAAGAATTTCGACCTTTTCCATTAATCTTCTTTTGAGAAGTCTGTCCTTTTTTCTGGTTATCTGAAAAAAATTAACTGAATTATATAGGTTACTGAATTTATAGGTTAATTTTTTCACAAATAATTAATAATTATCTATTATAAAAAAAATCATGTACTGTCTGTGTCCATCTGAGCGTACTATAACGGTGACGAAATGATATACAATTCGAAAGAAAGAGGTCTCATTTTTTTGCCTATTTTACTGGTCAAGTTATAGAGAAGTTAAGTTATTTCAACATGGTCAGATGGACTCTCAGGGAATCCACAGTTGATCAAAGGGAGTTCATGGGTAAAAAAAGAAGTAATATGAGGGCTCATGGCATTCAACTTGTGGTTCGTGCCAAATTTATATACATATATTATTATAACACAAATCAATAATATAGCGACCTGACCTACATTACTGCATTTAATCAGAGACTCATAGACTATATTCGATTTTTTTTTTGATACTTTAAATTTTGAAAAATTCAGATTCAATTTTTTCATAAATACAAAGCTGAGGAGAACTACTAATGTATAATTACATATTTCGACTGATTTAATGCTAATTCACAGGAATGATCTTTGAATATGGTGAATTTATACATTTACTATGTCAAAATTCAAGTATAAATAGAAGGTAAAATATTGTTGAAATCTGTATTTCTGTATACATATATCTATTTGAAATGTATCAAATTTATATCTGTATACAATTTACCAAATAAAACATATTTCTATAACCATTAAAAGTATGTATTGGTGTAGTTTTGTGTTATTTTAAATTAATTATTTGTAAAAGTAATGTTTCCTGTTTCTTCTGGTTCTCAAAGTGGGAATATATATTTCAGTAGCTTTTAAATTAGTTATTGAAACCAGATATACTTACAAGGAGTCAAAATTTACAAATTAACAAATATTTATGGATTATTGCATGAATAACCGTGGGTTTTCACCATGATTTTCGCAGAAGAGTGCTTGAATATAGACTTCAACATTGAAAAACCATCAAAAGGTGTTCATTTTCATGATAGAAGCGTGAAAAATAGAAGACTATGTCATAAGAAATACAAATACAAGGATACACGAGAGAATTATCACAAAATTATTATTTTACCTATTCACTAATAAGCTAAAAGTAACCCTAATTTATATCCTTCCTTCCTTATCAAGTATTCTTGTCATGGTCACACAAATAGACATAGATAGGTAGGGTTAAGAGAGAGAAAGAGAGTCAGAGATAAAGGACAGCAGGGAGATGATATAGAGGGAGAAAACAAGGGTTAGAAAAAGGGACATAAAGATAAGAGGGGAAGAGAAAAAAGAAAAATGGCAAGATAAAGATAAAAGAGAGAGAGAAAATTTAGCAGGAAGATGAGAGAGAGAAAGCAAGAGCTAGAAAGGAAAGAGAAAGAGAGAAAGATAAGAGGGAGAAGAGAAAGAAAAAAAAGAGATAAGAGAGAGAAAGGAATGATGATAAAGAATAGATAAGGGTAAGTGGGAGATGAGAGAGATTAGAGGCTTGACATTGATGCCAAGATATATATATAAACACAAGAAGAGAGATTAGGAAAAAAGGAGAAGAGATGGAAGAAGACAAAAAATAATAGAGATAGAGAGGGAGGGAGAGAGAGGGAAAGGGAGAATGGTAGTAAAAAAAAGACTTACAGCCGTAAGTAGATGCTTATGAATATCTGGGTGGAAGGAAGAGATGAAGAACAACTGAGAGAAAAAATGAGTGTGAATGAGATACGTGAAAAAGAGGTTGAACTACATGCTATCACTCACGACATAGAATTAATAATATGAATAATAATCAGAGGGAGAAAACAATAAAAATATATACTCACTGTTTTTCTTGGCTGCCATGAAATTTTTGGAAGGAGCAAACATAGCAGGCACACGTCTAAAGTGTCGAAAGGTGGGTGTTATTATATTGACATCAATGGGATTCCAGGAAGCTCGTTCAGGAGCTACACAATGGCTTTCAACATTGTAGCTCGAATGAAGGCTGAACTCATAAGCCCTGGTGGCAGTAAACTTCATAAAACATCAATCAAGGAAGATGCATTGCAAGTGGTAAGATTCATTAAATGTCGCTGTTTCCTAGTCCAAAACTTGAGGCTAGATTTAATAATGTTAAATCAATAACAAACACCTACTCGGTCACATACATACACATGCACATATTTTCTTACTTGTTACAAACAATCTATCTTTGTTACTAGTTCATCTGACTCTTATCCACATTCTCCACTCTCTATCTCCAATTCACTATCTCTTTCACATACACTCATTCGTACTATCTAATTCATTTGATCCTATCAACCTTCTCGACCCCTCTCTATCTCCATTTCACTATCTCTTTCACATACACTCATTCGTAATCTCTAATTCATTTGGTCCTATCAACCTTCTCGACCCCTCTCTATCTCCATTTCACTATCTCTTTCGCATACACTCATTCGTAATCTCTAATTCATTTGATCCTATCAACCTTCTCAACCCCTCTCTATCTCCATTTCACTATCTCTTTCACATACACTCATTCGTAATCTCTAATTCATTTGGTCCTATCAACCTACTCAACCCCTCTCTATCTCCATTTCACTATCTCTTTCACATACACTCATTCGTAATCTCTAATTCATTTGGTCCTATCAACCTACTCAACCCCTCTCTATCTTTATTTCACTATCTCTTTCACATACACTCATTCGTTATTTCTAATTCAACTGACTCCTCTATCTACTTACTCACCCTCTCTTCATCACCATTGGGTGATGAAAAAGCAGAATCATTGGCGAAGCATGGGTGTTCCTTGAGTCAAGAAACCCACCTACTTATCTACCCTGGGGTTTGCAGCCTTTTGAACTCCCTTGTCAATAAAAAAATGTCCCTTGAGAGAAGCCTGGCAGCAACTGGAAAGCAGTAACGGGCAACATACCTCACAATCTCCCGAGAAGCGTGGCGGTCGTAACCTTCCGCATGACAACCGGCCATGATTACCCACAAAACTATTTGTACCGCATGGGGGGTGGTAGAAACCCCAATTTGCCTTATCTGCAGTGGAGAGGAAGGTACCCTAGCTAACCTAACAACTTGTGAAAGCTTAAAGATCTCGATGGCGGTCGGACCAGAGAGGGATTGCTGGGTCTCTACTGGGCGGCACCGCGTCGAATGGCCGACAGGCCAAGGACGGGCGTTGGCTGACGAAGAACCCCCTCTTCATCTCCAATTCACTCTCTCTTTCACACACACTAATTCGTTATCTCTAATACATTGACTCTTCCAACGACTTACTCAGCCCCTCGCTACCTTCAATTCAATCTCTCTTTCACACACACTGATTTGTTATCTCTCCCTCTCCACCTTACTATCCATAAGCCTCTCCCTAACTCTCACTCATTTTCACATAATTTTTTTCTCTCCCTCCTCTCCCTATTTCTCTTCATCTATCTCACTGTTTTCTCTACCTCACTCCCTCACCCCTCACTCTATCCTTCTCACACACCCATTCTCTCTAACAGCCTTTTTATATTTCTCTCGTGTTTGTTTTCTTCACCCATACGTAAAGACATTTACTTCTAAATATTAACCCTCAATGGTAACAACTATACAATAGTAAACACAAGGCGTTTCACTAAAGTTACCCATTGGTTGCTTTGAAGAGAGATGCAAAGGCTGAGTCAGTGGGTCTGTGGGTGAGATGGTAGTTACCAACAGGCAAGTCAGTCAGCTTGTCCAGGACAGAGTGAAGTGCGAGGTAACAACTAGCCAAGTTGCGCTTATAGAGTCTCTGAGCCTCCAAACTCAGTTGACATCCTGTCAGCTCTTCCAGCATTATCATCTCACCATCGTTGGGATTCAAACGAACTGAAACAAACTTCAAGTAAACTTAAAAAAAAACAAATGGGACGAGAATCACTCGTTCAAAAAGCCAGGTATTCTGAATAAATGTCTGATCTTGAACTCCGGGAAACACAATGTCCATAAGCTCTTGCTAGGAGCTTAAACGCAAACTAAATTAGAATCAACAAACAGTACCTACTTGCCACAGTAACAGGCACCTAAAAATGCCTGTGTCGGACGCCACACACATAGTTTAGAAGTCCGTAATTTCAGTTCTACATTGAATTTTCAATCCATTCATCCATTCAAATCTTATCTTTTAAGTTAGACATACACAAATTTACTGTCAAAGTTAAATCTCGCAATACTTATGGTGGCTGAGGTTACTTGTGACAAGATTTTGCGGTCGATTCGATTCTGTTTAATGTATAAAATGTATAATGTATAAAGTGCATAAAATGTAAAGATACAAATGAGTCAGTTTTAAACAATGTACAGACAAAAACTTCCTTTATTTATATAGACTTTAATTTTATTGGAATTCATTAATTGAGCTGTTATTTTTGAAAGTGGTATAAGTCCACTTTATAAAAAAAAAGAGTTAACGGTAATTTCAGTAAGATATCTTCTCCTCATATTTTTAATTATACATTCAATGGACTACAATTTTGCCATAAAGTAAAAGAAAAACGTTTTGCTATAAAATGGTACGGCAAAATATTTTTTTTGAAAGTGGAATAAGTCCATTCCTAATAGTTATAATGAAAACAACTTTTTTATTGCAATTATTATTGATTATTTAGACTGCACTGCTCACTGTATTTACCATGAATATTTCACTAAACTAGTAGTAAAAGACAATTTCAAAGTTATAAGTTTTTGTTTTTTGTTACCTTAGCGAAGTTATTTACATTATACACTTGTTTATTCATATCGCTTTTTTAATATAACTAATATTAACTCTTAATGAATTTGATTACTCGAGTATTTAAATGGCTTCATTATAACTTTTTACTCGTACATTAAAAATCCATTTTAGTAAAGCTAATGTTCTATAAAAACATGGACTCTAATTTATTCTAGTTTTTATTTTTATGTAATACGTTATTTTTGAAAATGGCAAGTCCATTTTGAGCTAAGGAAATGATTTATTTTTTTTTTTAAAAAATATGAATTATTACTTCATAATAAAAATTAAAAGGTGTATAGTATTAAAAACACCACTCGAATAGATTAACGTTTGCCAATATTTTTAAATTAACTCAAATTCAAACCCTTAATCATCGTGATACATAAAAAAATGGACTTATACCACTTTAAAAAATAACAGCTCAATTATAGATGTAAGGGAAAAAAGTACCTGATCCATCCAGGTACAAGATTAGAAGTATAACGCAGTATAAAGTAATTAATTTACCTCTGAGGAGTTGGTGATCTGGTCTGATAACGACTGAGGCCCACTGCCTTGACAGTTCACTTAAAGTGGTTGACTCTGCCCCGAATTCTGGTTGGTATTCACACTTAGTACAAACCTTGTACTTCTGACGAGTTCCACGTTTCTTGTCTACCTGTTCAAAAATATATCATTAATTCAAGTATAAAAAAAAGAGCCAAGGTGGTCCAGTGGCTTGCGTGCTCGCCGCTGGACAGATATATCCCGAGATCGATTCTGACACTGTTTCTCAATTCTTTCACGCAGAAGTTGAAACAATTTGAGTCGTACCTCGGAGAGGACGTTAAGCTGACGGTCTCGAGCCTGTACGATGACAGGCACTCTAAACTTACTTTAACTAAATACAATTGAGTTAGGCAAAATCTAGGACCTCATTACAGAATAAACCCGGTACTTTGACTCACCTATTACTGAAATTGGTGCCAAATAATAAATTAACCACATTTTCTATCCCGAGATCAGTACAAAAAGCTGAAACTCTGTAAGTATTGAGATTGGAAAACAAAACAAACATATAAAAAGTAATACAATAATTGTTAAATAAAGAGTGAACAGTAAAAATGTTTAACGTGATCCGTAGAACTTCTGGAAATAAATTACATTATTTATACATTCTTTCATTCATTATAATATATTATTTTATTCAGTATATATAAAATATCACAGAAAAGTATGGACGACTCATACGGCCTATATGATTTTTGTTTCTAATTTTAACTAACTGGGAAGAATCAAAACAATTGGTATCTTTTTGTCTGAAAAAAAAAATTGTTGAAAGCGCCCTTATATACAGCTGTTGTGTTTATTTCGGCCTTTTTAAATTTGACGAAAGTCTAATTGAAAAAATTGTCTAACAGATTAAGACTAGTAGTAATGTAATAGAGATAAAAACAGTCAATGCAGCCAATTTCAAAATTACTTCTTCTTCTTCATTTAATACTTGAATTCACATGTTCTCTGACGACGTGTAAACGACAGTCCTCAGAGCAATAATCTTCTGACTCAGAAAGTCAGAGAGTTAATGTGGTGAGTTACCTGAATTTTTTCAAGTAACCATTTTCTCGAGGTAGAAAATGTGGCACCAAGATTTTTTATTTGAATATAGTTAATGGGTTAGTTCCACGTAAAGTCTCTGAAAAGCTCGACCGGTTTAACTACAAACACAACATAAAATTAACTATACAAACAACACTGATTACACAATGTAGATGCTATATATAGGTAGGTTATAGGAAAACAACATTCACAGTCAGTTCGGTGCTGTTGAATATGGGATCCAGACGGACCCGAAACCGGTCGAGTTTTTCAGAGTCTTTACGAGGTATGACGGAATGTATTATTACTAATTCTAATTTATTATTTGGCACCAATTCCAATAATAGGTGAGTAGTTGTACTTAACTTTGTTTGAATTTTATTGTAATAATTTTGCAAATATATATTATTCGGAGGCGTGCGGTGACTTTTGTAACTGGGAAAGTAATAGATATTTTTTTCATAGTGATAGAAATTTCACTTAAACAGATATATTTTGATCAGTTAAATAGGTTAAATTTGATGCCTCTGTAACGACATGCAACACCTTTCTGGTGGAAGTAGACTCTACGTTGCTTCACCTTTGCTATATAAGTGTTGCATAACAATGTATAATTACTGATTATAAGCATCATACTCATAAATAATTAACCAGAAAGTGATTTAGGTATAATTAATATTATTAGATTTTCCTTATCAGCGTAGACTGCGAACAAAAATTAATGTTTTGGCTTTTTATCAAAGCAATATGTTGAATAATTCCATCCAGAGGGATGAAATATCCACTGGTTACGCGTAAGCTCATATTTAGAAAATAAAAGTGGAAACATTAAATTCCGCATAATTTACACTAATTTTAATTATTTCACAGAATAATGGAAGGTCCGTCTATTGAAAATAAATAAAATGCTTTCATTGTTGCTTTGCAATGCTTCCCTTGACTGCACACCTGTGATATATATGTATATAAATAAAACTCTTCAACTTACTTCTAAGTTTCCCTCTTTACATCTGACTATAACCGTCAAATCCTTGCCAGCGTTCTTCATTAAATAGTTCGGTCCAGGTTTCTTTAAACTCCACAGGTTATACACAACAGATTGTGCGTATTTAGATTCTTGCTTCGTTGGTTTCTAAAAAAAAAAAAACAAACAAAGTAAGATTAACTTAAAAATACAAATGTCTTACCAGATAAAATGAAAATCTATATGTCAAAGCTTTTTGCTCGCATACATTTTTCAAAATCTTAGAAGAAGTAGCAAAATTGTCTCGTTTTAGTTGAGTGAAGCAACAGTCAATTTTTTTCATTGGTATAACATTAAAAACAAAATAAGAATTGACTTACTCATGGCTAAAATGCGTTTTAAAAACCCGTTGAGATACAGTTTCCACTCCATAAACAACACTACATAAGAAAGGATATTAAGGTAGGCATTCGAAACAGGGATGGTGAGTCGGGATTCTGAACATCCGACTCCGACTCAAACTCCGAGAAATTTGAAAGGACCAATCTATCTCCGAAAAATTTGAAAGGATCAACTCCGACTAGGTAATAATAACCAGATATTTATGCAAATACCATTTTCGTATTGTATGTTACTCATAAACGTAAATAGCATTTTATCAATGGGAAGTGAATCATCAGGCTGATTTTAAAGTCATAAATAGCTATATCACCATATTTTGGATTCTTTTATTGAAAAAAAAAATTAGCTCAATGGTGACTACTTATAATATAAAATTATAATAATTTAAATCGTACACCTTATTAAAGCATTGCCTAGTAATCATAACAAAATCATCGTTGAAATATAAAAAGTAAAACATATTCCCTCGACTCTCATTTTTAAAAGTAATTGTTTGCATCTTGTCTCTGTAACCAAAGCATCCACAATCTTCAAGTATGGTATGTAGATATATATATACAGTTCAATGTACATAAAGAAACAGAGAAACAGAGACAACCGTCTCTGAACCAGTGCGCTTGGTTTCCCTCTTTTATCTCTCCTGAAGATGGTTCAATCGAAAATTAGAGACTGTAAGTGTATGCTTTAATTTTTCTATATTTCTTTATGTACATTGAACTGTATTTGTCCATTTTGGATCGTATTGTCATCAAAAAGGTATATATATACAAGTTTAATGGCCTATGTATTCACGGCCTTTTGTTTTTTTTTTAAATTTTACCCTAAAGCAGTTCAGTCAGTGAGGCACAACACTTTAAATGCCTATGTTTCTTAATTTTTTTGAGGAGTCGGAGTAGGTGGGAATTTACCGACTCCGACCCGTTGAGTCCATAAATTAGATTCAACTCCTAAACCAATGTCCTGGTTGGAAACGAAGAAAACAACAAACAATTACACCACAAGAGTAAATACACATACCAGTAAAGAATTTATAATAATTAATGTATAATATAATATAATTATATTTCTGGATTTCTGAAGATCAGTTAAGGTTAATATTTTAAAGAATAATAATAAATACATTTCAGTTCTTCAAATACACAATTTCGCTAGCAATATACTTAAACTATCAATGTTTAGGTTATAATTTTGTTTCCCTTTTTCCTTACATAATATTTATTTTAATTTCCAATTAATAAACACAATAACAACAAACCTTTTTAACTGTCAACGCCATCTTGAAAAAAAAATCCGCAAGATAATTTTTAATTGGCTCAATTATTTATATTAAAATTATTCCTATTAAACTTGAATTTATTAAAAAAAATAAATTAATTCATAATGAATCTTTCAGTTCTACAGGGCTGTGGTGTTCCTGTCATGGATAGAACAAACAAATCTCTAGAGCTCATTACTTAAAATTTAATTAATTACAATAACATTAACAAATAATCTAGATTATTTATAAATAATAATCTAACATAATAAGTATAAATAATAACTTATTTGTTCATGTTATTGTAATTAATTCTGTATTGATAAATTCCTGAAAATGTCAACAAATATATACGAAAGTTGGCTTAAAGTGCTTTATTGGCAAAATGTATGACGCTAGACCAAACCTGGATAAAAAGAATAGTGTAGAATATATGTGGCCGAGATAAGAAAACTTGAAATACATGTATAGTTATTTGCTTTCTCACTCGACCAAATATATTCAACATTATTTTTCTTTATGCTTTGGTCCAGCGTCAAACAGTAAAACAACTTTAAGCCAACGTTTCGTCTATATTTTTAAACATCTTCAGAAATACATCAATACAGAATTTTTTTTATGTCATTGTAATCGATTTCTGCATTTATGTAGTCCTGCAGATGGCTGCAAATATAGACAGTATGTTGGCTTAAGGTGTTTTAGTTTTTGACACTAGACCAAACCTAGATAAAGAAAAATAGCGTTTTAATATATATATATATATATATATATATATATATACGGTACTGTTTTCTTGACCACAAAATATTCACAAAACACTTTTTCTTTTTCTCGGAGTTTGGTCAGGGTAAATATATGGAATCACCTTTTTGCCAACGTTTCGTCTTTATTTCAAGACATCCTCAGGGCTATAAACTAACAAAAAACAATAAACAATGGACATTTTTTCATTTCTACTTTAAAAACATCATAAACAAATTGAAAAAAGAACTTACTGAAGGCTTGGTTCTGTTACATTTACAAACAACCGTTAACTGTCATTACATGTGCTGTTCCAAGCGACAAATTATTGAACCACTGTTTTTTTAGTACAATCCATTATATATAAACATATATACTTATACACATATTATAATATATATCTATTATAATATGTATCACCATAATATATATCTATAATACATTTATAATAAATTATTATTTTAACAATCCTTAAAAATATAAACTAGATAACATTGCATCTTTAACTATTTATGATGGAACTATAAATCCTACTTAAATTGTCTGTATCTGTTTTTCTATTGCAAGTATTATTAGTATTTTTGATATGTATCATTTCTTTTATCAATCTTTTATTGTATGAAGTTTCATAATCTAAAATTGATGCATTCTCAAATTGAAATGTGTGTTGATTTTTAATTGCATGCGAGGCTAGGGCACAAAACATTTTTTTATTTTTAAAATTCGATTTGTGTAAAGCTAATCTATCTTTTAGATATTGTTTGGTTTGACCTATGTATACATTATTACAATTATTGCAAGGAATAGAATATATTATATTGCTTTTAATTAGTTTGTTGATAGGTGATTTGGTGTTCGTAAAAATGCATGTATTTAATTTTTTCTTTACTTTATATGTTATTTTAAAGTTAGCTTCCTTAAGTATTTTTCCAATCTGTTCTGTCAGTCCTTTCACATATGTCACTGATCTATACTGTGGTGAGTTGGTGAGGCCATTATTACTGGAGTGCTGATTTATTTCATTACCTTCTTCAGTGTTTAAATCGGGTGGTGGGATAAAAAATTTAGGTATCTATCAGATTTTTGTGGTTTACGCCACCCATCGACAACTAGGCTACCCTCCGGATTTCTGTATACTATTGTATCTAGAAATGGGAGGCTACGATCTTTTTCTAATTCTATTACAAATTTTAATTTTGAATGGAACGAATTGAAATGGTCCAGTACTGTATCAACCGACTCTTGGGGAATTGTTAAAAACAGGTCATCTACATATTTATAAATGAAAGGCATTGGAAAAGGTATTACATTAATTACTGTATCAAGAAGGTAATCCATCACTAAATCTGCCAAAATGGGGGCACATGGACTACCCATTGCTACTCTTGCTACCCATTGAGTAGCAATGGGTAGTCCATGTGCCCCCATTTTGGCAGATTTAGTGATGGATTACCTTCTTGATACAGTAATTAATGTAATACCTTTTCCAATGCCTTTCATTTATAAATATGTAGATGACCTGTTTTTAACAATTCCCCAAGAGTCGGTTGATACAGTACTGGACCATTTCAATTCGTTCCATTCAAAATTAAAATTTGTAATAGAATTAGAAAAAGATCGTAGCCTCCCATTTCTAGATACAATAGTATACAGAAATCCGGAGGGTAGCCTAGTTGTCGATTGGTGGCGTAAACCACAAAAATCTGATAGATACCTAAATTTTTTATCCCACCACCCTCTAAAACACAAAATTAACACTGCATTAGCTTTGAAACATAGAGCCATACATTTATGTGATAATCAATTTATACAGAAAAATTTGAATATAGTAAAAAATATATTGAAACAAAACAATTACCCGCACCATTTAATAAATAAAATAATGCGATCAACAGTTAGTAACCATAATGAAATAACTCCACAGGTAAACGCTAATAGAAATATAACACCGGATTTAAACACTGAAGAAGGTAATGAAATAAATCAGCACTCCAGTAATAATGGCCTCACCAACTCACCACAGTATAGATCAGTGACATATGTGAAAGGACTGACAGAACAGATTGGAAAAATACTTAAGGAAGCTAACTTTAAAATAACATATAAAGTAAAGAAAAAATTAAATACATGCATTTTTACGAACACCAAATCACCTATCAACAAACTAATTAAAAGCAATATAATATATTCTATTCCTTGCAATAATTGTAATAATGTATACATAGGTCAAACCAAACAATATCTAAAAGATAGATTAGCTTTACACAAATCGAATTTTAAAAATAAAAAAATGTTTTGTGCCCTAGCCTCGCATGCAATTAAAAATCAACACACATTTCAATTTGAGAATGCATCAATTTTAGATTATGAAACTTCATACAATAAAAGATTGATAAAAGAAATGATACATATCAAAAATACTAATAATACTTGCAATAGAAAAACAGATACAGACAATTTAAGTAGGATTTATAGTTCCATCATAAATAGTTAAAGATGCAATGTTATCTAGTTTATATTTTTAAGGATTGTTAAAATAATAATTTATTATAAATGTATTATAGATATATATTATGGTGATACATATTATAATAGATATATATTATAATATGTGTATAAGTATATATGTTTATATATAATGGATTGTACTAAAAAAACAGTGGTTCAATAATTTGTCGCTTGGAACAGCACATGTAATGACAGTTAACGGTTGTTTGTAAATGTAACAGAACCAAGCCTTCAGTAAGTTCTTTTTTCAATTTGTTTATGATGTTTTTAAAGTAGAAATGAAAAAATGTCCATTGTTTATTGTTTTTTGTTAGTTTATAGCCCTGAGGATGTCTTGAAATAAAGACGAAACGTTGGCAAAAAGGTGATTCCATATATTTACCCTGACCAAACTCCGAGAAAAAGAAAAAGTGTTTTGTATATATATATATATATATATATATATATATATATATATTCACTGATAAAACGAAATACGATCCAAACTGGACACAATACGAGTTCGAGATTAACAAAGAGCAACACACAAAGTAGGGAAACACACTTACAGACTCAAATTTTCGGGTAATCCGTCTTCAGGAGAAAAGAGAATGGGAGACCAAGCACGTTGTAGGCGCAACGGCAAGTAACCCTTACTTGCCGTTGCGCCTACAACGTGCTTGGTCTCCCATTCTCTTTTCTCCTGAAGACGGATTACCCGAAAATTTGAGTCTGTAAGTGTGTTTCCCTACTTTGTGTGTTGCTCTTTGTTAATCTCGAACTCGTATATCCCGTCCCACAAGGGAACACACATAAGACGAACATTGACTCTTTGTTGATACCACACAATGAAGATTAATTCTATATTAGGAGTCCTAAATTTTGCCCAACTCAAATGTAGTTAGAGTGGGGATCTTTAACAAGTGCCTGACATCATACAGGCTCAGGACCGACAGCTTAACTTCCTCTCTCAGATTTATTCATCATCTCCCACGCGAATAAATCGAGAGCCAGAGTAGGTATTGAAACTCGGACCTACCAGCCGGAGACGAGCACATTCCACTGGGCTAACCTGGTCCCCTAAATATATATATTTTCCATGTTCTGTTAAAGATAACAGAGTATTTACGATCGATGAGTTTCTTATCATTTCTTTTAAACTTGCGAAATACAGATTGTTCTCTATCAGAACAGCAGTTTATTAACTTAAGTATAAAAACTTAACCCCCCCCCCCAACACCACAAGCACACACATTCTATCCATCTGCCTTGAAAATGACTGCACAGGCCAGTCGAAACGAATGGACTACAAACTTAATAAACCGCTGGTATGATAGCAAAAAATGTAACTTCTTTCTCTATCTAGTATTCTTTATTTTCACGAGTTGGAGGGTTTTCTCACAAGACACCATTATTTTAGAAAAACATCTATATAGATTGGGGATCAATACAGAAGAACCTCTCTGCAGAAAATGCACATGATGGAGTAAACAGTACATCATTTGTTATTTGAATGTGAAGCATTGGCTCACAACAGGATCTCAAGTTTAAGATTAAGACCTGAAATTGACAAAATACGCAAAGAACCTGTCAGGCTACTTTTGAGTTTCTTAAGAGACTCGGGATTCATCTGACAGGGATTAGTCGAAAACAATGGGAGGTACAATATTCCCAAAGAGGAATCAGAATCGGAGGGCAGACTTTGTCAGTCCGTCAGTACTCTCAAATAAAAAAAATGAAAAAATAAAAAAATGAAATAAAGGGAATTGTTTTCATAGACCATTTCATTATTGTTTACACATATGCTTGAACATATTTACTATATATGTTCAGTTATAATACTTCTTTTAAATTCTCTTTATTTCAATTATTTTTCAAGAATATATATTCAAACTACATTGAAGTTGTGGTCATTCGGCTACATTCTCTGTTTATGACGAGTGTGATAATAATGGAGTGAATGCATCGATACTCTTCAAAGTACCTCATACATTATTTGTATCGGTATTCATAAAAAAATCCTATTACCCTATAATCAACCAATGACATTCAATCAATCAATAACCATTCCCATGAATTTAAACTATATAGTCATACTTTGGTTCTCAACGATAACACCTTTCAGAAGGTTGTTCGAAAACAGGATTGTACCAGTTCCGAAACGAGTTTTTCCATTAAAAATTATATAAATAAATTTAATCTGTTCCAAGACTAGAAAGGAACTTTTTTAAAAATATTTTAACATTGATTTACAACAAAATATATTAAAAGAGCAGCTTATATTTAGAATAGTGGCTAATAATAACGTTTTTAATAGAATTCAAAGTACTGCTGGCTAAGGCTTTATCTGTGTGATAAAGTTCCATAATGTTCTGGAATTAGTTCCATTTGGACGAATAAGTGTCGTCATATTTTCTCGACTTATCTTGGGTATATTTGAGTACGAAATTTTGTACAACCGAAGCGAAATAATCTGGAATTTTTTGTTCTTCCGATCTGTACGAGTTGTGAATCGTTCGAGAACCAAAGTATGACTTCATAGAAGACTAAAGCACTCATCTAAAGTTATTCTTACTTTCGCCTCAAAGATATGCTCAGGCGACTGCTTCATGTTTATATCACAAAATAAACTGTTTTCAATTGAAGTCGATTGTTCATAATTCTTCTTAGACTGTGTTTTTTTTGAAGGTGTTAAAGTGTTTGTTGGTTCAGTCCAGTCAACGATCAAAGAACATGTATCACTATCGTTTTCATCTTCGTAAATATTCTCTTCATCAGATTCCATTTTCACGGGATTTATACTGTTTTCCATCTGTTGAGCGACTCCTACTTCTGTACTGTTCTCTTTTTCTTCTTGAGGCCTATCAAGATCATTGTATTTCTCTAATCTGAAACAAATAATTAAATGAGTTAGTAGCTTTAGAGAAATTTCATAAGTAAATAAACCATGACATATTATATTTCACCCATAACAAGCTTAACAAATATATGAACTTATCATTCATCGTAAATTCTCTTTTCTAATCAAACAGTTTCAGAAAGTGTTTATTATTACGAGCCAACTGATTTTGTTTGAATATGCCAGCCCATCATTTGTAAACCACTGTTAACGTTTTAACAGTGTAATTCTTTATTCTTTACGATTGTTGCCATGCTATTTTTTATGTTCGCTTCTAACAATGGAATTTAGCAATGAGCGAGTCAAACCACATTACCGGCTTGATTCTACATTAGGAGTCCCACATTTTGCCTCCCTCAAGTATATTTAAAATAGAAATCTTTAACGAGTGCTTAACACTGTTTAGTCTCGGGACCAACAGCTAAACATCTTCTCCGAGGGACGACGTATTCAGATGTTTTACCTGTTTTGATATTATGACGTGTGTCCAGCTTATTCAGCCATATCACGAATAATAGTAGAACAGATCGATGCTTTTTAGCGTGAAAGTTCTTTCGTCGCATCTCGGGAGTAACAGCTCTAGCCAAAGATAGAAGCAAACCAGCTTCCAAGATACACCCGAGGTGAACCACGCGGAGGCGAGCTTCCACAACCCCCAGATTTTTTTTACCACCAGCGTAGAGAAATCGAGGCTCGAAACCAGGATCTATCAGTTGACTGGCGACCACGAAAGTCACTGAGTTACCCTGGCACCTCCATTTTCAAAATTAATACACTTTCCGTTTAAAACTCTTACTTTGGAAACATAAATTTATATTTGGTCAGAACCTGTTTCCAGAATGAAAGCATATGCGATATTCCAACACTGACCAATTCTACATAAGACCATCAAAAAAGTCAGAAACAAGTGATATTCATGGTACAAGCATGTGGTTTGTTATTGTCACGAACCACTTGCATCAGAGAGGGAGACGGAATAAGAAGGAGTTGGGATTCAGGAATTAGAGTGACAAAATTGCAAATCAAAGAAGTAGGGATTGAAAAAATAAGTCCGACTTATTTAATTAAGTTGCATTTAATATGCAACATATATAAAAGAAATCATTATTAAAAGGATTGGAAAAAAAAACTGAGAAAAGCAAGGAAGTAGGGAGTAGGCTCTGAAAATGAAAAAATGATTTTAGAACAATAAACGTGCAAATCAACCCAATATCTGGAAAGCAAAAGAAAAATAAAATCTTGCTGATTGACACGTTTGTAGTCGTGAAAACACTTTTTAATTTAAAACACCAGTACCGACTCCCTACTTCTTTCAGGTCTGTTCAACACAAGGTAACAAGTTTTTGTTAAAAAGCTGTAGTTCGATATCACGATTTCAGTTTCTTAGGACAGTTCTCAGCGACTGCAAACACACTAGCCGGGCAGCACTACGGGTCTCTGGATGCTGAGGGAATTAATTATCAAGGAAATGCACCTAGGGTAACATCAAGCAAAAGTCGCAAATGTTTCTCTTGTGACTTTGAGGGCTTTATTTCAAACAGTGTGACCATGGACCATGTTTTAGTTTGTTCTAGAAGATAAGAAGGTCTGCAAGCAATCCGATTACAAAAAACTACGTGGTAATTAATCGTTCTTTAGAAAAAAAAATACCAATAAAAGTCTCCACATAAACATGTTTAATAAAAAGAGCACGTGAAATCTCACAACCCTTTGAACAATTAATGTAATCTTCGAAGCATACTTTTATTAAACATTTTTATGTAGAGAGATTTTCATTAGTTTATTTTTTCGAATTGTTTTCTATAAATTGTCCAGGGAGAGGATATATGATTCGTTACGATGGTGACCAACAGGAGAGTAGTTTGTAGGTCCATGAGTGCAGTTCTTAGAAAGACCCACTTACCCGCTGCCCAGCGAAGCCTCCGTTATTCTTATATCACAGAGGGACTGTGCAACCTCTATACCAATTGGCGAAATAACAGAGGCTTCGCTGGGCAGCGGGTAACTGGGTCTTTCTAAGAACTACCTACAAACTCTACTCTACTATTTTTCGAATTGGTAAACATATGCGTTATAATATGGTTCAAGTTGTCCAGTCAACAATAAAACTTGGCATAAAAATAATAAAATTAAATCTACTGTCTAATGATATTTGACTAGAAATTCATTAAGCAAGAATATTGTACCTTTTAGTTCCAAGCATGCTTCTCAGGCAAATATCGGCTGCTAGTTTACTGTATTTCACCTTCCTTTCAAACTGATTCAGAGATCTTGGAGCCAAAGGCTTATCAACATACACAATCTTCCTTTTGCTTCTCACGTTCTGATCTGAAGCAACCCAACATACAGTCTATTATAAACAACTCATATAGTAATAAAATAATATTATAAATTTTATATTAACAATTATTATAAACAAATGATTATAAATAACTCATTATAAGGTCTATTATATATAAACATTTATAAAGTTAATTTTGAACACACCACTAAATATTAATTACAAACAAATAATTATAAAGTATATTAATTAACAAATTAACAAAGTATAATTATATTAACAAACTTAAATTAAATTATATTAACAAAATTATATTAATATATTATATTAACAAACAATATATTATAAACAAATGGAAGCCAGACAACGTGCTCGTCTCTGGCTGATAGGTCCGGGATTCAATAGCCACTCTGGCCCTCGATTTATTCGCATAAAGGGAGGTGAATAAATCTGAGCAGGTCGTTCCTCGGGGAGGATGTTAAGCCGTCGGTCCCAATCCTGTTAATTAAGTCGGTCAGGTACTCGTTAAAGATCTTCGTTCTAAAGAGACTTCATATAGGCAACATTTAGGACTCTCAATGTAGAATCAATCTTCTTTGTATGGTATCACAAAGGAACAATATTTGGCCTATATGTGTTCCTTTGTGGAACTGCCACTGTAACCTAACCTAACCATTATAAAACAGTATGTTGTCTTCTTAATAAAAATAGTCATATGGACAAAATCCTTAAGGAAGGATGCAATGTATAATTATTATAATTAAGAAAAACAAACAAAAGCATTGAATTTATAAAGCTAAAAATTTGAAATTAAAAAAAGTTATAGGGACTGCAAAAGTTTTATTAAGGGTACTGGGCAGGGTAGTGGCTTACATGCTAACCCCTGGCCTTGTAGATCCGGGTTTCGATCCCACTCTGGCCCTCGATTTATTTATGCGGGAGGTAAAAAAAAAATTAGTACGTTGTCCTCTCGGAGAGGGCTTTAAGCCATAAATCTCAAGCCTGTTCGATGTCGGCTATTCGTTACAGATCCCTAGTCAAATACACTTGAATTAGGCAAAACGTAGGACTCCCAATGTAGAATGCTCATTGTGTGGTATCACAAAGGGTCTTAATTTGATCCCTCGTGTTCTCTCGAAGGACAGCCCACGAATTCTAACCCATCTTAATTGTTTTATTACTTTTTAGTAGCATTGCATGCTACTAAAATAGTGCCTAATGACCCAGGAGTACAGGGGTATTGCTCCTGCGTTAGATTTATATCTAGCTAAGACTAACTAGGTAAGTTCTCATGTCACATAAACTTACACACTAACACCTAGAGATATTGTATTTTACCTTTAGGATCAAATTAATTCTAATACACAACAAAGGACATAAAATTAGACAAAAATGATGTACATATACTTAATTATAGATCCACAATGTACTCTAAATTCCATTATGGATAAACTTAAGAGTAACATAAAATGAAAGACGTGTACATTGAACACATAAGATAAACACATGAAGGAACACAACACAAAATATGGGGTTTAAGAGGAGTAAATATTACGTTTATAAATATAAACGTAAAACTGTTTAGTCGACAGTTCCGAGTCAGCTACTCGTTAAAGATCTCTACTCTAATTCCCCTTGAGTTAGAAAAAATTATGGACTCCCAATGCAGAATGCTGATTGAGTGGTATCACAAAGGCCTAATCTTGGCCTATGTATGTTCTTCTATGGGATACCCACTGCAACCTAACGTAAGGAAGACAAATAATCATAATAAACCCACCTGAGTTGTATTCCTTGATTGTTATAGGCAAGTCCCAATTGGCAATAAAATCCGGAGCATGGTTGTCAATAATACATAACAAGCTACTAGAGCTGATCACAACATTTGCTTGGCTCTCCAGTGCTTGAGCTTCGGCTATTTTGTCCTTACTAACTGAAAAATAAAAATAAAAAACATGTTATGAAACACACTATCAGAGTAAATATTAGGCTTTTCCCATTAGTAATGGATATTTTATCAGATTTTTACAAACATTTCAACGAAATTAAAAAAAAGTTACATACAAATTTAGTATGTAGAAACTTAACATATATTTCTACAAAATTAGTAAACAGCCTATGGTAACTGATTATACTCAAAAGTAGTCATAGTAATGTGTTAGCAGTCAAAGAAGGGTAAGATCTTTCAACTGTTCATATATACATAAATGAAAAAGACAACACATAGAAGAAATGAGAAAACTTACTGCATCGATATTCCGAACTGCAGTTCATCGTCAGGAAGAGAGTAGAAGAGAAGAATAAGAGGTACTTGTGTTCACCTGTACCAGTCGCATTCCACTGGTACAGGTGAAGGCACCTATCATTTATTTATCTGTCCGGTCTGGACTGTTTAGTATTTTCATTTATATATATATATATATCAATGATCAAACCACAATAAGAAATGGGAAAACAAGACTAAGATCTTTCAACCGTAACAAGCGGTCTTCGTCAGAGTCAAAAACCCAACTCTCTGACTCTGACGAAGACCGCTTGTTACGGTTGAAAGATCTTAGTCTTGTTTTCCCATTTCTTATTGTGGTTTGATCATTGATTGTTGTTTCACGTGTTTATGTGAAATCGTTTTATATATATATATATACACGTTTCACGGTGAATCACAAACACAGAACTAAGGAACAAACACAGTTACAGTCTCTAATTTTCGGTTGAACCGTCAACAGGAGAGTTGAGATAGGGACACCAAGCGCACTTGTGAAGCGACGGTTGGAGACCAACAGTGTTGTCACAAGCGTGCCGGTTCATGTGAGGTAAGAAGAATTAACTAAGAATAAGCTAAGAAATAGAAAGTGAAAATGAAGAAAATTAGGAAATATAAATAATAAAAACTTAAAAGATAATAATGAAGAAAATTAAGAGGAAAATAGCGAAAACAAAATAAAATCCAGGATAATAATAATAATAATAATAATAATAATGAGGATGATTGGAATAAAGTTGTATAAATAATAATTTAAAATAAAAATAAAAAGATAATAAGAAAAAAATTATAGTCAAAGGTAAACTAAACTCTAACCATTCAGAACAGCCCTATCTGTTAAAATTCAAACCTGGTTTACAACTTGCATTTAGAAACCAGATATGTGCCTCCTCAGATGCGCGTAAGGTGACAGTTTTACTTTCTGGAGGAACTAAAACTGTCACACCAGGGTCAACTGCCCTGGGTTCAGCGCTTGCAGGGGCTCCGCGGGGTGACGATAGTGACCTCGGACAAATGACCTATTGACTAGGTAATCTGTCATGCTAGCGGCAGATCAGATTACCAGCTGCCGCAACCGTTTATTTTATTTCTAATACCTGTATAATATAACAAATAATCATTTTTTATACATAGAATAATTTATGGGTGGGGGAGGCCAACAGTGGTGGAGTTTCCCCGGGCCTCGCAGCTTCCTATGGACAGCCCTGCTTATAGGAAGAACTACTACTAAAATTTATATATAATAACATGTATATATATACAAAACTAAAGTTTATCGGAACTAGGTCAGTTCTTCAGGTTCAAATTAAACTTTCATTGCCAACGTTTCGGTTTTTATTTAAAACTTTTTTCATAGGCAGAAGTAAAAATTTATACTTCTGCCTATTAAAAAGGTTTTAAATAACAACTGAAACGTTGACAATGAGAGTTTAATTTGAACCTGAAGAACTGACCGAGTCCTGATAAACTTTAGTTTTGTTTCTATTCCATGGTCGATACTTTTATCAATATATATATATGAATATTGATAAAAGTATCGACCGTGAAATAGAAACAAAATTTAAGTTCATAAGGACACGGTCAGTTCTTCAGGTTCAAATTAAACTCCCATTACCAACGTTTCGGTTTTTATTTAAAACCTTTTACATAGGCAGAAGTTCAAAATTTTAAAACAGAAAAACTAAGTATTGATTAATGATTTTTTTCAAGAAAAACATTCCGTGAATTTTAAAACAATTGTCTAGTTTGAAAGAATACGTAACACAAGTGTTAGTGATCATTCAAACTAGACAGGTGTTAAAATTCACAGACTATTTTTCCTTGAAAAAAAAAAACCTTTAATGTAATACGAGCTTAGTTTTTCTGTTTCAAAATTTTAAACTTCTGCCAATCAAAAACGTTTTAAATAAATGAGAGTTTAATTTGAACTTGAAGAACTGACGGTGTCCTTATAAACTTAATGTTGATATATATATATATATATATATATGATCAAACCACAATAAGAAATGGGAAAACAAGACTAAGATCTTTCAACCGTAACAAGCGGTCTTCGTCAGAGTCAAAAACCCAACTGACTCTGACGAAGACCGCTTGTTACGGTTGAAAGATCTTAGTCTTGTTTTCCCATTTCTTATTGTGGTTTGATCATTGATTGTTGTTTCACGTGTTTATGTGAAATCTTTATATATATATATATATATATATATATATATATATATATATATATTAGGTAACTCACCACAAATTAAAGAAGATAGTCGCTCTATGGCCTTTCGTTTTCACGTCGACAGAGAGGAAGTGAATATAATATTCACTTGCTCTCTGACGACGTGAAAAAGAAAGGCCTTAGAGCGACTATCTTCTTTAATTTGTGGTGAGTTACCTGAATATTTATATCACGTGTTATTGTGACAATTTTCTATATATATATATATAAAAACTAGAATTTAAAAAAGAACACATAGAAAGGAAACCACTGAACTCACTACTATAGAACTCACTACTTATATATATATATATATATATTATATATATATCAGCTCAAAAACGAAGCAAAGCAACATACCGAGAAAGAGACACACTTAAAAACTCAAGTTTTCTCCTGAAGACGGATCATCCGAAAATTTGAGTTTATAAGTGTGTCTCTTTCTCTGTGTGTTGCTTTTCTTCGTTTTTGAGCTGATTTGCGTCCAGTTTGGATCGTTTTTTTTCGAATTTGAGTGATATATATATATATATATATATATATATATATATATTATATATATGTAAATACATAAAATACACAATACCTTCAGGATGATAGCCAAACTGTCCTTGAAGGCGTCTAATGGTTTTTTGTTTTCCTTCTATTAAAGCTGAGCTCACATCATTTATAAAGCTATTAATATTGATCCTATAATATTTCAAATTAATTTTATAAAGTCTTGGAATTCTTCCCTGTAAAGAAAACAAAAAATGTTATTTTCTCTGCCTTAATGCAATATTATTTCAAATAAAGGGAATTACTATCAAAGAAATATAGTAATTTAAAAGAATTAAGAAAAAAGAACTTAAAATTGTTTTAACAATTGTACACAGGTATGACAAATATATATACTATTATGAATAATTATAATAAAGAAGTGTGTAACTATACATCATTATAATACAGTAGATCATATCTATGCATCGTCATAATATAAGATTGCACAACAAAGTCATCTGTGAAAATGTAATAGAAGGTTATGATTCTTATAACTCATTATGTTTACCTTTGTAATTACGAAGAATTTACACGTGAGATGTTGTAAAGTTAGTCTAATTTAAAGATGAAACAATAAAAACAGTTTACATCAAAGTGCCATTGACGTATATTACGAGGCAGGAAAACAATAAAAGCAGGGACAAATGGAACAATTTGTGGGTCAATGCAACAGAAGGAGTAGTAACAAAAACATACTTCAATAATGTATATACAAGAAATAAAGTTGAACTGAATCATACGTACAAAACTACCATGGTACTAACCGGTCATGGTAGAAACAGATCGTATTTGTACAGATTTGGGCATATCGACTCCCCTCACTGTCCGTGCATGGAAGGAGAGCAAACCTTTGAACACCTCGTATTCAACTGCGCAACGTGGGAAAATCATAGAGAACGGTTCAAAACGAAAATTATCCTACAAGGAGGAGCATGGCCGGAAGAAAAAGAACAGTTAATCACCAAATATAGCAGAGACTTCTTCACTTTTATAAATAATCTACCTATTGGAGACTTGGATCTTATATATTAAAAAAAAATTATATATTAAGAAATGTAAATTTTAAATATTATAATATTGTATATGTGTATATATGTATGTCTGTGGGTATAAGTATATATATGTATATATGCGTGTGTATGTATATATATATATATATATAGTTCAATATAAACAAAGAAACATAGAGAAATCAGAAGAACACACTTACAGTCTCTAATTTTCGGTTTGAACCGTCTTCAGGAGAGATAAGAGAGGGAAACCAAGCGCACTGGATCAGAGACGGTTGGAGACCGGTTGGGTCTCCAACCGTCTCTGATCCAGTGCGCTTGGTTTCCCTTTCTTATCTCTCCTGAAGACGGTTCAAACCGAAAATTAGAGACTGTAAGTGTGTTCTTCTGATTTCTCTATGTTTCTTTGTTTATATTGAACTATATTTGTCCGTTTTGGATCGTATTTCCAACGAAAAAAAGTGTATATATATATATATATATATATATATATATATTATTATTGAATATATTATAAGAACATGTAAATTAACACTATATAATGTAATAATTAAGTTGTAAATGTATGTAACTTTTGTGTAAACCTGTAATCAATATGGGAACAGGTTAAAGGAAAATAAACTCCCTCATGATAGGGTTACTACCCGTGAGGAAAATAAAAAAAAAAAAAAGAGGTGAGCACTAGACTACCCTAGCCTCTGAGTTGTTATTAATTCTGTTTTGAAGTATCAAATCAGTAATTAAGAAATACCATTACATCAAAGCTGATGTTGTATTGTCTACCAAAATAAAAGCTGATGTTATATTGTGTACCATAATCAAAGCTGATATTGTATTGCCTGTCAAACTCAAAGCTGATGTTATAGTGTCTGTCAGAATCAAAACTGTTGTTATATTGTCTGTCAAACTCAAAGCTGATGTTATATTATGCACCATAATCAAAGCTGATGTTATATTGTCTGTCAAAATCAAAGCTGATAGTATATTGTCTGTCAAAATCAAAGCTGATAGTATATTGTCTGTCAAAATCAAAGCTGATGTTATATTTTGTACTATAATCAAAGCTGATATTGTATTGCCTGTCAAAATCAAAGCTGATGTTATAGTGTCTGTTAGATTCAAAGCTGATGTTATATTGTCTGTTAAAATCAAAACTGTTGTTATATTGTCTGTCAAACTCAAAGCTGATGTTATATTATGTACCATAATCAAAGCTGATGTTATCTTGTTTGTCAAAATCAAAGCTGATGTTATATTATGTACCATAATCAAAGCTGATAGTACATTGTCTGTCAAAATGAAAGGCGACGTTATATTATCTGTCAAAATCAAAGCTGATGTTATATTGTGCACCATGGAATTACGTACTGAATTCAATCTAGAAGATTCTACAGAGAAACAATTTAAAGTGCTCCTCCAAACATTACATAATTTTAATGTAAGAATACATAAGAATATTTCATTATAATTCAATTACAATGAAATTGTAAAGCATACAAACAAAGAAACATAGGGTATAGTTCACTATTCTACATTGCGATCCTGTCAATCTTCCAATATTGAATAGTTAATTTTACTTTGATTTATATAGTAACAACAACAAGAAACAATTTATTATATTTAATGCATTAATATAATGAATATTTAATGTATTTCACCTCATATGCCATATTAAAGACTTCACTACTTCTTATAAAAACAAGATAATATAGTAAACATTATTTGTGACAACCTAGCGAATTTCCCCAAACTTAACAAATTAAAGTTTTTATGACACGGAATAAAGGACTGTATTGAATCTGGTCTATTTTAAAGAGAATAAATTTAAAGTGCCCCTCTATATATTGCACTAATGAAAAGAAATTGACTAAACTTACTATTTTCTTCAGTTGTTTAATAAAGGTGAAGTCAACTAAATCATTACAGACTGGAGCAAGAGATATCAACGACGATTGTGAATAGAATTTCGGGTAACTTCGTATTCTTTCCAAACGTTCCTGAAACACGAAAAAAATACAAATAAACTTACTTTACTCTACACTCAACTTTACTCTAAGTAAATATAAAATCAAACTTCTCTGCTATATGTCCTATTTAGACATAATATAAATGTCAATATGGCGGGTGCTTATTAGTATTTCATTCTTGGAGACTGTGCATCTAGTGATTGAACCAGTTATCAATATAAAAGATTATTTTGGTATAACACGAACTGAATCATATAATATGCCATAGCAGTAATTACACTTTTGCAGAGCCAAAAAAAAAAAGTTAACGAAACAATCTCGTGTAGAAGAAATGGCTTCTGTTCTCATAAGCCAGTGGATCTATTACATTTAATGACGTTTATTTCTTCTACACTAAAGAATTAAGCCTAAGTTTTCCTTTAAGACTTCAGAATATTGCTATTTTGTTTGAAAAATGTCATAAAGTATCATAAAGTATCACTCTACTTTACTATAAGTAACTTAATGTCAAATTTCTTGAGTATATAAAACATAACGTCTCATTTAAGCATAACGTAAACATCTAAATGGGATATAATTATTAGCCTGTCATTCCTGAGGTAGTACAGATAGTGATTGAAGGACATATCAATTTATAAGCTTATTTTTGTACATCACAAATAATTTATTATTTGCAAATAATTTCATTAGTATAACTACAGCAGTAATAACATTTTTGAAAAACCAAAGTGAACATTTCTTGAAACGAAATAGTATCCTACAAGAGAACATGGCTATTGTTCAAATAGCCAGTAGATTTCTTACATCGTTTACTTGACATCCTTCTACATTGAATATTAATGTAAAATTTTCAAATTTGAAACGGTAAAATCCACTTTTTTTCTCTGAAAAACTTCTTAAACAGCGAAGAAAATGTTGTTTTAAGGTGATTTGTTAATTAAAGATGTACGATAATTACAGTTATTAATCTCTAAACGAAAGATTTATATTTTGAATTATCTTTTACATTTTTGGTTTTTAACAGAATTATTATACTGGGAATTTTATGGCTTCTTAGTATTTAATAAGATCATTTTCCTTCCCCTTTGTCAAATAACATATATACGAATTTTTTTTTTATTGAGTGTTATCATTTACCTGCACAATATTATTCCTCTTACATCTCTTATAAGTCAATAATACATTTTCATTTTTCCATTAGAAACATCAATTTTACCTCAGTGGATTCGCTCAAAAAATTTCTAAGTCAATGTAAACAATGTAAAAAAATACAAAAAATTCGACAAGTATAGCAGGTGATCTCTTAGTCTAGGATAAACAAAGAGTTTTTATATCGTTATTGCTCTTTCCCGTAATTGAAACTTCATGATTTTTTTTTGTATAAATTGCTAATTTTTTGTTCCATGTTTGGTCAAATTTTCATTTTTTTTTTAACGAGCCGTTTAGCGTCGAAAAATCATTTTCTAAAAACACAAATCGTACTGTAACGCCTCTTTAGCGAAAGTAATTCAAAAAAAAAATATCTCAACTCATTCGCCATATAATGTTCTATTTGTAGGCATAGTTTCATTCTTGTCCGTCAAACAGTATGGCTTGTATCGCTCTCACAAGGTTTGAGATTGAATTAAAAGTCAAAATTTTTACATTTTATTGAAAAAAAAATATTTCCTGTTATTTTAGAATTCTGAATATATTTTTCGTTTGTTGCATTTGAAACCTCAAAGATAATGTCAAAATTTCAAAACTATAGGGTTATCAGTTATGGAGAAATAAATGTTTTAAAAAAAACGGTTTTTGGCAAAAAAAAGTGACTTTCCCATCATGCATAATTCTTCCCAAACAATAGGGATCTTCGTCTAAATGGGGCCCATTTTTGTGTAAAATATCAACTTGATCCATTAAAGATTCTGGACCGTAGCGTGGTAACAAGCAATGCTAACACACGCACCCACCCACCCACCCACCCACCCACACACACACAGACATCATCGTAAAAACGTCATAAAAAGACTTCTGGTACCTCAAAACATGTAATTCCGTCAAAATCTCGAGATCGAATTTTTTCACGATCACTATACTTTACTTATAGTAAAGTAAAAATTTCAATGTCATGGAATCAGACAAGTATTACTTAAAATTATTATCCATTTTATAATATAGAACGAAGGAGTCCATTACTCGACTTCAATATTAACAAAAAAATAATTTGATTTATAAACACAAGAAAATCTGCATCTGATATTAAGTTTTGTTCAAAGGAACAACAGATAGACTGATTAGAGCATTTTGTGAGACAAATCCATCATACTCGTACCATAGAAAGAATAGAAATTATATATTTGATTAGTCTAGATTTTTTAGATGAAAAATTGTATTCTTCTTACATCTCATATTAAGTTACTAAATAATTAAAATTTATTTCATTAAACCTCTAAACTCAATTTTATTTCAGCCTAACACAGTTAAAAATTTCTATGTCAATATAAATAAATCCAACAAGTACAGCAGGTGATTCATTAGTCTAGGATGAATATTCAGTATTTATAACTTTATTGCTCTTTGCAGTAATCGAAATTTAACGAATTTTTTTATAAAATTAATTCTTTGTTCTATTTTCTTGCCAAATTTTATTGTTCTGTAATGAGCCGTTCAATATAAAGAAAAAAATACCAAACGCCCCCTTTGGTTAATGTAATTTTGGAAAAGAATACACAACTCATCTGCCACAAAATTCTCTATTTATGGATGTAATTTCAATCTGATCCGTTAAACAACATGGCTTGGAATCGTCCTCACAAGCTTTCAGACTGAAAGATAAGTCAAAATTTTTACATTTAGTCGAAAAAAATATTTTAAGTTATTTTAAAAAATTGAAGATTTTTTCAGTTATTGCTTTAGTAGCTTCTAAGATAATCCCAAAATTTCAAGACTCTACAGGTAGTAGTTAAGAAGAAAGAAATGTCTAAAAATATATGTTGGCAAAAAAAAATGACTTTCTCATAATACATAACTGCTCCCAAAGAATAGGGTTCATCTATACCAGGGGTGGGCAATTATTTTGACTCGCGGGTCACAGATGGGCGCCACACTGATTTAAAAATCTGACAGGTGGGCCATTTCAGCGCAAGATACAATATAAAAAACAGCATTAGTTAACAGTACATATTAAACAAAAACAAAAAAAGTCATTGAAGTATAAACATACTTTTTTAATGAGAACAGTGTTGTTCATCACAAATTTTAAATATAGTATCAAAGTCTGGGGCAATTCTCAGAACAGATCTGAGATATTCATCACCCATCTGGGATCTTTAGGTTTTTTGTTAGTATTTATCACACTTAAATAATCTGACCAGCAAAAGAAGAACGGAAGCTGAAAGTGTGATAATTCACCACCTGATGTTGAAATGCACTTCATTGCGAGTCAAAATAAAATTAATACAATCATTTACATCAAACCTAAATCATGTACCAATCTTCGGTGGGCCGGATTCAAAAGACCAAAGGCCCGGATGTGGCTCGCGGACCGTTGTTTGCCCACCCCTGATCTATATTATGAGGTTCATTTTTGTGTAAAATATGAATTTAATCCATCAAATCTTTTGGAACACATCGTTTACACAAGCATTTGTATATAAAACCACTCACCCATAGAGACATCATCGAAAAAACATCATAAAACTACTTTGGGGACCTCAAAACATGTAATTCCGTCAAAATCTCGAGATCATTTTTTTTCACGATCACAATACTTTACCTATAATAATGTAAAAATGTATATTATTTACCAAAACATCTACATATCAATTAAAAACTTACCTGCCATAACTTGTTGATAAGAATTTCAACATCCGGAGAAATATCCTTGTGACGCATGAAGTTTTCTCTTATCCACTGAGATTTAGCCAATGCAAGATATTCACTTTGTTCTGTTAGTATTTTTTCTTTGAACTTCTACAATAAATAATTTTTTTTTTATTTTTTAAAATTGGATACGAATAAACAAAGATTTTAATCTTCCATTGGTTAGGTTAATAATGCCACTGTAGTAGGAAAATATGAACAAAAATTATACAACTAAAGAGAGAGTCAGTGACGGTGCATAGGAGAGAGTAATAAAGGCGATAATAACCAAAGAGGAAAGTAAAAATTGCATGCATAATATATACTCTGTATCAACACAAGAGCTGCAAGGTATCATGATTAGTTGACTCCTACAACTAATGAACCTTATATTCAACAACCCATTCCGATCCCCTAATACTGAAATTCCTAAATGGTTATTTATATGTATATATATTTTGAAAACTTTTAGAAAAACGAATGAAAAACAGATACTAGGACTCACATTTAATAGGTATTATTACCGAGAAGTTTTATATTTATTCTTAATCCTTTAAGATTTGATGTTCCATTCGTTCGAATTTTATTCTATTCTTGAAATTAAGAACTGTAAATTTATTTACAGTAATTTTTTTAACGAAAAAATTTGTTTATAAATGTAATTGCATAAATCCACATATAGACTTTTATGATCAAACCACAATATGAAATGGGAAAACAAGACTAAGATCTTTCAACCGTAATAAGCAGTCTTTGTCAGAGTCAAAAACTCAACCGAGAACCCATCTTACTCTTGTTTTCCCATTTCATATTGTTGTTTGATTATTGATTGTTATTTCACGTGTTTATGTGAAATCTTTTTATAGACTTTTATATATTAGAACGGATTATACTTGGTTTTATTGGTGAGTTTAATTTTAACAAATTCCGATACATTTGAAATGTATCCCAGCACTATTTAGAATATAGAAATGACAAAAACATATGTACTAGTATTTCTGGAAAGACAAAAATCTTTCAATTAATTATTATTTTTTGTTCACAGGATTCAAACTGAATGCATGGACAGCCTACTAATATGGAATATAAATATGTGTTTCTTACTAGAGTTTCATAACAAAACCATAACAGGAAAATAAGCTGCCCCTAGTCTTATGAAAAACTGAAAAATAAACAGTGTAAATACTTACATTGAAGCGTTCAAGATCAGCAGTGTCAAGAGGTTTGAATGATGACTGTTGAAGTATCAGAGAGTAGCATTCATTCATTTCAACTCTGGTTAAAATACTTTTTTTCGGTAAATAAGAAAGTGTGCTGTAGCCAGGTATACAGTCACGAAGCTGAACTGCTGGTTTCTTCAAGAAAACAAAAAAAACAACAACATAAATTGTATTAATTATTAACGAATATTCTACCGGGCAATTTAAATATTGAAATTCTACCGGACACATGAAAATATTAAAATTATAAGAAAATAAAACAAATCCAGTTACAGCTATAAATGACAATGCGGATTATAATTATAACCTGACATACCCAAGGTTGTGGTACAATACCGTGAGGGGGGGGGGGGATGATAGTCAACTGGTGATATTGGAAAGGATTATTTTCAACCAATGAGAATAGTAATCAGTCAAATATTGGAATACCACTTTACAATAGACTACCTTGCTTCATTGATTCCTGAATTATATTTTGTCTAGCTCCAGTATACTTAAATTAGCGATCATGAACGAGTATCTGACATCACACAGCTTCGGGACAAGGAGCTTAACGTTTATATACCGAATTGCTCGAAAAACAAACCAATTTCCCCAAAAAGAAATTTTAATTGGGTCAATTCGTTTCAGATCCTTAAAAAAACCTACGCACCCTGAAACAGAATTAAATAAATATTTGTTCATTAGTTGTGCAATTTGTAATTGTGTGGTATTTACTCATTCTGAGGTAAAATGGATAAACAAACAAAAGTCTCCACACAAATTAAGTTTTATTCAACAACAACAAAGCGTTTCGAACACTTTGTGTTCATCATAAGGAAGACATCAAGGATGTGGTGCTGAAGGGTTGGTCCACTGTACAGAGTTGTTTTCACTGGAACAACCCTTAAACACCACATCCTTGGTGTCTTCCTGATGATGGATACAAAGTGTTCGAAACGCGTTGTTGTTGTTGAATAAAACTTCATTTTTAAAGGATACTTTTGTTTGTTTATCCATTTTACCTCAGAAATATTTGTTCTTTATAGCGTACATGGATAATAAATATTGAATTTACGAACGAAATAAAAGCAGAAAAAAATATAAACACAATATATATTAGGAGACTTGCAAAACTATTTCAGATGTTCACGAATCCCGCTTCGATTGCTCGTATGTGTACCGAAGTTTAGTGTCGATGGATCAGAACACAAGTAGGTATTACGCGATAACAAATGTTCAGACAGGTGACCAACCATAATAAAAGATATTCCTAATTTCTATGTTTTCTGATCATTTCATATCAGAATTTTTTGAATTCTAATATTCATTATAATGAATATTAATCCTGTTGAAACATGTTTGTTTTCAAATATCAATACTCATTGGCTTTTAGCATTGTTCTAGGAGTAGGAAGAGTGGCTCATTTATTATTTGGCACTCATTATAATAATGTGCTAGCCACATTACTTGCTTCATTCTACATTGGAAGTCCTAAATTTTGCCTAGCTCAAGTATATTTATGGTAGGGATCTTTCACGAGTACCTCACATCGTACAGGTTCAGGACAGAGGGCTTAACGTTCTCTAAGAGTTACGACCTTACAAATAAATTAAAATATTATTCATTAATCTTTAATTCAATTATTAATTAATAAGTGGTACTGCATAATTTGTTGTACCATCATCATTCATTAATTACAATACATAAGGAACATTATTTTTCTAATCGGAACATTATATCACTATATATGACTAAGATATCTCATAATGACATCACAACAACTGGCTATGCTGCAGATAACATTTCAGCAGTTCACCCGATTTCTGTTAATTTATTTCAATTGATATTTACACATTCAATTTTAGGACATGTACCAACTAAGTGAGAACGTAATGTGACTTCCCCTTAATTAAAATGGGTGCCAAATAACAAATTAGCAACCAACAGCACAAAAAGGTGAACATCTATAAGGGTTAACTTTGGAAACAACAATTCTCTAAACCACCAGTCTCTAAGGTAGGGTAAGGTAAGATGTTCTATGATTTATTTCTTCATTCTGAGGTAAAATGGATAAACCAACAAAAGTCCCCACACAAATGAAGTTCATGAACTTCATTCATTCATGAATGAGTAAATACCACACAATTACGGATTGCACAACTAATGATTTATTTCTTATTTATTTATAATTTATTTCTTTTTAATCTGCCTCATTTAACTGATTTCTTTATGTAAGCATGTGTAATTGTTATTTACATCCATATTAAGTATTTTTGTAGAATTTTGGACTGTTTAATCGAATTATAATGTATTCTTATGAGAAAATTAGTCTCAACATACGACCATTTCGATATAAGAAGTATTGCCAAAACGAATTAAATTCGTAATTAGATGTACCACTGTATTTCTAAATGCAAAAATGCTGTCAAAGGAAACAAAGAAATAAAATAAGCAAAAACTGCAATAAAGATACGATACCTTAAATACATTTATTGGCAAAAAACAAAACTTTCGGATATGATGACAACAACAAAAAAAAAACTTATAGATGCCGATCAGTAACCCGTAAACTTGGGACCGGGAGGGTACAGGGTTAGTGATTGAGTAGCTCAAAATACAGAAAACCAAGTGGCTAACCATCTTATTTCAAATTTACTATGTCCCTTAAATACGCAGATATTGGTTAATAAAGAAAAGAAAAATATCAAATAAAATTAAGAGAAACTTTATTGCAATACAAGTACTATTAAGTAGTCACTTTACTCAAGAAAGATTACCATCGAAATCATAAGTGGTTAACGTAGAATAACACGGTAAATAATCACTGCCACTCCCAAAGTAATGATATTTACGTAAATTTATCAAATAAATTTAGGTTTGATAAAAACAAGTAAATAACTGGTTGTGTACACAAGACAGATCATCACTGAAACATACCTTTTAAAGGTGGAAAGTAAAGGTATCATAATATTCTTTTCACAAAAACATGGCTTAAAAAATACTTAGGAAAAGATTGCCAGTGTTTCAATAAACAGACTCTGTTTTGTTTATATTGGAAACAGCGCCATCAAATGATAGCGACCAGTTGAAAAAATAATGCCGTATACCTGATTACCGACCTGTATTTATAAATTACAATAAATATCTAAAATAAAGTACTTTAAGCAAGAAAAAAAAAGCTTCAACTTACATCGTTAAACGATGATGTTTCATTCTTCCTCTGAGAAGTTTTAAAGGCTTTCAAACCTTTTGTGGTAAAACATTTGTCAGTTTCAAATTCTGATCTAAAAGATCTAAATACATAAGAGTTATTAAGAAATTCCGTTTCGTCAGACATGAATGGCTCAAAATCAGAGGACGGAGGAGTGAACCTGAAATAGCAATAAATCAAATTACACAACTTCTTAAATTCAATTATTAAGAAATTTAATTGAAATAAATTCTAATATACAAGTATAAGAGTATTAAAATAATTCTAATACTAAAATAACATGTTGTTAGTCCTTCTTAAATGTATACTAAAAATTATATCACTACTGATAAAACTGTAGTTAGTTTAAAAATTTTGTACAATTTAGCCTAAATAAAAACTGATAATTACATGATAGTAAAAACAAAAAAAAACACCCTTGATCTGCTAAATTAAAGCCTAATTATAAATACACATGTTACGACAGTAAAAGTTACATGTAATCCATTTTTTTTTACAAATACATAATTATTATCTCTAAATTTATATAATATCCAAAATCTGACAGATTTGTTTGCTTGGTTTATGCATGACCAATGCCTAATTATTAATAATTAATCAACTGGATAATAAAACTAGATTATTGTAGTATTTCATTCATTTGAACATGGTAAACTCAGTAATTACTTATTAACGGAATTTACTTGCACAAGCGTTACAGACCTTAAATATATTTATCATTCTTAATTTATTTTCATGAGTAGTATTTTTACTATGTAAGAAACTTAATCCAAGTAATCTATTTTTTATTTTATGTATAACATAAAAATGAAATATCCATGACATTTCAATTTGCATCCTTTTTTCTACATTCTTGTAATTTATATAAAATAGACGTCACAGCCCACAACCCACGAATAAGAACATAAAATCACATTCTACTGCAATAAATCACTAAATAGTGATGTAAATATAATAATATTTACACACAACGTTCACTTATTGTGTAACAAATGGAAATAAATACCTTAAGAATTGGGATAACTTGTTGTATTCATCTCTGAAGTCATTTATTAAATATATGTGTATAACAAAAAAGTATAAATTTAATTATGCAAGTTATGAAAACTCCTATGTGAAAGTAAGTTTATAAATTCTTTTAAATTATTAATTTAATCATAACGTAATTCAACTATGTAGTTGAAGCCCTCTAGTAAACAAACTATATATCATGTATTCTTTATTTAATTCTATTCTTACTGTTTCATATAAATGAATAACATATTTTGTTATGATGTCTAGTACTTTATGGTACTTTCTACATAACCTAACTCTTAAATATATATCTTGTGACAATGATTAACTAACATTGCTTCGGTTGAAATATTAATTGATCTAGTTAGTTAACTAACATTTGCTTCACATGGCAAAGTAATACCCAAGATACTGTAAAAATAATCCACCGACAATGATTTTTTTATTTATCAATGTGAGAGGCAAAATTAACACTCAACAGTTTAGTGTAAGAGTAAATGTATAATTAAAAACCATTTAAACTGTTATGTACAATTCAAAACATAACTATAGCTGCAGTTATAGATATTAAAATTACAGAACGAAACCAATCATATAACTATAATAGATCCACTAATAAATTTAGTTAAATAATTACTGCAATGTGTTATTTGTAATTGTTACATGTCTGCTAAATCCCGATCTTGTAAAATTTTCAATTACTAAATAAGTAAATAACTAATGGGCACCAATACCACATTGCAGAAAAATAATAATAATAATAATAATAATTCTTTTCTACATAAAGTCAAACATGAATAGTTTCAAATTAAAGAAGCACAAATTACTTGATTCTCCTAATATGCTTATCAGTGCAAGTAAACTCCATACGAAGTATTAAACGAAATTCACGAATACATTTTAAAATACTTACTCCTTATTTATACTGAAACATTCAAAAATTATATAAAGTATTCTGTCATAAATGTAACCAAAATATGAATCCAATATGTTTACTGTTCAAAATCTACGCACTACAATATTTAGATACTGAAACATAAAATCCATACCACAAATTTAAGAATGTTTCACTGTCGAAACCACTCATTCTGTCGAATATCACAGAGCTTCTTTTAAACAAACCTATCTATAAAATAGATGTTAAATATAACCTACCCTATAGTTAAATTTGAATAACTGCGCCAGTGAATCAATACAGTGTGTCAACAAAAAAAACTCCCTAGTAAGCATTATGTTCTTTTATTATAAATTAAATGAAGTTGTCGGTTGAATTTGATATACAGTAAACTTAATGTTATTGGCATAAATAAACTACTTATCGGTTCAATTTCTTAATATTCATGAAGGTTTAAAACTATTTTTAAAATAATGTCCAACTCTTAAACAAATCTTAAACTTTTTCGTTGGAAATACGATCCAAAACGGACATATATAGTTCAATATAGAAAAATAAACATAGAGAAATCAAAAGAACACACTTACATTCTCTAATTTTCGGTTTGAACCGTCTTCAGTATATATATATATATATGCAAAGAAAGAGAGAGAGAGTGTGTGTGTGAGAGAGAGAGAGAGAGAGAGAGAGAGAGAGAGAGAGAGAGAGTAAATAAAAGTTATAATTAAAGATACGAATAACAGGTACTTCTGTTATTGTTGGTAATATTGATATCCTAATTAATCGTCGACAAGTTTATTTATGATCGTTTGTTTCCAAAATGATATTTATAGGTTTTCACGTGTAGTGGAGTTCTAGAGGTGAAAGTTTGGTCATTTTTTTATAAGAGAACCATTTTAGAGATAAGTATGTTTCATTACATCGGGAGTCTTCTGTTTTGACAAATATTTCTATATCAGAGAAAACAACGTTATGGAATATTTGGCATTGTACAGGCTTACGACAGAGAACCTTATGTCCCCTCATTGGGTTGTTCTATATCAGAGAAAACAACATTGTGGATTACTTGGCACTGTACAGGCTTGCGACAGAGAACCGTCTGTCTCCTCATTGGTTGTCCTATATCAAAGTAAAAAATCTACGGGTACGACAAAAGATTTGTATTTTGAATTCTTAGTACTAAAATACTACAGGTATCAAACTACCTGTTGAACTACACCCTACATCAAAGTAGTATCTAAATGTGTTTAGTTTATTTAATAGTAATCTTATGCTACAGTAAATTAACTGAAAGTTATCTTGTTGGTAAACATATAACATATGAATTGTTTGAACAAGAAAAAACTTGCAATCCACTGGCCAGAGTCAATCGTTACAAAGAACATCATATACAAACAGAAAGACCAAGAGATATGCTTCATCCGTCAGAAAGTAACGACTTAGACGTAACCACGACAACGACCATGTGTAACAGCTACTTTTCTGTAGATGACTTCGATCGAGCGATATTCGAATGTCGTCATTTAAGTAATCATCCGAATGTATTCTCATCCAAATGTCTTTTTCAAGACACTGAAATTTCAACAACATCTGAAGTAAAACCTCAGTAATTACTTTGTTATTATTCAAAAGTTTACTCTTTTCTTTCTCTTACTGTTTTGTTCATGATTATACCAATCATTTTTTTAAAAAAAAGTTTGCAAGTATTTCAGATTTTACTGAATCTAATAAAATCTAAACCAAATATGCCAAAGTTGCAGAGTCTGTTTGTTTGTTACCATACTTGTACTAATATTTTACAGTTAGACCCTATAACAATACATTATATGAAACAACATGGATCAGGCTATTTGGAATGTGCCAAATCTAATATAACAAAGTTGAAGCGTCTGTTTGTTTGTTACCATACTTGTACTAATATTTTACAGTTAGACCCTATAACAATACATTATATGAAACAACATGGATCAGGCTATTTGGAATGTGCCAAATCTAATATAACAAAGTTGAAGCGTCTGTTTGTTTGTTACCATACTTGTACTAATATTTTACAGTTAGACCCTATAACAATACATTATATGAAACAACATGGATCAGGCTATTTGGAATGTGCCAAATCTAATATAACAAAGTTGAAGCGTCTGTTTGTTTGTTACCATACTTGTACTAATATTTTACAGTTAGACCCTATAACAATACATTATATGAAACAACATGGATCAGGCTATTTGGAATGTGCCAAATCTAATATAACAAAGTTGAAGCGTCTGTTTGTTTGTTACCATACTTGTACTAATATTTTACAGTTAGACCCTATAACAATACATTATATGAAACAACATGGATCAGGCTATTTGGAATGTGCCAAATCTAATATAACAAAGTTGAAGCGTCTGTTTGTTTGTTACCATACTTGTACTAATATTTTACAGTTAGACCCTATAACAATACATTATATGAAACAACATGGATCAAGCTATTTGGAATGTGCCAAATCAAATATAACAAAGTTGAAGCGTCTGTTTTTTTGTTATCATACTCGTACTGATGTTTTACAGTTAGACCCTATAACAATACATTTTATAAAACAACAAGAAACAATCCATTTTGATATATTTGTTTAATTTAAGTACATAGATGTGTGTAGCATAATGATGTTATATTGAAAACTTTTTATAACATTCATCACCATTTCAGATCATTTTAGCAGACCGTACTCTCTGTCTGTTTTCTAATAATAAACCAACAGGTATTGATATACTATTATAGTCTAAATCTGTAATATAACATCTTACACATTTATGACTTTTTCTAATTAAAAGCGGTAATATATATTACTTTGAAAGAAAAAACAAAATAAAATATTTTAAAAATAAATTATTTGAAATAAAATTAGAAAAATACAAGAACCAATTGTAAATCGAATGTTTAACCATAAATTTATAAATATCTATTATTTTATAATACATTATCATTAATTATATTCGTATCTACTTGATACATAATTTAAATAAAATCAGATTCACCCGAAATTTAAGTGAGATACTTGACAATACAAAAACACGTATAAAAAGAAATTTAAACAAAAAACTGGTTAAATCAGATGTGTTGCTAATCTAGTACAATAAAATCTCCTCGTTTGTTTGTTTGTTTTCAAACTCCTGGCAGGTTTTCAGAGTTAGTCCCTTTTATGATCATATATATTCTGAAACCATATGAACCAAACTACTTCGAACAATTGTTTCGTTAATGTGTTTTACAAATGCATTGAATAGTAACATCACTATTTATTGAAGAGTGATATTTTGTTAGTATTTGTAACCATTTTAACGTGCTAAAAATTTTAGGTATTATTTAATGATAACGCAATGCCATATTGCTAATTAAACAAACGACTTAAGAGAAAATGTAATACACAATAAATTATACTAAATTAACCACCACGAAAACTTTAGATCTCTTTACTTCTGCAGAGAATATCCCCATTATGTCCGCAGAGTCAAGACCTGGATTGGAAAGGGCAGAAACAGGGCTAAATAGATAGCTTTCCTGCGACTGCACAGTGTCTCCTTTACCCCCACATAAGTGGATAAGTTCTCTGACTCTAAGTGTGGTTGCTCAAAGATCAGCACGAGAAGCATACCATCAGAGAGAATTCTTTCCATCCACATATGTGTTAAGTCTTCTGATTGTAACTGTAGACTCTCACCTTTCAGCTGTCACGTGTTAGTGCACAAGTCTTGTTAAAGTGATGTGTTTGATGATGCCATAGACGTTAAAGTGCCTTATGTGGTTGCTTCTTATTATTTTATTTTAGTGTGATGTAGAGTGTCGAAGCTCCTCTCATCTTGGTCCATCAGAGGTGTGTCTTGGAGGTTTATCAGCCTCTATCATCGACCAGGGCCAGCTGATCCCGAGATGCGTGAAAGAGCTTTCACGTAAACAGTCATCAGCCTGTTCTGTCATTATGTGTTGTATGGCTGACAAGTCGAGTGTGCACAATAATACCAAAACAGGTTGCTCTTAGAAGGATACCATCAGAGAGAGTCCTTTCCTCCCACATATGATGATAAGTCTTCTGACTCTAAGTGTAGGTCCTCTTATATAAGAGTGACTAGGTGACCATCACTAGTACCCTTTACTTCCACATATGTGGACAAGTCTTCTGACTCTAAGTATAGGTCCTCTTATATAAGAGTGACTAGGAGACAATCACAGAGTACCCTTTCCTTCCACATATGTTGACAAGTCTTCTGACTCTGAGGGCAGTTGCTCTTACATCAGAGCTCCGTTAAATCAAATGCCTTATTCTATTGACACTAGCCGGCTTTCTTAGTCAGTATTTTAGTTCTACTGGCGCAGTTAAAATAACATTACTACTTATCATGCAGTTCTCTTCTTGTGGGAAATTCTAGGCAGTCTTCCAGCATTGGGATATTCCATATAGCAGTCCTCGGATTTCCAAGGTTTGATATTTCATAAAATATATTTTACAAATTTTAATATTACTTAATAGAAATACAACATATAAACTAAAAAGAAAAAATACGTACGAGTAAAAAAAAAATTTGGCATTACATACATGCACACTGGTGCTGTAATGATCGTTGCTTCAACAGTAGAAATTTCATAACAGACGTACAGAATGTACACTAAACTGAAGAATAACCAAGTAACCAACAAAATTTTAAAAGGACTAATTTATTTTGATTGTTTTAATTTCAAACTATATTTGTAACTAAAATACAAATAGATTAAACATCTCTTCATTATGGAATGGTTATTTATTGCGGTGTTAAGATTACGCACATTTGGTTGAGTCCGTTGTTCTTGAATCCATTTTAATTAACAAGTTGATGACATCTGCTTTCAATTCCACACCAATGTCTACAAACGTCTTCTCGGCTTGTATAAAGTCCTTCTTCCATAGCGCAATACCAGTTTATAGTACCAACTAACACATGTAGGCAATGAGACAGTGTTCTTCCCGAAAACTAACTTCAAGAATTTCCTTACCAGGATTGGATTCCGGTATTTGTTAAGAAGCCAATAAAATAGATCTTTCTGAGCAATACTTCTCTCTCCAACTTCATTGGGCATAGTGCTTTTTTTTTATAATTATACTGAACTCTTTGTTTCTCAAATTGCAATACAAGTGATTTAAAACCTGCTAACATAAATTATATTTACTTTTCATTTAGCATTAACAGCTGATATTTTAAAAATATTATATTAACAATTCAAAATGAGTTAAAAAAATCATATACTTATATATTTTTTTTCTGATCTTTTAACAATGGCTAGTGCCTTTAATACATTAAAAACAGATTAGAGTACGCTACACTTAATTTTACTATATGTTAATTGACTAAACCAAAATAATCATTTTCTAATTATGAAATAAACAACTAGGATACTTACGTGTTCGCCTCTGGACGGTTGATTTGTGGCTCAATTCATACTCTGGCCACTATTTTTTCATGGATGAAGTGAAACAAAAGTTTTGAACACGTCGTTCTTCGGAGCTAATCTTAAACCAAGGGTCCTGAGCTGAAACGATGTTGGTAACACATAAAAAACCCCTACTGCAAGTAGATTTGAGTGAGGCAACATTTAGGTTCTCAATGTAGAATCCAACCCGGCTTGTGACTCAGGATGGCTCACCCATTACTAAGATGGGTGCCAAATAATAAATGAACCACACTTTCCACTCTCTAGAACATCAATCAGAGATTATAGCCAAAGTGTTGGCATTAAACAAAATATTATAAAATCAGATAGGAAACCTGTCAGGGTGGAACTTATGGATTGATAATAAAATACTCAGTATTCAGTCACTCCATTCACGCACACTTATCTAGACATCATCAGAACAGTGTCAAGCTTAAAATCAGTGCACCTCAAAACTTGCAAATGATTAAAGACTTCAATTTTTTTCCTTGGTCACTCTACTTTACTTACAATAAGAGTACCTGGGGGTAGCCCAATGGCTTGCTAGCCTCTAGGACTAGTATATCCGAGTTTCAATACGCATTCTCGTAATCAAGTTATTCACGCGAGAGATAAAAAAAAACCTAATTATATAAGTATAAAAAATATCTTCATTAAGTTTACGATAATGTAGAGTGAGAAAGAGAGAGAGAGAGAGAGAGAGAGAGAGAGAGAATGAAGATTACCTCTGTGATGTTACTGATTGAATTCCTTTAAACTATACTATATTCCTTTAAACATGATGTATTTATCTCTATGTTGTTATAGCACTCACTGTTGACTTCTTATTTTCTTCTTTTTATAGGAATAAGAATAAGATCTTAATTTTTATCGGGAAGTTTTTCCAAAACCTGATTAATTCTAGTTATGTATGTATGTTCAAAAGTAAACTATAGGTAAACAATAAATAGACATACACACACTCTGATTATCGGTTTCAATGTCATCAGGTGAGAAAGGAGCGTGTTTAATGTCTCCCTCCCCCTCTCTCTCTCTCACTCTCTCTCTCTCTCTCTCTCTCTCTCTCTCTCTCTCTCTCTCTCTCTCTCTCTCTCTCTCTCTCTCTCTCTCTCTCTCTCTCTCTCTTTCATTTTTTTATGAAGATAATGTTCAGTAAGGGGCCAGGTTACCCCAGTAATAAAGTCCTAGCTTATGAACTGGTAGATCCAGGGTTCAATACTCACTCTTGCCCTGATATTATTGGTGAATAAATCTGAGTACGTCGTACCCCGGAGTGAATGTTAAGCTTTTGGTCCCGAGCCAGTACAGTCAAGTACTCGTTCAAGCTTCCTACTCTAAATATACTTGACTTAGGCAAAATACAGGGCTACCAATGTAGAATGTTCATAGTGTTTGTCACAAAGAGTCAATGTACGGCCAATGTGTTCTCTCTTGTGGGACTGTCACTGTAACTTAACCAAACCTTGGGGGTCAGGTTAGCTCAGGGGTCACTCGCCTCTGGGCTAATAGGACCGGGGTTCGATCCCCACCTAGCTCTCGACTTATTCACGCGGGAGGTGAACGTCATCCCTTGGAGAAGTACGTTAAAACGTCGGTCCCGAGCCTGAACGATATCAGGTACTAGTTAAAGATCCCTACTCTAAACACACCTGAGTTAGACCAAATTTAGGACTCCAACTGTAGAATCAATCTTCTTTATGTGGTATCACAAAGGGCCAATGGTCGGCCTACCTGTGTTCCCCTGTGGGGCTGCCACTGCAACCTAACCTAACCTACTGTTCAGTATATATATGCACTTGACCCAAAATGACAAGTAAAAACTGAAAAAGTTCCAGCACCTTTCTGGTCGTTCTTTGATAAGCAGGTGACCGAAAGGAATGAACATTCTTTATTTCATTATTTTGTAGTATTTTTTTGCTTCTTTATATGTTTCAACAAATTCATTAGTAAAGATACAAGTATATAAAGATATAAGAATAGTAGGTATTTACAAAATTTTTTTAATACCAAAACAATTTTAAATATTAATTTAAATTGTTGGAAATATTAAAATTCAATTCCTTTTCCTCTTTATTTATTAAAAAAATAATCTTAAATAAAATTCCTTCTCTTAACTAATATTGAATATAAGTATATAATAAGAAAAGGTTATAAAAAGACGTGCCCGTAAAAGAAGGTTCATGAAAAGACTGGACGAAAATTTAATAAGTTTGATATCAAGGGCTTTATTACAATTGCTGAAAATTAATTTCGATGTAACCTAAAATATTAGGCCGCAATTTTTACTCCGACAAAGAGTTATTCTAGAACTATTTATAAAATTCAATCATTTCTTTCAATGTTAATATAATTAATAATGGTTTTTAATTTATTTAATGAAATATATTATTTTAAATAAAGATATAAATGTTGATGAAATTATGGACTGTGGAATAGAATAGAAGGAAAAATATTTATCAAGAGTAGGTTTGTTTTCCATGTTCAGATTAAACTTTTAAAAGTTAATGTTTCCGTTTTATTATTAAACTATTTTCCTAAATTAGAAATATGATATTTTGAAATTAAAAATCAATCAACCATTACATCGCAATATTAAAGTAAATAATGTAAAAATAGAAACTTTAATGACAACTGTCAGTATTGACAAGTAATGAATAGCTATACAGTTTGGCGTTCTTGTTTATACTGACAGTTGAACTGGCATTTCAGAAATTATTTATTTGAAATCTCAAATGGAATAAGTTTTTAATTTTTCAATTTCAAAATGTCATATTTTTTTTTTATTAAAATAGTTTTACATAAAAACAAAATATGTCGGTAATTTGAGAATTTGATTTTGAAACAACTACAAAACTGCTTGTAAGAAGAGTTTTTCTTAATTTAATGACGATGTGGTCGAAATATTGAAAGTACTAATTCCAAGTGTCTAGTTTTCATTCTGTTTCTTGAGGTGTGGTTTCGGATGGAATGAAATGAGGAAAGTTTAGAATCAATAATTTATAACTAATGAATATTTTTTTTGTTCAATATAAAAGAAGGTAAACAGAAGAATTTTTTTTTAAACAAAAGCACGTAATTCAAAACTACTTCAATATATAAAGGAAAACCTAAATTATTTCTTACAACTTTAATTAGTCTAAGAATGATTAATTAAAAGAAAAAGTCATCAACTAGTTAAGTTTTAAACATTTAAGTTTCAAATCTAAAAAGAATGTAACGAATTGAAATTTAACTTTTTAATGGAAGTTATCCAAAAAAAGAAAAGAAAGGAAAAAAAACTCCCTTAAGTTTGACCTCCTTTTAGGTGTGGATCATTCTTCAAGAAGTAAAGCGCATATCCTTGTTCGTTCCATTTCTTTCTTTATAAATGATGATGATTCATTTATTTATTCTTCAAAAGTTTGAATTGAGAATATTTCAAAGGAAACGATTAAAAATAACATTCAATATAAATTCTTCTTTATCTAGTGTGAAATGCTACAAAACTTTCATTCAGTTAATTATAAACTGTGGCGAATTCGTTGGGATACCACTAATTGTGTCACGCTAGTGCAGTTGACGATTTTGATACTTATTATTTTCAACTAAGAGTTTTTTCTCTGATTTCTCTTCTTTCAGTTCAATTATTTTGATCTAATTGAATATTAATAATTATATATATATAATTAGTTGTGCAATCCGTAATTGTAATCATTTGTGTGGAGACTTTTGTTTGTTTATCCATTTTACCTCCGAATATATATATATATATATATATATATATATTAATTTTTCGATGAAAATACGATCTGAAATGGACAAATACAGTTCAATGTATATAAAGAAACAAAGAGAAATTAAAAGCATTTGTTGGTTTCCCTCTCTTATCTCTCCTGAATACGGTTCAACCGAAAATTAGAGACTGTAAGTGTGTGCTTTTAATTTCTCTATGCTTCATTATGTACATTGAACTATATATATATATATATATATATATATATATATATATATATATATAGATAAAGGTATCGACTTTGGAATAGAAGCAAAACTAAAGTTTATCAGTTATTCAGGTTCAAACAGTGTCACGTGTTCATTCAAACTAGACAGTTGTTAAATACATGCATATTGTTATATGTTATATTGTTATAGACGGTTTTACCTATTTCTAATATAAATTAGACAGCTGCTGTTGAAATCCACGCACTATTTTTCTATTCAAAATAATTGGTAATGTAATACTTAGTTTTTCGGTTTAAAAATGTTATAGTTCTGCCTATGGAATAGGTTTTAAATAAAAACCGAACCGTTGGCAATGAGAGTTTAATTTGAACCTGAAGAACAATAAAAACGTAAAATAAAAATCAACGTCTAAACTACAGTATAAAATCAGTAAAATGACTAATATCTTTCAATCGAAACAAGTGGTCTTTATGATTACTTTTTTTAAAAAAAACTGATGACTCTGACAAATATACATATACTTCACTGTCCTTGTTTAATATCCCTGTGGATACAAAGTCACATTTAAGTTCGTTTATCGCCATTAGAAAATATTTTTTTAATCTTTTTCTGCTGAAGTACGATTTCTGTGCACATTACATGCTGAGAGTATTACATTTTGACAAAATATTTAGAATTAAAGTAATTTTTATCAAATTCTTGTAGAGAGATTTTCAGTAATGTGGTCAAATGTAGGCTAACAGGTAATGTGCTTGCTTATAGTACTGAAGGTTATATTCAGTTCATTATTATCCCTATGACCGTAGATTTTTCAATTTTTAGAGACCGTAGATCTCTAATTAGACATGATTTCAAATTTCAATTGTTGGATCATAAGATTTATATTTTCCTTTTTATCAGTTATTGTTTTTTTGCTATAATCAACATCACCTCTCACATTTGAAATGAATTTAATGTATTTTACGTAACACTTTATGTTATAGTGTAAAAACATATCCGAAATTATTGTTTTTAAATAAAGGTATATTGGACATCAAGCGATAAATAATTCAATGGTTCTAAGCCATTTTTAGTAGAATTAAACACTCAAAGGAATCACATAATTAAATTGGTTGTTGTTCATTTGGGTTAATGGATTTACTGTAGTTAAATTGGAGTGTAGACCATATAGAATTTTCGATAAAAGGTTTTTGAAGTTGTTGGATTGCTGCTTAGGTGAGATGGCCTACAATGATGCGTAAGCATTTATTAGCAGTATTTCAGTTGCTTTCAAAGCGCTAATGTTGGATTTATTGCAGTTTGAATTGGTTGGTTTTGAGCCGGTAAAGCTATATTAACTGACCGTTTGGGCCTTAAATGCTTCAAGTATTTCAGCCTCTCTTCAACACTTGAACTTTTGCCTTAATATATTGATCTTTGAAGAGGAGAGGCCACGGTAGCACAGTGGCTTGCGTGCTCGCTACTTCATTGGTACATCCGAAATTCGATATCCACCCTGACCCTCGATTTATTCGTAAGAGAGATGTAAAAAATCTGTACGTCAGTCCCTAGGCGAAGTGACCCTATCACTATGCTATTAGGAGTAACTCCTAAATAGGGGTTAGACAAGTGACATATTTCATATAAATAAAAGAATGTTATGATAGATATAACATTATACAATGGTACAGAGATCTAAGAAATAAATAAATGCATTGGTTGTTTTGTTGTTTGTCAACGATAATATAATAGCCTTGTTTCGGACCCGAATTTTTCTCATGACAACAGTTTCGGAGTACAGTTGTCCGATTTGAACCATCTTTCACTGTTCAAATTCTATTAAAACCGTAAGTAACACAGAGTGTAAAATACAGTTGAGTTAGGCAAAATTTAAGACTCCCAATGTAGAATGTTCATTGTGTTGTATCACAAAAGGCCTATCTTCGGCTTATCTGTGATCTCTTGTGGGATTATTAATACAATAACCGAATATATTGATATTCACCATGGTATATTCCTGCACTTTCATCCTTTTAAAATATCATTCTTCCCTCCCACGCTTCTCAACCCTTCACCAGATGTTTTCTGCATCTAGTGTTTCAGTTGGGTTTTTGACTTTGACGAAGACCGCTTGTTACGGTTGAAAGATCTTAGTCTTGTTTTCCCATTTCATATTGTGGTTTGATCATTCACCATAATATAGAAAGCACTTTTATTGGGATAATTATAAAAAATGTATATTTGAGAATAGTTTTAAACCAACATTCGTAGAAGATATATAATTGTTGTTAAAGCTCCTTCAAAGAATATAACATATTTAATTTAATAAACAGGAACTTTACTTCATTAAAGAAGCATCAGCTATTTTAAACATTCAGTACTGTAACATCCTACATGCTACTGTAACAATAAGTTAGGTATGCTACCATCTGCTGCAAACATATCAGAATCCAACATCACTACTTCGGATAATTTATTTACAGTAAAGGTGATTTACCATTATATTAAATTGAATAGTTCTACAAGAAATATTCCAATTTATATTTGATAACATCATTTATTATTATCTTAGTTTCCACTTTTGATATTTATTTGTTGACTTTGCAAACCCTTGTATTCCGTCCCTCAGAGAGGTCGTAAAGTAAACAAGTGCCAAGTCTCTATCATGTCAGGTACTCCCAAAAGATTCCTACCGACTTAAATTTGAAAATGCCAAAGTGTGAATGAAGTTAATGCTCTCTGACAAAGTTTACGACATTTTATTTAATTAAAAGAAAGACAGCCACCCTCTTTTAAAGAAGCCTTCAGAAGTAGCTAAATTCAATTAACATCTGACCCAAATTTTCCTTTATTTGGTACAGTCAGTTCATAATTTTTTTAAATGCAAGGAACGATTTTGATTGATATACAAATATTAGTTTATACAGAATTTCACATTTCATATTTATATATATATATATATATATATTTCTCTTCCTAACTTTTTTAAATATACCATATATTTATATAAAGTTCAAAGAAAGCGTTCTTGAGGATTCTGGTCTAAAGATACTTAAACTCCTGTTTATATGCCGATGTTTCGTCAAATTTGTTTGCCATTTTCAAGGTTAAAAAAAAAATGTTTAACGGCATAAGAAGTGCAAAACAAATACATCCACGGAATATCAACCAACAGAAACAAAAAAAAAAACAAAAAACCAAACCATCCAAAATATACAGTACAAAACCACAAAAGGACCATAAAATAGCCAGTGTTGTTGTTTTTTTTAAACAAACATTTGTTGTTTAAACATAATTGGTTATTATTAATTATTAAGAAAACAAAACCCAATTTTCAAACAGATAAGCACAATATTACAAAAATATTTCTGGGAGGATACCTCTGTTTTGAGAATTCAAGCAAAATAAAACAGACAGTAACAAACACAGTACACCACAAAATTACAAAACAATAAATTAAGTCAAAAAATAAAAGAAATTAAGGGAAAACAAAGACCTACAAAAATTATTACCTTGTTCTTGAGGAAACACTGTTTAACCGTTCATGCTTTTATCTAGCAGCATCATAGCAGATACGAATACGAAGGAAGGTTACACAACCAGAAAACAAAAGCAAGCTGCTCCTCCAATTTCAACCTGAAAAATAGTTCATTAGAAACTATTGAAGGAGATTGGAGTAAATGGGACCTAGACTGGATGTCCTATAGCAGTGATGGCAAACCTTTTGAGTTTAGTGTGTCAAAATTTTGAAAAATCGAAACATAATTTTCGTGGCGTGTCACACATTGATAAAGTAAAACTAAGAAGGAAATATAAGTATTATTTTTTTTGTAAATTAATTATTTGTTTCATGCCATTTAAAATACAAAAACCAATTTTAACATTTCAGCATTTAGAATTCAGTATGTTTTCAGAATTTACCATTTTTATATTAATATAAATATTAAAACAATATGTTTAAATATTTTTTAATATGTATATTTGTTACGCAATATTCTTATACTTGTACATACACATTTAGTTTAAGAAACAAAGTACTAATTATTATTTACGGAATTAATAATATTATTATTAATAACACATTTTAGATGTTTGTCACACATTTTGAAGATGCGTGTCACCATAAATGATGCTGCGTGTCAAGACTGACACGCGTGTCATAGGTTCGCCATCACTGTCCTATAGGATCAGTGGAGGACAGACGACTGTCCAAATGAGACTGCTGTTTATTTCTAAATATTTGTTTGCACGATTAGGTAATTAATTTGCACAATGCATACTACACAAGTAATATAAAAAAGGAACATGTTAAAAATTACCATCAATTCCTTCCAAGGAGAGCTATATTCTCGCAGATCGTTGTTTTGATTATAAAGTATTTCATGGGGGACTTGTTATAGGAGGCATTATCAAAAAGTTTTAGAATTTTGCTCACTCCGAACACTCTAATTTTAAAATTTCTTTTTTATTTTTTGTTGTGTTGAAACTCTTGTCACAATCATATATGTTCAGTTTTGACTATATGTGTTCTTTTTATGTCAGTGGCATAAATATTAGATTTACATTTATATTATTTATATTAGACTTATAACCAAGAAATTCCTTGTTTACCTCTAAAGTTCGTTTCAAGAAGGCTACTTGGACAAATAGTATTAATTTAACCACAGCTATATTGCAAGACAGGAGATATTCAGACCAATGATTCTACAGGAAATAGATTTGGAGGAAAATCAGAACGGAATTCAAAATTTTGATAATTTATGACGATGTTCCAGAAGATGACATGACTGTAATCGAATAAAGTTAAATTACTGTATAAAAATAAATATTAAACAAAAATATGAAAATCTACTTAATGTACTTGAAACCCTTCCCCGAGAATAAGCCCTAGCAGGGATTTTGATCTGAAAATAAAGTAAGACAGTGTTTTATTTTCGGAATAAGAGGGTAGTGAAGTAAAATTGGAGGTACAGAGCGCGGGAAATTTAATTTCCTTACTTTTTGATCCCCCTGGTATGAATAAAGAGTAAATATATCTTAGTAACTGAGAGCGCATGTAATTTAAATTAAAAGGTCTGGGGCTTTTCGAAAAAGCTGTCTTGTTAGTAAAGCACGATTGTCAAAGGAAACAGAAAGAAGGCGATTTCAGCATATGTGGACAAGTAGGTGGAATCCCCATGAAAGTCATCGAGTGCCCTACAATGCATAGTCATCACAGGCACCAATTAAAGGCCTTCAGAAAAGTTTGACAGAAGAAGGGAGCCGGCGTGTCGGTCAAGCGCTTCGCTGCTGGTTTCAGCTCTAATTGTCATCAAGAGAAAGCCGGCTATTAAGGCTAGCGATAATCCCGTATGAGGGACAAGGCTGTCTCCTCAATTAAAAACCATCCATCCTTCTTCGATTCACTAACCCACACGCATTCCTCTTCTATGTGTCCTCTTTATACACGCCCACTTTTTCTTTTTTTCTCATTATTCCCCAAATAACGGATTTCCCTAATTGATTTCAGTTTTATATTTCACTTTAAATGATCGCAATTTTTATTTTACAGAATAATGGAATCGTGTTGAAAGAAAAGCAACCTCTTTACATATAAATGTTTTAAAAACGGATACGTTTCCGGATATACATTCTTTCATTAATCAGTCACTGTTATCAGTCAATAAGTGATATACTAATACCTTGGTTCTACGAATCTCCCTTTAACGGATGCACCGGACAAATCTCAAGCTGCTCACTCGTCCCGATCCGGTTCTCCGAATCTCACTCACCCGATCAGCCAGACTCGGTTCGATGTTTCCGCAGTTGACCTATAATCGCTTTGTTTACAGCTGTACCGGAACACCTTTAGTACTTTTTTCCGTATTTCTCTACCTTTTTGACCCTTTTTTCTCTATTGTTTGTAAAATACGCAAACATTTTTTTTTAAACTTAGTATTTTCTGAAGCATAAATAAATAACACATAGTAACATAGTTTATAATATAAATTCATAATCACAATAGCGTTTAGTCAAACAAGAAGCGTGCTTGAAGTAATCTAAGAACATATTTCTTCAGTTTACAGAACAGCGGGATAAGAATCAACTATACAATTCCACTATACGTCATCACCACAAAATAACATAACAGCAAAAGTATCTTTAATTAAGTTTGTTTGGTTGTTTTCTATACTTTCACCTTTTAGTGCTGCTTTCGGAGTGGAAACTATGACACATTTACTATTTCGTTTCAATTTTATTAACTACCGGGTTGATTCCGCATTGGGGTTAGCTGAATTTTGCTTAACTCAAGTGTATAAAGGTATTTAATAAACTGCTAATGATTATAACTGTAAAATAAATCTAAAGGAGTTCTGTTCTATGCCCTGCCGTCTACATGATTTGTTTCTCGATTTCAATATATTATTTATCTTTAACAGTAGATTACACCTACATTATTCAACATTATTAACACTCTAATATCAGAAATCCAATATATAAGTTTTAATACTTATAATATTATGTACTAATAGAATATTATTTTTTTTATTGGATGTTAAAAAAAGAATTACTCGATATGATTGGTCAGTATTTTATTATAAAAAAATAATAGAAATATTACGTAATTTATAATTAATTTTACACACAATCAATTTTTTTTAGTGTTTTACAAGTGTTATGTAATTTATAATGTATAATAAGATATCACATAAACTTGAGAAATAACAATCAATCAAACCAAAATATGAAATGGAAAAAAAAAGACTAAGATCTTTCAACCTCAAGGTTTTTGACTCTGACGAAGACCGCTTGTTACGGTTGAAAGACAGTCTTTTTTTCCCCATTCCATATTGTGGTTTGATCATTTATATAAAGTATATACAATGTAAATGCAGACAAAGACAATGCGATAAGAGAATTTTATATATATATGTTTATCAAGGAATCATGAATCAATGAATGAATGGCACCATGCATTATTCATTATTCAAGATCATGAATTTTTATTACTCGTGTAATAAGATCGCGTTCATGGAACACCATTATCCATAAAGATCAATAATCTTAAACAAGGAGTAAAGCATCGAACCGTAATGTGCTGATAAGCGGCATTGGGGAGTTCTCTTATCGTATTGACACTGTCTGTATGGTACACTGTTACCACTTTGAACGCTTGTAAAGCAGTAAATAAAACTAATAGCAGTAATACCGGCGTTTGGAGAATAAATTGTAACCTCCTTAATATTCTATTGCCATTTTTTTTATAATAAAATATTGATCAATGGAATCGGGTAATGCTTTTTGAACACCCCGTACATTAATAATATTCTATTAGTATTCAATAGTTTACAGCATTAATAATGTAGATTTAATATGTAATTAAAGAATACATATATATATATTGAAATGAAATCATACATTTCATTTAAAGTTGTTGCAACTTTAAATATTTTTCTACTTGATTTTTTTTTCTAACTTTTGACATGGCATTGAAAAGTTGTCCTTTTTTTAATAAATTATAGTAGAATGAAGTTTAAAAGTTTTACTTTTATTAATATATATATATATATATATATATATATATATATATATATATATAATAAATGATCAAACCACAATAAGAAATGGGAAAACAAGACTAAGATCTTTCAACCGTAACAAGCGGTCTTCGTCAGAGTCGGTTTTAAAAACTTCGAGTTGGGTTTTTGACTCTGACGAAGACCGCTTGTTACGGTTGAAAGATCTTAGTTTTGTTTTCCCATTTCTTATTGTGGTTTGATCATTGATATATATATATATATACTCTAAATGCTCTTGACCTCTTCATTCAACACAGTATTTAGTAAGTTTTTTTTTGAGGGCTAGTTCTTTGAAATGAAATACTTCTTCTTATGCCAACGTTTCGATATATTTATAAACCATCTTCAAGGCTACAAGAACAAGATAAGACTATAATTTTTTTTAACATCTATATACAATTTCAGTTTGGATTACAATACTAACATTACAACTTAATATACGTTATAATAACACAAAAAGAGTATACGGTATTTATTTTTTTATTTCTATAATATATGAATTAATTGAATTAGAATAAACCCTATACATTCCAAGGTAATGCTAAACAGTGTAAACAAAATAAAAAAAGAAATTCCGTATACTCATTTTCTATTGTTAATGTAATATGATTAAGTTTTAATATTAGTATTGTAGTCCATACTGAAAGTGTTTATTGATGTTAAAAAAATTGTAGCTTTATCTTGTTTTTGTAGCCTTGACGATGGTGTATAAATATATCAAAACGTTGGCATAAGAAGAAGTATTTCAATTAAAAGATCTAGTTTTCAAAAAAGAACTTACTACAGGCTCTATATACAGATATTTAGTTGAAGTATTGTCGAAGAGTAGAAGTGACTTATTAATACTGAGAGATAAACTAGAAGATGGCGTTTTGATAATAGTAATGACCTGTTTCCTACAGGTCTGTTAGTGGATGTGAGATTCAATAATATAAGTTCTTGGTTATGTCCCCGAAGGTTAGGTTATGCAGAAGCCATCCCACAAGGGAACAAAGATTGTCATACCACACAATGTACATTTTACATTGGCAGTCATAAATATTGCCTAACTCAAATATAGTAGTAGTTGGGATATTTAACGGATACCTCACATCGTACAGGCTCAGGACCGACAGCTAAACATCTTCTCCGTGGGATGACGTGATCAGATTTTTTTTTCAACTTCCTTACTGGTAGGGTAAAAAAGGCACAGGAACTCCTCACAAAACCAAAACAGGTTTTGTTAGTTAAAAAAGAAAATTTAGCCAAAATTTAGTTAAAAAACAAAATTAAATACTGAAAAATAAACATTTAGAAAAACGCAAAAACTTACATGTAAAGAATAAATAAAATAAGAAAACAAAGCAAGAATCAAACTCTTAAAAAAAAAAGAAAAAAAAGGGACATTAAAGTATGGGCTCCCGCCCCCGCAAGACCTTACCCCCCAATAAGTATTTATATAACTATAACCATCTTATTAGTATACACAACCTGTTTTGATTCACCGGTGTTCCCAAGCCTTCCGGCTACCACACCGCATTAGTATATACAACCGTCCATCTTCTTATCTTAACATAACCCTTAACTCAAATAAATACTTATATATCATGTAATCTTATTGTTGCTATCCTTAACTCACCTACCATAATTCATGTCCTTGCCTACTAACCAACACCATTATATACCATAAATACTTATATATGTGACACTTATTGCAGCAGCTACCATCCATAACTTATATTGAGATCCCCTTTTACTATCCTATAAATACTTATTACTACAGACAACTCTTACCGTGAGATCTCATTGTTTACCATAGGCTCTACCCGTATGTTGTAGCACCTTCCTTATGAATAAATCGAGGGCTAGAGTGGGTATCGAACCCTGGATCTAGCACTCTAGAGACGAGTGCATAGGCCACTGGGCTACTCTGCCCTCTATACCCCTCTAACTAGCCTTGTAAGTGATTTATTTCTCTAAACAGTTATACTAATTAATCAGAAGTAGTGCAACACTGACTGACAGGCTTGAGTAAGCATTAGCGAACCCAACACGCAACTCAGACCATAATAACTTCGCACCATTAATAAATCTCATGCCACTGGTCTTTCCTAAGTGATTTGCCACACTCTAACACGTGCTAACTCTTTCTTCTACTAGTGTGCGGTGAATTACATCAAATGACACTCGTTATATGTGAATGATTAAGAAAAATAATACACATATATTCAATACTAAACAATGAATAATTATTGCGTTATTGTATTAACATATACAGAATGCTAACAAACAAATATTGACACCTAATAACCGCCATTAGGTTATCTTTATGTACAATCAATGTCAAAATTACTGTAAAGGGTTCAGAGATGGTACTAAGATTTACCAACTAAAACAACCAGCCTTCGTCAGAGTCACACCCGAACTTAATTTGAATGGGACTCTGTCAAAGACTAGTTAATTTGGTTAAAAGGTCATACTCCTTTTCTGATTTTCTTACTTTATTTTAGACAATATATATATATATATTATATATATATATATATATATATATATATATATATATATATATATATAATCAATATATATATATAATATATATTATATATAATATATATATATATATATTATATTATTATATTATATATTATATTATATATATATAATATTATATATATATAATATATCTTATTCAATATATATATATTGAATAAGATATATTCAAACCGCAATCAAAAATGGGAAATACAGATATATATATATATATATATATATATGATATAATTTTTTGAGCGTTGAAGCCTAATGATTTGAAATTAGTCCTTTTGACGTCGTTTCGATATATATTTATGTCATCTTCAGGGCCACAACATGTTTGTTTTACAATTGTAGCCCTAAAGATGACATAAATATATGTCTAAACGTCGACAAAAGGACTAGTTTCAAATCATCAGACCTCAATCCTCAAAAAAATTATATCATATAAATATTGGGTCAAGAAAACAAATCAAGATATATATATATATATATATATATATATATAACAAGACTTGACATAAACACGTAAAATAATAATCAATGATCAAACCACAAAATAAAAAGGAAAAAAAGACTAAGATCTTTCGACAGTAACAAGCGGTCTTCGTCAGAGTCAAAAACCCAAATGACTCTGACGAAGACCGCTTGTTACGGTTGAAATATCTTAGTCTTTTTCCTATTTCATATTGTGGTTTGATCATTGATTATTCATTGTGAAATCACGTGTATATATAAATAAATGATTGTTTCACATGTTTATTGTGAAATCTCGTTTATATATATATATATATATATATATATATATATGAAAATACTAAACAGTTCAAACCGGGCAGATAAATAAATGAAAAAGACAACACATAGAAGAAACGAGAAAACTTACTGGATTGATGTTTCGAACTGAAGTTTGCCATCAGGAAGAGAGTACAAGGGAAGAAGAAGAGGTACGTGTGTTCACCTGTACCAGTGGAATGCGACCCATATATATACGAGTATAAGAAGAGAGAGACAGAAAGAACTGACACAACTCAATGAATACGTGAGCCTGACTGCTATGTCACATAGCTTCCGTTAGTCAAAGTAGAAGAAAAGATAACTATCTACTGAGAATACTGATTAAATTTAATATGACGTAAACGCGTGCAGTCTCAAACGTTAAAGTTATAAAAAAAATGGGGTTAAAAACAAGACTTTCTATGAATTAAGACTTTTATAAATTATATATGAATTAATGAGGATTTGATGGAAATAGAACAATCGTATGTTTCAGAGAAAAAGGACTTTATAGTAATAAACCATCCAACTTTTCATAAAAAGAGGATATGATAGAAATAGAGCCAACCTACTTTTTGGAGAAAGAACATTTAATGAAAATGGAATAATTAGGAGTTCACCATGGTTCTAAATTAAAAATTCCAATTAAATTTACATTATAATTAGCCGTTCTACATTCATATGTAATGTCCAAGGCAAACTAAATGATTTTAATAATTGGATAGTTAATTATTTCGTGAAGACTTTTTATTTATAATATAGTTGAGTGTAGACGTTTCCAGATTATTCAGATATTAACACGGTAAGGCTCTGCTTCCCCTGGATGCACCTTCAAACACATGCACAATAGAACTTTCACTAAAAATCTATCAACATTATAACATTAAATTAACCAAATCTGAACTAAAGAGGAAACTTTACTTTCCCCTCATTCACGATGAAAGTGTTCATACAACCTTCTTTTTATAAGTTTTATTATTTTTATTAATGTTGAAATAAATTTTAATATGTTTTGACAGGTTAGGTTATCAGACACCTGATCCGTGTGATCAGCAACTGGTATTTAATACAAAAATTTGGCATTTATATAGCCTAACGGGCCAGGGTAGCCTAGTGCTTGCGTGCTCGTCTAAGGACTGGTAGATCCTTGGTTCGATTCCCACTCTGGCCTCTATTTCTTCATGAAGGAAATGAAATAATCTTTATTTTTTTCATAACGTCTCTTGGAGGGAAATGGCTGGTTCTGAGCCTGTACGATTCCAGGTCCCGACTCTAAATTAACATGAGTTAGACAAAATAAGGACTTCCAATGTAGGATGAATTCAGTAATGTGGTTTGACCTTTACTAATAGTGGATGTCAATAAATGAACCAGGCTTTTCGCCTCTAAACAGGAGTAAAAAGAGAAATCTCTAAGTGCCGACATTGGAAAACAGGAAATGCGATAGGCTCATCAAAATATTGAACTACAGCACCCAGCTGAAACAGGCAGGCTAGGTTAAGTTGCAGTGGCAGTCCTAAAAGGGAATTCACATAGACCGAACATTGGCAATTTGTAATACTACACAATTAAGATTGATTTTACATTGGAAATCCTAAATTTTGCCTAACTCAAGGGTGTTTAGAGTAGGGATCTTTATTGAGTACCTGACATCATACAGGCTCGGGACTGACAGCTTAATGTCCTCTCCGAGGGACAAAGTTCTCAGTTTCATTCACATTCCGCATGAATAAATCGAAGGACAGGTGAGGATCGAAGCCCGGTCCTATCAGTTCACTGATAACCATTGAGCTAACCTGGCTCCTTATCCTCCTCTACCTCGACACCTTCCGTCCGTGCACCCGGACCTACCTGTCCAGAGGTGAGGACGTCACTGGGCTAACCTGGTCCTCTATCTAAAACAGTTAGTACTTTTTTTTATGTGAATAAAATAAAATACATTTTCAGAATATGAAGCAGAGCAGGTGTACCTACTCTAAAAGTTAGCACGCTTATAGTTACTTCGTGACCTCAGTGTTTTAGACAGAATACGGGAAATTATATGCATGCGTCCTTCGACAAGGTCCGATAACTGTCGGCCCCGAGCCGTTATTTATGCATACTTTTATTTATAAAAAAAACTGCTCATATGTTTCGTGGAAAACTACGATTATGTATTCAACAACACTTTGTTGAATTGTTTTAGTAAATGTCCAGGATGCAATTTGCGTAGAAATTGTTTAAATTCATATGTTCAGAAATATGTGTTGAAATAAGGATAAACTCACCTTTAATAGACTCTGATTAATCTCATGCAGATATTAAACAAAAGTTTATAACCATTGACAAGAAATATTATATTAGATCGCACTTTTTTATACTGATAGGCAGAAATGAAAGAGTTTTTATTTGATAAGCTAGCAAACGATAGAACTTAATGTTTATCGCTCCCCTGACCACCTTCGTTTCACAATCCTTCCAACATCCCAAATCCTTTCCTCTTATCTCAGCCCCAACCCAATGTGTTATCTGAACCGTGCCGAAGAATGTGTGATACAGGGGTTACTATATTACGAATGGAGCCTCAAAGTTACCTCCTCCGGAAGCGCAGATGGTCCAAAAGCACGAACTAGTGGGACCTAACCTCCCACAAGTGCACCTAAAACCGAAGAAGACTGTCCAGAAGTAGAAGAGAGGAAGCCACTTTCTCCCGAAACGTAGGAAACCTGTATGGGCATTATCAATGATGGTTTGTGCAGATTCTGCAAAGAAGAGGAAGGAACACCGTTGCACATGCTGGCTGACTGTCAGGCAACTTTGCTACACAGAGGTAGGTTATTCAGGACACTCAGCAAAACTATAGAAAAACTTTTACTGCTGGACCCAGCAAAAGTACTGAAGCTAACTTGGAACTTAGTACTGAATTAAACTTGGAAGAATATTATTAATTACTGAATAATTATTAGTATTGGTAATTGTTATTTCAATTAGTTATTCCTGATCAAGAATGTAGGCAAGATTTATTCAAATGTTTTGAAAATTAATTTGGTCTAAGAAAAAGTTAAAGCAACTGTAATGATTGTGGCATATAACAGGAAGGTTTTACACATAGTAACAAATTATACATAGCGTATTCATTTTAATAAACATTTATTATTAAAATTTAATATAGTCAACTGAGAATAAAGAATTAATATTGCACTTATTATGTTGTCTCTAACAAACAAACTTCTAGGCTTTCATCTTTAATGCTGTTCTAGAAGGGGAAAGTTTGGCTCATTTATTATTTGGTACTCATTTTATGGAAGAGGCATAACTGAATTGATTCCAGATCAGGTGTTCTGAATTTTGTATAAACTAAAGTCTATTAGAGTAGTTATCTTTTATACATACCTGATGGAAGTACAGGTTTGGTAATGACATTTTTAGGTTCCTTTCATGGGACTACAGTCACATCATTTCCAATAATCCACATTGAACATCTAAAATATGAGTAAAATTAAAAAGTTTTCTATTCAAAACTAAAGGAAAGCTTAGGTTGCAGTGACAGTCTCACAAGAGAACATACATATGCTGGACATTGTCCCTTTGTGATATCACGGAATGAACATTCTATATCGGGAGTACTATATTTTGCCTAAGTTCAGTATATTTAGAGTAGGGATCTTTAATGAGTACCTGACATTTTACAGGGTCAATGTCACATGTTCAGATTTATTTAATTACCGTGTGAATAAATCCAGTGCTAGCAAAAAGAACGTTCACTAGCAGTGATGTCATGGGGATCTGGTACTGACAGTTTTACATCTTTTCCAACACACTTCATATAATGACATCATTTTGCATAATCTGAATGAAAAATCTAAGATCATGAGTAAGATTAAAACCTGTTATCTTAAAAACTAGAACAAAGCACACAAGCTGTGATATCGTACAAGTTTGGTACTGACAGTTTTACTTCTTTTCCAACGTACTTCATATAGTGACATCATTTTGCATGATACAAATGAAAAATCTAAGATCATGAATAAGATTAAAACCTGTTATCTTAAAAACTAGAACAAAGCACGCTAGCTGTGATATTGTACAAGTTTGGTACTGACAGTTTTACTTCATTTCCAACGTACTTCATATAGTGACATCATTTTGCATGATCCAAATGAAAAATCTAAGATCATGAGTAAGATTAAAACCTGTTATCCTAAAAACTAGAACAAAGCACACAAGCTGTGATATCGTACAAGTTTGGTACTGACAGTTTTACTTCTTTTCCAACGTACTTCATATAGTGACATCATTTTGCATGATCCAAATGAAAAATCTAAGATCATGAATAAGATTAAAACCTGTTATCTTAAAAACTAGAACAAAGCACGCTAGCTGTGATATTGTACAAGTTTGGTACTGACAGTTTTACTTCTTTTCCAACGTACTTCATATAGTGACATCATTTTGCATGATCCAAATGAAAAATCTAAGATCATGAATAAAATTAAAACCTGTTATCTTAAAAACTAGAACAAAGCACGCTAGCTGTGATATCGTACAAGTTTGGTACTGACAGTTTTAAATCCTTTCCAATGAACTGCAGTTACATCATTTCGCTTAATCCAAACAAAAAATCTAAGATCATGAATAAGATTAAAAACTACCATCTTCAAAACTAGATACAAGCACTCAAGCTGGTAGACTACATCTACCCTGTTTCATATTTTTAAATGTTGTGTTATTTTACATTATGGTACTATAGTTTAATATGTTTTTTAAGGCAACTATAGAAACACCAACTTCTTTCGTCTCTACACTGTTGTATTCAATTGTGGTTGCTGGCTACAATAATCAAGTGCTTAGACAAGCTTGAAACATGAGAGATTAATTCCGAACTTTAGTTAACGTGCATCCACAGTGTTTCCAATGTTAAATAACGCTCTGCATAGAGTCAAGTGTCCTACAAAGCCACAATTTGAAAGCTCTCATAATCCGGCAGTGCGAATGGATTAAAGCTAATTAGGAATACTAACAAGAGCAAATTGAATGCTTCGTTTTGGATAGATATTTTACGCTGATATTGATAATCGGTGTTCACTTATTTAAAATTTCTGTTATCATATTAATAATACAAACTTTATTTTTTTGAAATACTTTTCTTAATTATTAAATGTTCAATTGGAAACACTGTTCAATACAAATAACAACTTATAAAATACTTATTCAAAGATTCGCAAAACCACACATTAAGCTACTTTATTAAAATAAATTGGGCAAATGAAGAAAAATATCACATTAAGAAACTCTACTACAAACTCTCACGGAGCCATTAGCAAGTTGGTTGATTTAAATAGAGTAGTATACGGGATTACGATTTCAAAAGTCTGGAGTGGCCCACACTCAATTTTTCTATTAGTAAATTTAATGTCAAATTCGTTGACCAACAGAATAGATTTGGTTTTATTTTAATAATGTTTTAATGAAACGTGGAAGCTCACCTTCACGTGGTCCACCTCAGGCGTACCCGGTGGCTTTGGTTTGCCTCTTATCTTCGGCAAGGGCTTGTTGCCCCCGAGGCAAAAGAGCTTCAACGTAAAAAAGGTATAGCGCTGTTTTGTCGTATGTTGCGGCATAGCTCAAAGGCTTATTAACATGTCAGAATACCAAAAGGTTTTAATGTGAGGAGTATTATCTCGATTTCATTTATAAAAACAGCTACAATCAAGGTCATTGAATCTAAGAAGAAATAGAGCATTTACCAGTTCTTCAGGTTGAAATTAAACTCTCATTGTCAACGTTTCGGTCTTTATTTAAAACCTTTTTCATAGGCAGGAGTATAAATATTGAAACAGGAAAACTAAGTATTACATTACAAATTATTTTTCTTTGTAAAGTTTTTCTGTTTCAAAATTTATACTTCTGCCTATGAAAAAGGTTTTAAATAAAGACCGAAACGTTGACAATGAGAGTTTAATTTCAACCTGAAGAACTGACCGATTCCCGAAAAACTTTAGTTTTGTATATATATATATATATGATCAAACCACAATAAGAAATGGGAAAACAAGACTAAGATCTTTCAACCGTAACAAGCGATCTTCGTCAGAGTCAAAAACCCAACTGCTGGGTTTTTGACTCTGACGAAGATCGCTTGTTACGGTTGAAAGATCTTAAGTCTTATTTTCCTATTTCTTATTGTGGTTTGATCATTGATTGTTATTTCACGTGTTTATGTGAAATCTTTATATATATATATATATAGTTCAATGTAGAAAAGAAACATAGAGAAATTAAAAGCACACACTTAAACTCTCTAATTTTTGGTTTGAACCGTCTTCAGGAGAGATAAGAAAGTATCCAACCATCTCTGAACCAGTGCGCTTGGTTCCCCCTCTCTTATCTCTCCTGAAGACGGTTCAAAGTGAAAATTAGAGACTGTAAGTGTGTGCTTTTAATTTCTCTATGTTTCTTTTTCTACATTGAACTATATTTGTCCGTTTCAGATGGTATTTCCAACGACAAAGTATATATATATTGGTATATTTACAGAGCCTATTGTTGATTCAGTGAGCAGACCTTTCTGAAGAAGTGATGCTCTTTTCATTAACGCTTTCTTTTTCCCCAGACTCTATTCCCCAGCAGTCGTACCATTCGCCTTTACTCTGTCAAAACATCCATTTTTATTTTCTTTAATTTCCCAATGGACTTCTTTTTTTTTTTTCTTTTTGAAATCTTTGCCTGAAACAAAGGAATCTCTTTTACAGTAACAATAAGTTTTATTCTTTATTCTGGATTTGCTAAAAAACTCAATTTTACTATAAAGAAATATATTATCAAACACATTAAAAATAATTTTAATTAATTAATCAATTTCTAAATTATAATGAACCTATAAATTTATAGAGCATGACAAAAATATCTATAATTCATAACTGGTGGTCTCCACCTTAACACAAGCTTATTAAGGCTAAAACTACAACAGCCTTGGTTGCTTATTTCTACACACAAAAGTGTTGCCTGCTAATGACAAACCTTATTAAGCGTAATAAAATTAAAAAAAATAAGATAATTTCTTTTTTTTTTAAATAAAGATAGAATTTTATAGTTTTTTTGTCAATGTTACCAACATATAATAGTTTATGTCTAGGTTTAGTTTATGTTTAGTCTTACCAAACTAGACATAAAATTTCACTGAAATAAGAAAAAACGTTACATCATTTCCTGTGGGCCAGGTTAGCTCAGTGATTTACGTGCTCACATCTAGACTGCTGGATTTGAAGTTCAATACCCACTCTGGCCTTCGATTTATTCATTGAGAAGATGAATACATTTTAATACGTCATCCCGTTAGAGACGATGTTAAACCGTCGGTACCGTGCCTTATACAATATCAGGTAATCCTTAACGATATCTACTCTAAATACATTTGTGTTAAGCAAAATTAACGACTCACAATATTGAATGTTCATTCGTATCACAAAGGGTTACTCTTATATCTATGTGTGGTTCACTGCCACGGCAACATAACCTAACTTTCTTTGTTTCTTAATGTTGCATTTTACAAATATTTCCAATTGCACCCAGTAAATTCAGCTTAAAAAGACAAACAGAAAAATGTTACACTATCTCATATATTATCAGAATCAAAGAGATTTAAAACAATTTAAATTATTTATTAAAATACAGTTAACTTACAATTTGTAGAATTAATCTTACAAGATAAATACAGCTACTTATTTATACATTGTTGCTTATGGAAGAGTACAAAAGCTAATCTATACTCAATGTTGTCATTTTCAAGAAAAAAAATCAAACAAGTATTATTTTCTCTCATTTCGAGAGGCAGAACTTTGTTATTATATTCTTTCATTAGAGTTTTGTGGATTTTTACAGCAAATAATGTTTAGCTGTCTTTTATAGAATATAAGAGTCATTAAGAATAGGACATAGTGAAACCATGTTAAAAATATCTAGAAAATGACATAATGCATTGTCACCAACTTATCGCTTAAAAATACACCAACTTAAATAAATGTGGTCTAAAAACAGGTTTTTGGTCAAAAATGTAATTTTACCCATCATGTATAAATTGCCTCTCAAACAATAGGAATCATCTACACTGTGAAGCCAATTTTTATAGAAAGTATCAGTTTGATCCATCAAAGATTCTGGACCGTAGCGTGGTAACAATCTTTGGATACACACTCACCCACCCACCCACACAAACATAGACATCACAAAAAAAAAACTTCATTAAAACGACTTCTGGGAGCTTAAAATACATATTCCGTCAAAATCTCGAGATTAAATTTTTTATATGATCACTATACTTTACTTATAGTAAACATTTATAAAACATAGCATTTTGAATTATAAATGCCATTTTTTTTATGTTATACATTCATATGTAATTTTGCTTGCTGTCACACTAGTCAAAGTAACAGTCATTCCATTAATACAACAAGAAATAATAGAAAGGTAGTTCTATTGTAAATCTAAATTCTTCCTAACAAGTTGGGTGTGTTGTTTGTATATTTTCATTTCATTCCACAATTCCGTTCTATAACCCATAAAGGGCCTGAAGCTGACGTACAATTTACCTCTAAGCGACGCTGTCTGCATCCAACTACCACCGTATTATATATTTTACAATGCTGCTTATTTTATATAAGCAACATCCCCAATTTGTATTATAAATTTTTTTCATATTAATTTTAATTTTAATTAATTTTTCATGTCTGTTTAATTGATTTTTCTTAAATTAGTGTATTTTGATGCACCCCTAAGTTGATGCACAGCGTAAATATTTTTTTTTAATTATTTACTAAAGATAAATTGTTTTTCTGGTCAAATAATTTGGAATACTCAATACAGAATTATTTATATTGGTTCATTTTGTTTCCTTTTATATTGGTACACTATATCATGTAGGACAGTTTTTTTTACTTTCACGTTTGTATCACTGTTGTTAGCTAAATACCTAAGTAATAATAATAATGATAATTATCATACAGTGAAATGTTACCAATTAATTTTTTATTATTTATGTTATGTTTTTTATTTATTATGTTACGTATTATTCTTTTCTAGCCAGTTTATAATGTCTGAAATCTAGCCTGAATATCATGTGTTTGTTGGTACACTCTAACCAAAAGGAATAGCTTCAAAGTTACGCCTCTAGAGAAAAAAAGTTATATTATTGTAATATTCTGGGATATTTTTCAATAATTTGGTAATATATCTGTTTGGGTAAAAACTAACTCACCTCGAAGGATTAGTATACACATTATACATACTTTCTCTATGAGGACGTGTAAACGAAAGACCTCAGAGTGTTAATCCCTTAATCTTTGTGCTGAGTTACTCTTATTTATATTATGTCATAGTTATATATATATATATATATATATATATATATATATATACTAAATATAAGAAACGGTCCACAAGGACTATAAAACTTTAAATTACACAAAGCACGACACAGAAAAGAGAATAAAAAGAACACTTACAGAATTCAATATTTCGAACTGTTGTTCGTCATCAGGAGAGTAGACTAGAAGAGAGGACGAACAACAGTTCGAAATATTGAATTCTGTAAGTGTTCTTTTTATTCTCTTTTCTGTGTCGTGCTTTGTGTAATTTAAAGTTTTATATATATATATAACTGTTGACTGTCGTCCCTCCGTCAATTCACTTCTTCTCCTGAGGACGACCGCCATTACGGTCGAAATATAGAAAAGTGAGTCTTTGTTGTGTTTCTGTTTATGTGTCACTGCTTATTTTAATTGTTATTTTTCCTGCCGGACCGTTTTTCGTTTATCATGGTATATATATATATTTATATATAGTTTGTTTATAGCATATATAGTTCATGACAAACTACAAATAGTTACAAATAGAAGAACACTTATAACATAATAGAGGATATCTACAACAGATTAGAAAACACCTACAATAGATTCGCGAACACCTAAAAAAGATTTTAATTCATCAGTAACAAATTCGCAAAACACCTGCATCAGATTTGTAATCCACATAGAACTGATTTACGACCCTCCTATAAGAGATTCACTAACACTTGTAATAGTTTCACTAACACCAGATCAGTTTCTTAACCCGCATAATACTGATTTGCAACCCTCCTGTAACAAATTTACGAACACTTGTAACAGAGTTGTGGGGTTCCCGAATTCTGACCTTACCGTAATAGTTTCGCAAATACTACATCAGATTTAAAACCCTCATAATACTGATTTGCGACCTCCTGTAACAAATTCACAAACACTTGTAACAGAAGGCTTTGGTTGCCGAATTCTGACCTTACTGTAATAGTTTTACAAACAGCAGATCAGATTTGTAACCCACATAAAAATGATTTGCGACTCTCCCGTAACAGATTGACGTCACACCAGTATACTGTGACCTACGATTGCTTGACACTCTTTCATAGATATTGAATATTATTTTTGCCTACCTCTCTATAAATCTCTTCTATAGATATTGTGGACATATTTACCTAAATGAGTCAAAATTGATAGCAGTTCTTCTCTTAACCTATATTGTTAAATAGTTTGCCATATATAAATTGGATTTGCTTTTTCCATAATTTCTCCAATTAGTAGAAGTCCTTCCTCGTTTTTATCATTAAAACAGGGTAAAAATTAGCTATGTTATTGGTAACAATTAATTATTGGTATAACAACATAGATAATGCCTAAAAAAGTAATATGTGAATCACAAGCAAGATTCGCATAAAATGATTTTGAAAAGAAAATTAAAATCATAGTTAAGAAAGAACTATCTATAAATTAATATAAACAAAAATTAAAGAAACAACTGTGACACAAATTAAAGTATTCATTAATTTTGTAGTGATTGATATTAATTTATTTTATGTTAAATTACGGGGGTTTATTGCATATTTCAGCATATTTGGTATAAATATGCTAATATGACCTAAATTACGTTCAGGGTGACCTAAAAGACAAATTTAGTTGGAAAATGGTACAGGTAGTAGGAAAACTTACTTGGTAAAGTGTTTTGTTTTTCTAATAAGATTATAAACTACCATTTTCATACTAATAAAGTTATTTATGAAATAAAATATATTAAAGTTTTACATTTTTCAATTTCTTATTAATATTTACAGTTAGGTTAAAAGTAGCCTTTAAAAGAGTAAACTGAAAATATAAGAAACGGAATGTGTTTGGAAAGAATACTTTTTTTTTTCAAAGTAACTTAATGTCATTTAGAGCTCTGTTCAAGGAAGAAGAAATATATTTTTTTCTTTTTTTTTTTGACTTTATATTACGGCCGTAAAGTCGTCCCACCCTCCCGTCACCCATTCCGCTAGAAGCAGTGTTATAAGTTTGTTCAATATGAGTTACCTGACTTTGGTAACACTGATAAATCTCCCTCATTCCCCCTTCTTATCTCATGTTCATTCTTTGAGGAGGGGTCTAATTTGATCTAAACATTCGTCACCAAAACTTCAAAATAACCTTTCACCTTTGCCATCTTAACAGTACAATCAAGCTTCTAATAAAACTTTATTCACCAACAGCAAACACTTTCCTCTGCAGTTTCTTATTACAAGAATAATAGTAAAAAACAGAGAAATCAATTTTTAAAATAAAAAATACATTTAGATTGTCAAAAAGGTTTCTTTTTTTTTTAAATTTTTTCTATAAGCTTACTCAAATTTGAAATTAATAATATACAAGGTGTCCATAAAGTCCATGTGCAGTTTAAAAAAATTATAACTTTATTCATATTTACGATAGAAATAATCTGTAAAAAAGATTAGAAGGAAGTAAACCTACATTTTTAAGGTTTTATTGTAAAATTAGTTTTTATTTTCCACAGTCCTCCATTATTAGCAATATAAAGGGTAATACAGCTTTGCAGTTTACGGAAAACATGCGCCAACTGATTTACAGTAATCCGTAAAATCTTATTAGTTATTTTAGATTTCAAATCTTCAAATGAATAAGATTTAGATGCATGCACAGTTGTTTTCACATACCCCTATAAGAAAAATCTAATGGAGTCAAGTCTGGCGTGAAGATAAATGAAATGGTTCACCTCTTCCGATTTATCTGTTAGGAATTCGTGATTTATCTGTATGGGAGAGGTTACCACATGATGGAGGTTAAGTGGATAAAATTTCAATACAACTTTAAAAAATATAGATTTACTTCTTTCTAATCTTTTTTACAGGACTTTATGGACACCCTGTATTAATTGATAGGTCAGGTAGTCCCAAAAGGGCACACATAGGATGGAAATAAAATTTTTGTGATACCAAATAATGAATATTTTTACGTATTTTTGAGAATACCAAATTTTACCTAATTCAAGTGTATTTAGAGTAGGGATGTTAAACTTCCTCTCCGAGTGCACTTGGATATAGTAGAGAGGCAAATGAAAATGAGAGAGTTTATCTCAATTACGCCGGAATTCTCTCAGCCATTGGGTAGAAAATGAAATCACTGTTAGGAATTCAATTTATTCCTATTTAAGGTATCCTTCGATATAAATATACCAATTTTCAGTATAAGTCTCACTTATACGGATTTGTGTAATATGTGTGTTAGACCTCTGTGGGTCTAACAACATGTATGAATTTACCAAAGTAACTGCTATTACTACAAATATGAGGTCTGTAAGTATGTTGATTCATGCTATTTCAAAGGTTATTTAGTTATATATTATGGTATGATAACATCATATGTTAGTTTGGCTAGCTACCAACGCCATAGTATTTTTCTTTTTATTGTTTAAACCGATCCTCTAGCAGGTGATAACGTCAGCCGTTTACCGGCTTTTGGATTGATCAGTGATTCTACAGATTCTACATTGGGAATCCTACATTTTGCCTAACTCAAGTGCATTTTGAGTAGAGATCTTTAACGAGTACCTAACATCGTACAGGCTCGGGACCATCGATGGCTTATCGTCCTCTCCGAGAGATGACGTACTCAGATTTTTCAACACACGCGTGAATAAATTGAGAGCCACGAGGGGATCGAACTCCGGACTACCAGCCCAGAGACGAGTACGTTAACCACTGAGCTAACCTAGCCTTCTAACACTATAGTAACTTTATATTATTATAAAAATCCATCTTACCTCATGAATCGTTGTCGTAGACGCCCTTACGGTTTGCACCTTGTGCATCTTCAAACAGGACCAACAATCTCAACAAGTCTCTCTTACACGGATTTGAAAAATAATCTGTTTATCGATCTCTCCGATATTACAATACACATCTATTTACCATAGTAACTGTTACTGCTTCAAATCTGGGACCTGAAAATACATATATTAATATGATAACTTACTACTTCAAGTTAGCAAAAGTGCCCTGTTGACATAACACCATCAACAGTGCCGTAGTAAACCTAAAGAAGAACACTAAGTGTTCGAAACGTGTTGTTAGTTTTTAGCATAAAGTTCTTTTGAATTAAGACTTAATTTTTTTTTTGGAATTCCCATCATGAGTAAATAGCACACTATAACAGATTGCACAAGTAATGAATTGTTATTACTATTAGGTCTACTTGGTGTTTTTTTAATTTAGTAAGCATTAATTAATGTTAACATAAAATAGACCTTTACTGTAAAAGGATTTTGATACATATTGGTTCCAACTTATTTGAAATGTAATTTTTGCCATTTTTTGTGCTTTATATATTTCTTAGCAACCAACACAATAGTATTACTTGTTCTCACAATAATTTTACTAAACAAGCGGGCATTCATTTTAGGTCATTTTAGGCATTCATATAGATTACTATAAATGTAAAGGATGCAATTTGAAGATATTGACGCTTTGTTTGGAGTTGTTTTGAAGGGCTGATATCTAGAAAGCTCACTCATTCTCTTCCCATTGCCTGCACGAAAGCCAATATAATGATGGCAGATTTCACAGAACTAACGAGACCTCTTGACTATTGAATCACACATGATACCAATGACTTTCACTTCTTATCCACATATCAACTTCTTGTTTTCTCACAATCTCCTGCAGAAGTAGAAATCCTAATTAGGGTCATTGACAGTAATTCTGTAGCGCTACATACACTAACCTTACACTAGATCTACAATTTTTGTTCGCAAACACTATTTCATTACTGATTATAAAATAATTTCTGTCATTCATGATAGAATTATTAAAATAGTTTTAGTAATGCAGGAGAAGTCGGCCTCCTGCTTTGAAGTCTTCTATTTATTATAGGTATGAATATCATTGTTTTGTGGTCACAATAGATGTAAGTCATTTTCAAGGCCTAGGTTAGGTTTCAATGGTAACACACGTATCCCGAATATTGGCTCTTTGTGATATTACACAATGAAGATTCATTATGATGAATGTATCACTTCATTATATCACAATGAAGTCCTAAATTATATCTGACTCAAGTGTATGTCGATTAAGCATATTTAACGAGTACATGACATCGTACAGGCTCGGAACCGACGGTTTAACTTCCTCTCCGATGGACCATGAACTGAGATTTATTAACTTCCCATGTAAATAACTCGAGGGCCAGAATGGGTATAGAACCCCGGAGCTACCAGTACAGTGGAGAACACGTTGCCATTGGGCTAACTTGCCCCTTCAAGGCCTAAAATCAGCATTGCAAGCCAGTTTTTACGTTAAACAGTCAATAAACATCACTATTGAAATAATAAATAATTTCCTTGACGTGTGCATCAACTTTCAAAATATCAACTAAAAACAATATATTGAAAGTCAAGTAACACAACTACTTACTAACTCTGGGTTGGGTTTTTGACTCTGACGAAGACCGCTTGTTACGGTTAAAATATCTTAGTCTTGTTTTCCCATTTTTATATTGTGGTTTGATCATTGATATATATATATATATATATATATATATTGGTAAAATCAGCAGCAAATCTTTTTGTACGCAAATATTGTTAAAAGTAGCAGCAGCTTCTACTCTCACGATTTTTGAGCTATATATATATATATATATATATATATACCATGATAAACAAAAACCGGTCCGGCAGGTCAGATTACACTTAAAATAAACTGTGACACATAGACAGAAACATAACAAAGACTCACTTTTCAATATTTCGAGCGTAATGGCGGTCGAAATATTGAAAAGTGAGTCTTTGTTATGTTTCTGTCTACGTGTCACAGTTTATTTTAAGCATATATATAGTAATAGTAGTAACACAGTAAATTGGTATCCTATAAGATCATATGACAGAATTGACTTCGTTAGAATGAACTGTTCTGCATAGTATAAGAGAAAGATAGAAGAACACAGGGATAGAAGGAGTATAGAAAGAGAACTAATTTAAAGAAAGAGCAGAAAAGGTAGATGAAGAGAAGTAGGAAAAATACCAAAAAGTAAAAAATGAGATGAAGTGGAAAAAGAGGACAGAATAAGTATAGTGGCTATACCGGAGTGAACAGAAAGTGAGAGTATTCGAATAAAGAGAGAAGGGGTATGGGAAAAGGGTGAGAAAGAGTGAGATATACGGAGATAATGTAAGAGAGAGAGAGAGAGAGAGAGAGAGAGAGAGAGAGAGAGAGAGAGAAAGAGAGATAGAGAAAGAGAGATAGAGAAAGAGAGAGAGAGAAGTAGGAATAAAACAGGCTTAGGAGAAATGAGAAGAAGGAGTGGACAAAGTGTTGAAAAGAGTAATACCAAAAGTGGAAAGATAGTAGGAGAGCTTTTAGGGAGTGAGAGAGAGAGAAGTAGGAATAAGACAGACTAAGGAGAAATGAGAAGAAGGAGAGGACAAAGTGTTGAAAAGAGTAATACCAAAAGTGGAAAGATAGTAGGAGAGCTTTTAGGGAGTGAGAGAGAGAGAAGTAGGAATAAGACAGACTAAGGAGAAATGAGAAGAAGGAGAGGACAAAGTGTTGAAAAGAGTAATACCAAAAGTGGAAAGATAGTAGGAGAGCTTTTAGGGAGTGAGAGAGAGAGAAGTAGGAATAAGACAGACTAAGGAGAAATGAGAAGAAGGAGAGGACAAAGTGTTGAAAAGAGTAATACCAAAAGTGGAAAGATAGTAGGAGAGCTTTTAGGGAGTGAGAGAGAGAGAAGTAGGAATAAGACAGACTAAGGAGAAATGAGAAGAAGGAGAGGACAAAGTGTTGAAAAGAGTAATACCAAAAGTGGAAAGATAGTAGGAGAGCTTTTAGGGAGTGAGAGAGAGAGAAGTAGGAATAAGACAGACTAAGGAGAAATGAGAAGAAGGAGAGGACAAAGTGTTGAAAAGAGTAATACCAAAAGTGGAAAGATAGTAGGAGAGCTTTTAGGGAGTGAGAGAGAGAGAAGTAGGAATAAGACAGACTAAGGAGAAATGAGAAGAAGGAGAGGACAAAGTGTTGAAAAGAGTAATACCAAAAGTGGAAAGATAGTAGGAGAGCTTTTAGGGAGTGAGAGAGAGAGAAGTAGGAATAAGACAGACTAAGGAGAAATGAGAAGAAGGAGAGGACAAAGTGTTGAAAAGAGTAATACCAAAAGTGGAAAGATAGTAGGAGAGCTTTTAGGGAGTGAGAGAGAGAGAAGTAGGAATAAGACAGACTAAGGAGAAATGAGAAGAAGGAGAGGACAAAGTGTTGAAAAGAGTAATACCAAAAGTGGAAAGATAGTAGGAGAGCTTTTAGGGAGTGAGAGAGAGAGAAGTAGGAATAAGACAGACTAAGGAGAAATGAGAAGACGGAGAGGACAAAGTGTTGAAAAGAGTAATACCAAAAGTGGAAAGATAGTAGGAGAGCTTTTAGGGAGTGAGAGAGAGAGAAGTAGGAATAAGACAGACTAAGGAGAAATGAGAAGAAGGAGAGGACAAAGTGTTGAAAAGAGTAATACCAAAAGTGGAAAGATAGTAGGAGAGCTTTTAGGGAGTGAGAGAGAGAGAAGTAGGAATAAGACAGACTAAGGAGAAATGAGAAGAAGGAGAGGGCAAAGTGTTGAAAAGAGTAATACCAAAAGTGGAAAGATAGTAGGAGAGCTTTTAGGGAGTGAGAGAGAGAGAAGTAGGAATAAGACAGACTAAGGAGAAATGAGAAGAAGGAGAGGACAAAGTGTTGAAAAGAGTAATACCAAAAGTGGAAAGATAGTAGGAGAGCTTTTAGGGAGTGAGAGAGAGAGAAGTAGGAATAAGACAGACTAAGGAGAAATGAGAAGAAGGAGAGGACAAAGTGTTGAAAAGAGTAATACCAAAAGTGGAAAGATAGTAGGAGAGCTTTTAGGGAGTGAGAGAGAGAGAAGTAGGAATAAGACAGACTAAGGAGAAATGAGAAGAAGGAGAGGACAAAGTGTTGAAAAGAGTAATACCAAAAGTGGAAAGATAGTAGGAGAGCTTTTAGGGAGTGAGAGAGAGAGAAGTAGGAATAAGACAGACTAAGGAGAAATGAGAAGAAGGAGAGGACAAAGTGTTGAAAAGAGTAATACCAAAAGTGGAAAGATAGTAGGAGAGCTTTTAGGGAGTGAGAGAGGTGGAAAGATAGTAGGAGAACTTTTAGGGAGTGAGAGGGAGGAAAAAGAAGAGTGAGAGTTGTCTGATTTCAGCAATAAAAACATAAAAACTACGTTACTTTTACGCTCGTTTAGTTATTCAAACTTAATAAACATAATGTTATCAGGTGTTATTTTGGTCATAGACCGTGACTTGTAGTTACCAACCAACAATTATAAAATGTGCAGAAATATAACAAAGAGCGTAACGGACAGGCAGAGAAAGTTAGCGTTTAGGATAATTATTAACACTGGAGTTATTATTAAGTGGTAAGTTACGGGGGAGTAACTGATTTGATATGAAGATATATCAGAGAATAAATGTATCTATGTATTTATGGAAAAAATAAGGAAATTGTTGATTTATATCAAAATTCTTTATTCACTGAGTCTGTTAAATTAAAATGTTTGTTGTCTCATGAAGGCATTAACAACGTATTACGAAATCATCTCATTCCTTCAAACACCCACAACAATGAATTTTAAAAGCTTAAAAGTCTAACTACTATCTGATTTCGCGTTTAGATATGCCAGCTTTCATGGTTTTATTAAAAAACAATTTAAAGTTCGTGGAAGGAATGTAAGGATCAATAACAAATGAAAACGACAAAGAAACAGTTTCAACTAGAAAATAATAAAAATACAATAACTGATTGTAAAAACAGTCAGTTCTTTGCATAATATTACGTATTCCCTTTCATAGTAAAAACATTTTACAAAAACTCCTGACATAGACCTTTACTTAACACATCTTTGAAGTAGCTTCAAAGTAATAAAATATTTTGGAATAGTAGTAATGGGAATAACATTGGGAAGCTATTCCAATTGCATCAAGGACCAGAAGGGCAGGTAGTGAGTCATCCGAACTATAGGCCACTATCCCCTCAGTATTAACGAACAGCTCTTGAATGAGCTGTTTGGCATTTGATGAGGCCGTGGAGTGAACAAAAAAGCAAATTATATCTATACATAAATCAAAATATCAGAATAAACACGTGAAATATAACTCAGTACCGTAAACTATAGTTTATAATACAGAAATGACACGAAGATCTCTCTTGGACTGATACCCAAGAGTAAATCTTGAACACTTTTATACAGTTCAGGTAAGGACTGTATGAATTTGCTTATCCCTATCCTCAATTTGATATATATAAAAAAAAAATTCTCCCAAGATGTTATTCACATCCTCAAGATGAATGTTGATCATTCGAGACATGTTGAATATAAGAAATATACTTTACTGTGTAGACAAAATAACGAGATTATTTATTTAAGTATAATTGAGAAGCTTGTTAAAAACAGGAATCAGGCAAGTTTGGTGTTATTTTCAGTAACATATTTATATCTAATGTTATCATTTTTAGATCACATATACTCAGAATTATTTCAGTTTCTCTAGATTTGCTCCAGCGTTCAACAATTTTCAAAAGTACTTGGATAAACATATCATCAATGTTTTTAGACATCTTCAAGGCTTGGTATTTTTGGATTAATTAATGAAGAATATATATAATTATAACACTGTTGATCTTGATCGCTTGCTTGTTTGCTTACACACTCTCTAAACTAAATAAACAATATAAACCTTGTGGGGATCGAACACACGACCTTTGGATTAGAACTACTTTAGTACTACTAGAAAACTTTGGGTTTTTTTGTGACCATGCTGCACATATTCTGTAAAGCTGTCTATATTATATATGGTACATACAATCTAAATTTAACTTCAATGTTATTTTTTTGGCAAATAATTACAACAATGTCCGCAGCTAGTGACATATATGATAGACATATATATGATTGTTTGACATGGAGACAGGAGGGAAGAGAAGAATCCACTGCTTATTCTTCTTGACATGGAATAAAATATTAAAGTTTGAAATAAAATTAGCAATTTGCTTTCAATAGTTGACTGCAGTAAGTCCCTTAGCCAAAATCTTTTCAGGCATATTTGGGTATTTCTCGGGATATTTGAGGAAGAAATACTTAGAATCTAAGCGACATCTGTTGTATGAAATATGTTTATGAAAGAGTATCTAATGAGGTATCGCTAATTGCTAAACTGCTGAAACATTGAGGTCAGAATAACTTATTTTGCGCATAAAAAACGGACAATGAAGGATTTTTCTGAGAATTTCCGATTATAGGGAATCTATTTTTGAATATTGCTACGTAACTCTATAGCTCAATACTGTGAGTCTAAAAAGGCACGATTTAACAATTTTTGCAATGTTTACGATACATCGTAAATAGGTCGTATTTATTACACTTGTTTTAGTATCTGTAAGTCTAACAAAGACCAATTAATTTGTTTGAATTAACAGTAATTAACAAACATATGTAAAGATTCTAGGTAACAAGCTTTTTTATTGCATCTTTCGTCTTCTTTTTTTTTAGTTTTATAACGAAATCTGTTCGAAAGGTGATAAAAGAGATAATTCATTTTATATGTTTCACCATTTAAAACATCAATCGGACTAAAGGTCGAAACAATTTGATATAGGAGCCAATTTTGGCAAACTTTTCACATTCCTTTTCCTTCTCACAAACAAAAAAATCTTTTTTAAACCAATTTAGTCTTCCAGCCTCTCGTATTATCCCCTTAACCGATGTCAAATTACACTAAAACTCAATCAACTCTTCCAAATTTTCCAATTAATTCCAACAGAATTATTTTTTTATTATTAATATGAAATATTAATTAAAATACTCCTGAACTAAGCTATAAAAATCCTCTTTTTTTATAATTACTTAAAGATTAGATGTATTTTGTCTAAAAATAAAGGTTAATTAATGTATTATTATATTTTAGTTTCAAACATCATTCTTTAATTACAGTATGCAATTGACAATAAAATAATTACTAACTAGCAGTGAGATCCGACTGGAAGCTAAAATGAGTACTTTTTAACTGTAAAATGAAATACTCTTTCTTGGTTTAAAATCAAATTCTCGTTGCCGAGTTTCGGTGTTTTTTAAAAAAATTTTTTCATAGGCAGAAGTAAGAATTTTTTGATAAAAGAAAATGATATTTACATTGTTTAAATAAACTAACAATCTTAATTAGTCAAAATCTTCGAATATACTAATCAGAGTGCTTATTCTTGAATAGTGTAGTCGAACATTTTGACCAGTTTAAATTATTAGTACAATTAAATAATGTAATTTCATTTTTTTTTTTTTTTTAAAAAAAAATTCTTACTTCTGTCTATAAAAAAGATTTTAAAATGAAACCAAAACGTAGGCACGAGAGTTTGATTATAAGAAATGGGAAAAAAGATTAAGATCTTTCAATCGTAACAAGTGGTTCGTCAGTGTTATACTTGAACTTGTCGTTTGCGCATTGAAATTTTTATATATGGTCTCATTAATTTGTTCAATTATTTTACTATTCTATACATTAGAGTGGTCACGAAAGAAATTATTGCTTTAATAGGATTACCATTTCTGTGTGTGTCTTAACTGTTGCATAAATTGAACCCGGTCAAAAATCGGTTGATATAAACAAAACACAAAATATAATAATATAAAATTATAGATGAAGTTAATTGAAAAGATATTTAATTTGTTGAAAAGGACTTTGTGATTTACGTAGTTGTTTAGTACTGCGGTGATGCATCAATCTGACGGATGCAATATATGATATGTCGGCTGCACTGTTTTCAACTATCATTAGTTTCTTCAGCTAAAGACTTAGTTAATTTCAAGTTGCAATTCACTTAGCGCTGAATCATCTCTGTTCCTGACATTCCCTTTCTAAATGACTTTTGTCCCAACAACTCCGTGCCTATATTCACTTAAGTCTTTCTTCAAGATTTATTTCACATCATAGTTTATTTTTCAATTAATATCTTTATAGAAATAAACTTAATGACGAAGAAATATATATATAGTTCAATGTTGCAAAAGAAACAGGAAATCAAAAGCACACACTTACAGTCTCTAATTTTTGGTTAGAACCGTCTTCAGGAGAGATAAGAGAGGGAAACCAAGCGCACTGGTACAGAGACGGTTGGAGAGCCAACCTCTCTCTTATATCCCTCTCTCTTATATATGTTGTTATATAAATATATATGTGTGTGAACAAGATTTCACATAAACACGTGAAATAACAATTAATGATCAAACCTCAATATGAAATGATGGGTCAGTTAGGTTTTTTACTCTGACGATGACTGCTTGTTACGGAAAGATCTTAGTCTTTTTTCCCCATTTCATATTGTGGTTTGATCATTGATATATATATATTGTTTATAATATGTTGTACATATATTTATTGCCCTTGTTTCAGAATCAGGGAGACTCTGACGAAGACCGCTTAAATTTGTTGAAAGATGTTTAGTTAGTATTTTGATTTTCTTACGGTGGTCTAGACGTTGATATTGATTACTCATGTTTATTGTGAAATAATTATATATATATAATGTAATTTTTTTAATGGTTGAGGATTTTAAACTAGTCCTTTTGCTGACCTTTCGACATATATTTATGTCATCTTCAGGGCTACATGATTGTTTTACAATTAGCACTACTATTACAACCATAATCAGTTATTTCGACTATGGATTTTTTTTTATTTATATTGACATAAGGAATTGATTATAATTATTCTATTGCTTTTACATATAAAAAATTACATATAAAGTTTTCAATATAAAAAAAAATTATAGTTGTAATAGTAGTGCTAATTGTAAAACAATCATGTTGTAGCCCTGAAGATGACATAATATATGTCGAAATTTCGGCAAAAGGACTAGTTTAAAATCATTGGACCTCAACCCTCAAAAAAATTACATCATATAAATGTTGGGTCAAGAAAGCAAATCATGTATATATATTTATATATATATATATATACTCGCAATAGACTGTAACACATAGAATGAAACGTAAAAATATAACTCACTTTTCATTATTTCAACCGTTATGGCGGCCTTCCTGAGGAGAAGAAGTGAATTGACGGAGAGATGACAGTCAATTGACTCTCTGGTTAGAGGGCTAAAGCAGTGTTGTCGCTTTAATAAAAAAAAATAACTAAGTAGTTATTTTTGAAATAAAATTAAAGTTTTTAATTAAATGAAATTTAAAGAAGAATAAAAGAGAAGAAAGCAGAAAATATAAAGAATGTATTACACATTAAAAATATTGAATTAAAAAACAAATTCATAAAAAACAGTCAGATGATAAAATAAGATAATAATTATTTTTTTTAAATAATTAAATAAGTTACGAAAAAAGATGGTTTATATTCAAGTGATGTTTGGAGCGTGCTCCTAGGAACCAAATGTGGGCTTCCTCAGAAGAGCTTTTTAGAGTGATTATTACTGGGTACTTGTTTAAAACTTGGACTGTGAAATATTCATTGATGCTGAGGTAGTGGGAATGATGTGAGTGGCGACAGGGAGACTGGTGCGTTTATCAACTGACAGCCCGTCATTATCGAAAATGCCAAACCAACGTAGAAAGCATCACATTGTGTGCATTTGAAAAGGTAAACATAGTCAGTGGAGACACAAGAGAAGGGATTGTATACAGAGTAATATTAAATTGTATTAACGCAAGGTAAGTTTTGATGTTTTAATGTAATTGCAAATGTTAATAATAGAATTTTCAGGGCTGAGGATATGAATACATTAATGTTAGAAATCAATTTTCTTACGGTAGATGGCTCGGCGCCGTCTAATGTTTCATTAAAGCCCTTTTTTGTCTTTCAACATCAATATAGTGCTTTTTGTTTCATAATATAAATTAATAGCTGCTTTGATTAAAGTTTTAGAAAAAGCCAGATTGAACAATCAAGAATTTGAATTGAATTACTATTGTTGACAAGGAAGGCTGGTTGACAAGATGTCAGGCAGGCAAGACTCTGGGAGGGTTTGAATATCATTTCCAGTCCTCTGTGAACCGGCAGGCAGCCCTCTTTGGTGAAAGCAGAGAAAGACAGTCGAAATCCACCATCCTCCTTGCAGGAAATTAAACTGGTCCTATTCAAAGAGCGCCTCTTCCTCAATCACCTCGCAACTCCTTCAAGACACTCGACAACGCCTGTTTTCCTTTCAAAATACACAGGCCTGCCAACTGCAAACATTTTCCTCCATTTCCCTATAACAGGGTTCCACCTTTTAGTGGCTTTTTTTATTTTAAATTCAAAAAAAGTGAAAATTAATCTTAATGACTTCTTAAAGCTAATTGTCTGGGTGCCTAAAAGTAAATTTTTATTCAGAAACTCTTGACAACATTGGAACAAAAAGGAAAAATTCAATTAATGAATTATCATTCTCTCTCTCTCTCTCTCTCTCTCTCTCTCTCTCTCTCTCTCTCTCTCTCTCTCTCTTTCTCTCTCTCTCTCTCTCAATATATTTATATATATATTTCGCTCTCCGTCCTTCGACGTGGGGAGTCTCTCTCACTTATATCTCTATCACTTCGTCTTCTCTTCTAGTCTACTCCTGATGAAGAACAACAGTTAAAAATATGGAATTCTAAAAGTGTTCTTTTTATTCTTTTTTCTGTGTCGTGCTTTGTGTAATTTAAAGTTTTATATATATATATATATATATAGTTTTCTATGAGTTGTCCGGGGAAAGGAATATGATTTGTTGCGATGTTGACCAATGGGAGTAGAGTTACAGGTCCATGCGTAAGGTCCCAGTTGCCCGCTAAGGTCAGCGGGCAACTGGGACCTTACGCATGGACCTGTAACTCTACTCCCATTGGTCAACATCGCAACAAATCATATATATATATATATATATATATATGGAAACAAGCTTTCGGCCACATTGGCCATCATCAGGTAAACAGTAAACAATAAAACAAAACAATTAAAACAATTAAAACATAAACCAAAAATTAACGACAAACTAAATAAGCACAGTTCAAATAGTGGCAGCGTGTAACTGTCAAAGCAGCGCTACATGCGCGCACCCGCGCGTTAGACAGTTGAATCACTCGCCTTCGACAGGTCACAACAAGGGAGAGTTCCGGACAAATTTTATTTTAGGTTCGAAGGTCCTAGAACTCGGGATGACGAACATGTCACTGATTTGAGAGTTCAGCGCGGGGCACAAATCAGTGACATGTTCGTCATCCCGAGTTCTAGGACCTTCGAACCTAAAATAAAATTTGTCCGGAACTCTCCCTTGTTGTGACCTGTCGAAGGCGAGAAGTGCTGGAGTGATTCAACTGTCTAACGCTTGGGTGCGCGCATGTAGCGCTGCTTTGACAGTTACACGCTGCCACTATTTGAACTGTGCTTATTTAGTTTGTCGTTAATTTTTGGTTTATGTTTTAATTGTTTTGTTTTATTGTTTACTGTTTACCTGATGATGGCCAATGTGGCCGAAAGCTTGTTTCCATTTAGTTCTTTAACCTAGTTTGTGTTAGTGTAGTGTTAAATATAATTTGTTTCATTAGGTCTCTTGAAGATTGTTTTCCTATGCTTGTCATGGAATTAGGTAGATTAATTTTTGAGCTACCAGTGAATTATAAGAAAATAATAAGGCAAATAGAACATCTTTCTAAAAAGATTATTAATGCTGAAGCCGCTGTGCTTTTTAACAACACTTGTTTAAAAGAAGACTTGCTGCCAGTATACACAAATATATATATATATATATATATGATCAAACCACAATATGAAGTGGGGTAAAAAGTCTGAGGTCTTTCCACCGTAACAAGCAGTCTTCGTCAGAGTCAAAAACTCAACACTTCTTTTTCATTTTATATTGTGGTTTTTATCATTGACTGCTATTTCACGTGTTTATGTAAAATCTTGTATACATACATATATATAAACCATGATAAACGGAAACGGTCCGGCAGAACAGATTGCACTTAAAGTAAACTATGACACAGACAGAAACATAACAAAGACTCACTTTTCAATATTTCAACCGTAATGGTGGTTGCAATATTCAAAAGTGAGACTTTGTTATGTTTCTGTCTATGTGTCACAGTTTGTTTTAAGTGTATATAAATATATAAATATATATATATATATATATATATATATATATATACATTAACATATAGAAAAGAACACAGAAAGACACTACAGAACTCACTTCGATATTTCGACATCCGTCGTCATCGGGAAGAAGTGCGAAGTACTCGCGTTGAGAAGCAAACTGCTACTGGCCTCCAGAGTAACTCGTGGAACCACCGCAATGCTGTCCCCCAGCGGAGGAGAGGAAAAATAGAAATTCCTCTAATATTTATTTAGAAAACAAGATAAAAATTATATAAAATACGAAATAATAATAATAAAAAATAATAATAATAATAAAATAAAAAATAATTAACGGTACAGGTTAAGACCAGGAGGAGATATATTATATATACCTTAAAACCGACATACATTTGTATAGTATTTAGTAATTTTGTTTTTAGGACTAGGTCTTTAAACTGAAGTACTCCTTTTTTGCCAATGTTTTGATGTATTTTTCCACCATCTTCAAAGCTAAAAAGGATGATTAGACTACAATGTTTCTAAAATCAACATTTATGTTCATACTGTATTGAATGAAGATGTGAAGACGACATCGAGAGTATATATATATAACTCAATACAAAAAAGACAAAAACATAAATAAAGGCATACAATACACACTACTATATTTCGACTAGCGTCGTCATCAGGTATAGGTACTTCTGCGAGCAGCCGCGGCGGCTAACTTTATTTGTTTTTCTCTTTTTGCATTGAGTTAGTAGACGTGTTCGATCTTTTAACTTTCCTGATATATATGTACTAATGTATATATAACTTGAAACGGTCCAACAGAACTACTAGTTTACACAGGAAAGAGAAAAACAAATAAAAATAACACAAAAAAGACTCACAATGATATTTCGACATTCGTCGTCATCGGGCAGAAGTAGTCCCTTGAGTAGCTTCAGCTACTTTAAACTGAAGTAATTTAAACTGAGTAGCTTCAGCTACTCAAAGAACCTACTTCTGACCGATGACGACAAATGTCGAAATATCGTTGTGAGTCTTTTTTGTGTGTTTTTATTTCTGTTTCTCTTTCCTGTGTAAACTAATGTATATATATATTAGTTTATGTATAAGGAACATACACACATTTGTTAATTGTCCTTGCATTATTTTTATGTTATTTTTTATTATCTAATTCACTTTTTTATCATATTTAATCATTTTATTTATTTAATAATATTATTTGCAATCTCAATATTATTTTAAGTTATATTAAATATATTTTCTAATTAATCTTATTCTTAATTTTTATGTATGAATCACTTCCTAGTTTCATCCCTCAGTTTTTCTTTTACTTATTAATGATTCTTGTTTACCTTATTTTCTGTGACCAGGTGCGTGTGACCAATGCGGCAACATTGTTGATCTCCAACTCTCTGAACCAGTGCTCTTACTTTCCCTCTCTTATCTCTCCTGAAAACGGTTCAAAAGAAAAATTAGAAACTATAAGTGTGTGCTTTTTTCTTTTTCTATGTTTCTTTACTACATTGAACTATATATATGAAGATTGAACCACAATCAAAAAAAAAAAAAAGAATGGAAATAAATGCTCTGAGGCCTTTCAATTTATGTCATCAGAGAACAAACAAAGTAAAAACTGAGAAGCTGAAGAAACTCAGAAACTGAGCTTCTCAGTTTTTACTTTGTTTGTTCTCTGATGACATAAATCGAAAAGCATCAGAGCATTTATTTCCATTCTTTTCCTTTTTCGATAGTGGTTTAAACTTCATTGATTGTATCACGTATTTATTGTACTAATATATATATATATATATATATATAATAAAATAAAAAACGAAGGAAACACACAGAAAGACACAGACATAACTCACATCGATATTTCGACAATCGTCGTCATCAGGAGGTGCGAAGAGCGAAGAGTCCCGCACTTCGCTCTTCGCTCTTCGCACCTCCTGATGACGACGATTGTCGAAATATCGATGTGAGTTATGTCTGTGTCTTTCTGTGTGTTTCCTTCGTTTTTTATTTTATTGTTGCGGGACTCTTCGCTCTTCGCTCTTCGCACCTCCTGATGACGACGATTGTCGAAATATCGATGTGAGTTATGTCTGTGTCTTTCTGTGTGTTTCCTTCGTTTTTTATTTTTTATTTTATTGTAAAAAAGTCCGCTGGACCGTTTCTTTTAATTGTTATATATATATATATATATATATATATATATATATATATATATATATATATATATATTGATTAAAGTATCGACCGTTGAATAGAAAAAAAAAACTAAAGTTTATCGGGACTCTGTCAGTTCTTCAGGTTCAAATTAAACTCTCATTGCCAACATTTCGGTTTTTATTTAAAACCTTTTTCATAGGCAGAAGTATAAATTTTGAAATAGAAAAACCCTGTATTACATTACAAATTATTTTACAAAGAAAAGTAGTCTGTGGATTTCAACAAGTGTAGTTTGAATTAACACGTGACACAAAGTAACGTGTAAAAACCGAAACGTTGGCAATTAGAGTTTAATTTGAACCTGAAGAACTGACCGATCCCCGATGAACTTTAATTTTTTTTCTATTCCACGGTCAATACTTTTATCAATATATACACTTAAAATAAACTGTAACACATAGACTGAAAAATAACAAGACTCACTTTTCAATATTTCACCGTAATGGCGGTCGAAAAATTGAAAAGTGAGTCTTTGTGATGTTACAGTCTATTAGTCACAGTTTTTTTTTAAGTGTTATCTGTCCTGCCGGACCGTTTTTCGTTTATCATGGTATATATTTATACATATATATCAATGATCAAACCACAATAAGAAATAAGAAAACAAGACTAAGATCTTTCAACCGTAACAAGCGGTCTTCGTCAGAGTCAAAAACCCAACTGAACACTAGATGCAGAAATCATCTGGTGAGGAGTTGAGAAGAGTGGGAGGGAAGAGTGGTATTTTAAAAGGGTGAAAGCGCAGGAAAGGACTAATGTCCAGAAAGGGATGTTTGGGGAAACAAAAGGACTAATGTCCAGAAAGGACATTAGTCCTTTCCTGCGCTTTCACCCTTTTAAAATACCACTCTTCCCTCCCACTCTTCTCTACTCCTCACCAGATGTTTTCTGCATCTAGTGTTCAGTTGGGTTTTTGACTCTGACGAAGACCGCTTGTTACGGTTGAAAGATCTTAGTCTTGTTTTCCCATTTCTTATTGTGGTTTGATCATTGATTGTTATTTCACGTGTTTATGTGAAATCTTTTTATACATATATACACATATATACACATATGATATGTTTTCTTGACCCAATATTTATATGATGTAATTTTTTTGAGGTTTGAGGTCAAAGGGCCATGCCTTTCTTAGTTCACACCATGAGGAAACAACCAACCAGGCGTGAAGTCCCCAACACGACAAGGTGAAGGTATTGGTTGGGGGGGGGGGGGGATAGAGAAGAGGTTCCAAGCCTGTACGATGTTAGGTATTCGTTAAAGGTTCTCCCAACCCTAAATACATTTGAGTTAGGCAAAATTATGACTTCCAATGTAGAATGTTTATTTTATGGTATCATAAAGGGCCAATGTTCAACCAATGTAGTCTTTTGTACCTGCCACACTGCAGCCTAACCTTATACAGCTTCCTTCTTCTTAGAAGTTAAATACAGTATATCTGAATGCTATTTCAGGCAAGATATTGCTCTGATATTCAGGTTTTCTGATCGCTAAATCAGTGATATTGACAAACAAGAGGATATATCTTTAGAGTAGTCAGTAAAAACTACTGATTATGGTAGGTCAGCCAAGGTAATCAGAGTACTGATAACATTGCATTATTATCGAAAGCAACTTTGTAGCATTTACAAATCCCATTGTAGACACCAGTTGATAAGATAAGGCAAGACAAGTAGTGCCCCTCTCAACATTAAGCCTTGGTAACAGAAAGCGTTGAAGACTGTTTGAGATTCGCCTGAGATAACGACTGGTTTTGAGCCGTTCGTTATCAAGGCTGTCTTCATCTAAACCGGCCGGCCGTCGACTTGTTCATCGTGCCATCAAACAACTGCTAACATCTGACATTAACATCTCACAATTTACATCTGACAAACCATTTTGATTTTAGATACCAGAAACCTTATCAGAAGAAACATTCCACCTCTTTATTGAATCGATCACACCTTCAACATTCTTCTATTAATTATAAAGGTTTTTATTTATCAATACTAATAAAACTAGGATTAAAACATTCAGTTGTTTGTTTATTTATTTATTCAAATCAGGAGGACTTAGAGTTGAAGTGTATTGATTATTCTCCTGTAATTACTACCTCTCCTATAGAAGTCAATTTTGGAAGGTGTATTCTCTTGGATTAGCTTCCTAATAGACTGGTTCTGTTAGACTGTTTTACTTCTGTTTTTAATACCCAATCTCCTCTCTCTTATTTTCTCTCTCTCTCTCTCTCTCTCTCTAACCCACAGACGACAAACATATATATATCAATGATCAAACCACAATATGAAATGGGAAAAAAAAGACTAAGAACTTTCAACCTTATCAAGCAGTTCAGAGTCAAAGTCAAAAACCTATCTATAGAATTTGACAATGTACCAGGCTCTGTTAAAATATTATAGAAAGTTTTTATACCACCCTTCAAAGTTAAATCTATATAATGGGAGGGGTATTTTAATGATAGGGCAATTGACCTAATGTTGTCAATTGACTATTAACGGCCACAAAAAACAATTTTCTAAAAACAGAAATTTTAACATTTTGTGGATGGAAAGAATCTATAGTTTTACCGTAGCATGAGTCATTGGACCCTCTCCCTAGACATATGCGTAAAATTGATTTGAATGTAGAGTTTTCTAATCTTAATAACGTATGTGATATGTTAATAAAAAACTCTCCCAGGGAACTGGAGTTTGGTGGTATTTATAAAATTCCGGGCAAAAATTGCCATAAAATTTATATTGGTCAAACTAGTAAATCTTTAAAGACACATGTAAAACAACACCAATTCAATGTAAGTAGAGAGGAATAAAGTAGCACCTTATTCTTGCATATAAATAATGAAAATGATCATATTGATTGGACATGAGCTAAATTTATTATCTATGGAAAATTATAGTTAAGAAATGTTAAGAAACATTATAGGATTCTCTCTGATTAGATATAATAAGATCTAATATTATAAACATTAGAAACCGGCTCTTCAAGCTTGATTTTAGAATTCAATAGATGTGTATACTGGCAAAATATGGACTTGCAATAAAACCTCCAATACCACCGATTGTATCCTTTCTTGTAGTAACTCTTCAGATATTAAAAGACAGCATTGTAATGCTGTAGCAAAATTGAAATTTATTAAATTATACGTCGATAATTTAAGGAATATTGACAAGAGGGAAGGGGTATTGAGTAAAAAGAGTCATAGGTTCTCAACACCAGATGTATAATTTTGGTGATTTAATAGAACCAATGTACTCAACAAGGCTATGCAATTATAAGAGATATCACTGTTTTGAATACATTCTGTCCTTCAGCTCGTCTTTGGTAAAGATGGAATATATTTATATTAAAGGTTATTGATAAATTGATACTTAGTACATGAGGAAATCTCTCTGTATATTGTCTAATGTTTGTTTGAACAAGGGTACAAATAAAATGATAACTAATTCAAAGGTTCACTTTGGAGAAGTGGTTGAAAACTGTTTAATAACTGAGAGGTGATTGATCTGAGAATATGTGTGTGTTGGTGATTTTCGGTTGCCCAGTTCATAGCAAGTGCACATGGCCAGCTAGCCTGACGAATGGGTCGGCGAAAGGAAAGTGGTCCTCGGTGGTGGGACGGGTGCTCAGCGAAGCAGACTCACGCCAGGGCTGGGCTCAGTGCGCGCCTCCGTCTTCACCATGTCTTCTCGCCTCCAGCTCCTATCGCTTGTCCTAATCGTGGTGGTGCCGGCACTCGCGCTCCAGGACACTCCAGAGGACCTCACCACTACCTTGGCTCCCAACGCCACTCTGCAGCCCAAGCAAACCAGGACTATGCCTCTTCCCGGAAAAGGTAAATACTTGCTTCAACCTCTACAAATCACTTTCGATTTTAAGGTCATGGTATTCAAGACCTAAATATTCTATTCTGAACTATACTTTGAAGAGCTTTCATCTAGAATAATTTACGTAAACTTCTAAAAATACTACTGAATTTATATATTCAAATCCCAAAGTATTCTGCCCTAAACCCTACTTTGAAGAACCTTTATCTAGAATATTAATTATTACTTTAAATTTTGATGCAATAAAAGTGCATCAGCCCCAAAAAAATATGTTTAACAGATAATTAAATAATTTCTCCTTCATACAGAGTGTCTTTCCTAGTTGAATAGTTTATTTTAGAAGACTTATTCTTCATAAAAAGTTTATTTTGTATTTAGCCTTTCATAACACATACGAAATAACAAATAAGAAGACGAGAAATAAAGTTATCTAACGCAAATGTTAGTGGTCTTTTACGACCACCTACATGAAAACACTCCGTAAAAATACTATTCTTTCTGAAAAACTTTACGCTAATAAGGAAAAAGTTGTTTGCAACCAATTTGGTTGGAGATTGTGATTTTATACTGTAATTGTTTTTCTAAGATGAATTTTAATTTTTATAGTAAAAAAGTTTAAAATTTCAATTTCAAAAATTTGAAATGATTTAATGACTTGATATAAGATGTAAGAAGAATTAAACTCATACTTTTAAAAAAAATCAACGCCAATGAGATTTATAATTTCTCATCTTTCTACGATATGAAGGGTGGTTTTCTAATAAGTGTTCTAATCAAACTGCATGTTGCACTCTTGAACAAAAACTTAATGTCAGATATAGTTCTTGTATTTATGAAAGTTCTTCCATTGTCTTTGGGTATCATTGAAGTATCATAAAAGTGCTTTTTCGTGATATTTTACAAAATAAATACTAATATGAAGCTACTTTTTCAGTGATTTGATGAATCTGACATTCTTCTATGTTTAAAGTAGGAACATTTTGAAGTCTAAAACGAATCAATTCTTGGTTATCGTAAAAGGAGCTCATAGTTAAAGCATTCAAATCGATGAATGGTACCACAATTTAGATAGTTTAGTCTACGACCTATAGAATATATTACACTATTACTGTAAAAAAGAACTAGTCTGGGTATTCAACCTATAACATCTTAATTTCTGAAAACTAAATGATGTTCTCAGGTAGGTGTGCCATTTTCAGTTATTTTTTGAACTGAATTTATGAAGGTCATTAAATAAATTAAAGTTGAATTTAATTACAGCAATGTAACTAAATTGTTACATTCTTACAATAAGGTCATATTATTATTGCCTTATCGAAGCCATACATGTAAGCTATACAGTTATGACCTCGAGGTGTATGAGCCTGATTTAATTCCAACTTTCAATATAATAATTTTATTATCATGTCCATTGAAGAAGTATTTCAAGTTTTTTATAACTCTAAAAATCATTATAGCACATGTAAACCATGGTACATTATAGATGAATATGAATATTCAGCCTCATTAAAATAAAGCAAAAAAACAAGTTCATTGTCAACAAATTTGATATTATGATACTTATAGTATTGTTCAATGTAGTCAACTCCAAATTGTCTAGTATATATTTATGTTTAGGTAGATAACTGTGAATTAAAGTACCTCACATTTCATTTCATCTGTATGTCAATTTGTTCCTAAAAGGATAACCGAAATATTAAACTGTTTTATGATAAAATTATAAATTAAAAAAAAAATATTTACAACGCCAAGTTGTTTTTATCTTTTACAACAATCTATGACTACAATAGTTAATAAAACAGAAGCCTTTAGTTCAAATATTTATCTTCATAGTTGTTAGTAAGAAAAAATAAAAGGGAAGCTAAATAAGGTTAACTAAAAGTAAAAGATATTCTGAAAGCAAGAAAGAGCAACTTCGTTTTAGTGGCACTGTTAAACTGAGGTCTCTTAAACAGAGCACTTCATATTATCACAGTTGAAGAGTAACACTTTAGTATCACAGACTAATATAATTAACAGTACATTTCAACTATCCTTTATATATATATATATATATATACCATGAAAAACGAAAAACGGTCCGGCAGGACAAATAACAATTAAAATAAGCAGTGACACATAAACAGAAACACAACAAAGACTCACTTTTCAATATTTCGACCGTAATGGCGGTCGTCCTCAGGAGAAGAAGTGAATTGACGGAGGGACGACAGTCAACTCAAGGACGACAGTGTTGACTGTCGTCCCTCCGTCAATTCACTTCTTCTCCTGAGGACGACCGCTATTACGGTCGAAATATTGAAAAGTGAGTCTTTGTTGTGTTTCTGTTTATGTGTCACTGCTTATTTTAATTGTTATATATATATATATATATATATATAGGTGTGTTCTCTAATCGGGGTTCGGTCAATTTTCCAAATGGAAAATTGTCTGCACACAGACAAAACTCTATAAAATATTTGATATTTTGTTGCAATTGAACTCACACCCTTGGAAAATTGACCGAACCCCGATTAGAGAACACACCTATTCTATCAAACGGTCAAACATATATATATATATATATATATATATAACAGATTCAATAATATATCGACCGTTTGATAGAATAGGTGTGTTCTCTAATCGGGGTTCGGTCAATTTTCCAGGATAAAAAATCAAACTCTCGTTGCCAACGTTTCGGTTTTATTTAAAACCTTTTTCATAGGCAGAAGTAAGAATTTTTTAACTAAGAAAATGAAATTTACATTATTTAAAGGAACAACAATGTTAGCCGGACAAAACCTTCGACTAGACAGTCTAGTCTCCTGGAAATTATTCAATGAACCTATGATTAATTTCACTGTGTGTCTCTCATTAAATGGAACTTATATAGAATTTCCTGTGAACAATATTTATGAGTTGACGAATGAAGAGTATTCAGTAGACTAATCAACATTATGTGCATGAATAAACATAATTCGGGCAAATCTCTTTGTTTTTATTCTTTTCAACTCTGTCTTCACCAATATTTATCAGAAATTTAGAGTATTCCTCATCTTCTTATTGAACTCTCATATTGCGAGTTAAATGTAATTTAGTAAATTTTTGCCCTAAGTAGGACTCATACTAGTATTGTAGATAACAGCACCAGTTCCTCTCTTGACAGCTGGAAGAAGCTGTCAATTCCTGATGTGCTAATTTAGGAAGAATTAGTTTTCGTAAGAACTTTCCTGTACCTTTGGATGAATCGGGAGCCTTACTCTACAATTTTTATTGAAATGATATATCAAAAGAAGAAAATATAGCCATTATGACAAAGTATTTTTTGATTACGAACACAATTGTATGCTGTTAATATTTTACTTATATTATTTTGGTAATTTCTAAATCTTCTCTTAACTATAATAAATATAATTTGTTGACGTATTAAATAATTATTTCATATTTTCATCGATTATTCATAAAATTTCTTCTTTTTAAATTTATTGTAAATATATAATTATCATTTAGGTGGAAAAACTATTATTTAATATTTCAACGTCATTTATGTCAGGTTTTGAAAGCTTATTTTACAAAAGTCCCTTTGGCGCAGATGATAGTGCGCTGGACCTCTAACGCCAAGGGTGTGAGTTCAATTGCAACAAAATATCAAATATTTTATAGAGTTTTGTCTGTGTGCAGATATTTAAACAAGAACATCAGAATTATATATATATATATATAGGTGTGTTCTCTAATCGGGGTTCGGTCAATTTTCCAGGATAAAAAATCAAACTCTCGTTGCCAACGTTTCGGTTTTATTTAAAACCTTTTTCATAGGCAGAAGTAAGAATTTTTTAACTAAGAAAATGAAATTTACATTATTTAAAGGAACAACAATGTTAGCCGGACAAAACCTTCGACTAGACAGTCTAGTCGAAGGTTTTGTCCGGCTAACATTGTTGTTCCTTTAAATAATGTAAATTTCATTTTCTTAGTTAAAAAATTCTTACTTCTGCCTATGAAAAAGTTTTTAAATAAAACCGAAACGTTGGCAACGAGAGTTTGATTTTTTATCCTGGAAAATTGACCGAACCCCGATTAGAGAACACACCTATATATATATATATATATATATATATATATATATATATATATATATATATATATTATATATATATATATATATATATAATATATATATATATATATATATATATATAAATATATATATATAATATATATAATGTATATAAATATATATAATATTCTGATGTTCTTGTTTAAATATCTGCACACAGACAAAACTCTATAAAATATTTGATATTTTGTTGCAATTGAACTCACACCCTTGGCGTTAGAGGTCCAGCGCACTATCATCTGCGCCAAAGGGACTTTTGTAAAATAAGCTTTCAAAACCTGACATAAATGACGTTGAAATATTAAATAATAGTTTTTCCACCTAAATGATAATTATATATTTACAATAAATTTAAAAAGAAGAAATTTTATGAATAATCGATGAAAATATGAAATAATTATTTAATACGTCAACAAATTATATTTATTATAGTTAAGAGAAGATTTAGAAATTACCAAAATAATATAAGTAAAATATTAACAGCATACAATTGTGTTCGTAATCAAAAAAATACTTTGTCATAATGGCTATATTTTCTTCTTTTGATATATCATTTCCAATAAAAATTGTAGAGTAAGGCTCCCGATTCATCCAAAGGTACAGGAAAGTTCTTACGAAAACTAATTCTTCCTAAATTAGCACATCAGGAATTGACAGCTTCTTCCAGCTGTCAAGAGAGGAACTGGTGCTGTTATCTACAATACTAGTATGAGTCCTACTTAGGGCAAAAATTTACTAAATTACATTTAACTCGCAATATGAGAGTTCAATAAGAAGATGAGGAATACTCTAAATTTCTGATAAATATTGGTGAAGACAGAGTTGAAAAGAATAAAAACAAAGAGATTTGCCCGAATTATGTTTATTCATGCACATAATGTTGATTAGTCTACTGAATACTCTTCATTCGTCAACTCATAAATATTGTTCACAGGAAATTCTATATAAGTTCCATTTAATGAGAGACACACAGTGAAATTAATCATAGGTTCATTGAATAATTTCCAGGAGACATTAAACAATATCTGTCAGAAACAGGACCCACAGATTACCCTAAAGAATTTCTTTACTCACTAGAGTTGTCTGGATTGCTGTTAACATAAGCTGGACCTCAAAAAGGAAGCTCGCGTCAAGTTCTGAGAAATACTTATCCACCGCGCTTATAAATGAAACAAAACCAATAACCAAAGAGCTTTATGATAAAGTAATTGTTTGTAAAATTATCCCATCACGGTTTCAATCAGAAATTATTTTAATTCCAGTATTGAAAATTGTTTTATCTGCAGAGGATAATATTCCTTTTTTACTGATCCAATTTCCAATGAAGTTTGCATTTGCCATGGTATTAAGAAGTCTCAAGGAGAAACTCTAAAGAATGTTTTAGTTCATTTACGTAAAGCAGTCTTTCGACATGACCAATTAGATGTTGCTCTGAGTAGGGTGAAACAAAAAGAAAACAATGTTTTTTTGGAAAAGTCAAATTGTACAAAA